>JAWLRI010000505.1:3135052-3204732 GCA_034781795.1 Crypturellus tataupa
TGAGTTCTCTGTCTTTCGTCCCCCCGCCATCCTCTCCCCCCCAAAAAGTAGTAGACCTATATCAAAATGAAGCTTTTGCCCATGAGGTAAAAGGCCTGGGAGCAAAGGGCACACTGCAGGTCAGCAACAGGTAGTGCCCTTGCATGCGTCGCATCAGCTGCTCGTGTTCACAAGCCTAACACAAACTAAGTGAAAATAGAAAAAAAAAAGGGGGGTAAAGTATCCAAGATGTCTAGAAAAGTCAGATATAATTCAGTCACATTCTGCACTAATTTGCTTTATCAATGCCAACTGCCTTGACTTGTGAGTTAATAGTCCCAGGAATCATACAATTAACACAATATTTCATAGACTCCAACTTAGCAGCCACCACATGGCTTCTCCCTTCTTAGTATTTGCTAGTGATTCCTACTTCTTTTAAAATAAAAAATGGCAAAACCCTTTGTGTACATCATTTCTTTTTAAATGGGTAAGATAAAAATACATACTTACATATTTGTTTCAGGGAAAGGCAGAATTCACAGCTTTTTCGGAAGAGGCCAAGCAGTTCTCAGATTGGCGTAGAAAATGAATTCATGCTACAATAAACATTGTACAAACTTTCATTATAAAGCAGCAATTTGACACTGTTTTTCCTTGATGAATGATACGTAAGATTATTTTTAAAAGGTTCAGATGTGAAATACAAGAATGTGAATTTTCATCTTTTACAGACCCTGATCTTTAATTATAAACAGAAGGTCATATTGTGGTTCCATTTTTTAAAAATAAAATATCCTGAGATATAATCTCATAAGAGAAACCATAAAAAAATTCTCAGACAGGCTGAACCTTCTTTCAAGGTTTAAAAGAATATTTTTAAAAGTACAAAAACATTTTGCTGTCTCCAGCATATTTGGCAATAACATTTCATACATTTTGTAGCCCTTTAGTGCCCCTAATTTTGTTCTCCTTTAATCCAAAACGTACCATAAGAAATTTTCCATTTGCTATTAAAACATGGAATTGTATGAAGAAGTGTCTTGCTTTGGAAAATACCAGTACTAAACTGATTCAATGAACAGAAAACCTGCGAGGGCTGAAAGGCCACAGGTAGACTTAGAGGGGGGAATTTCAATAGATGGTGGGAACTCCGTAACTCAGCACTAAATTTCACATAAAATGCCTAGAACATAAAGTTTGTGAAGGTGAGTATTTAGGGGAAAAAAAGAGAGAGAAATGTCCCTAAGTAAAGAGATGGCAAGGGATGAAACAGATCTTTCCTACACGAGCTATATGTTCATGGTTGAGTATCTGAGCTCATCAGGCCAACCTGGCCATCGCGCCTCTTGTGCTGCTACTGCAGCCGAGTGGGTTTAGATGGTGGGTTGGGGAACTAAGCAGGGCAGGCAGGAGAGGCAGTCACCTTCTTATGGGCACCACTTCCTGCGTGCAGGAATGGTCGAGAGCCTGGCCAGTCACTGGGGCTTTCTGCAAGGATATTGATGGCATGGAGCACAATTCAGCCTCCACATAGCTACGTTTGCGGATTTAGGGGTATAAAGCAGTCCCACTGACTTCAGGCCTTTAACGTTCAACCCTTCAAGATCATGGAAGACAATAAATATTTAATAAAGTAATCTGAATCCTAACTAAGAATTTATCTTCTTCATGCCTGCAGTATCCAGAGGTTTATTCTGTTGAAGCTGAGAGGATGCACTAACTTTGGGACCTGGAATGAGAGGTGAGATAGTAGAGTGATCCTTTGTAATCCATTTAGCTTTTTATCCTGGAGGTGAATATGACATGAATATTAGATAGGCACTTCAGACTAAATTGTCCTTTAGGATAAAATATAACCTAAGCCATACTCAAATACATGAAAAAATAATGAAGTCATGAATGGGCAGCTTTTATGAGATTTGAAAGATTCTACTGAGCCCTCTAATTTCTTAGAATTTTATTGGACATACTTTTAAGGATTGTTTTTCCCCTCCTATCATTTTAAAAATATTTGTTTGTTTTAGTAACTCCATTCCATCTCCTCTTTTGACAACTATTTCTCATTTTAAATTGACATGAAAATGGCTGTAACTTTGGTAGGCTGTGAAGGGTTTGCATACTGTTTTAACTACTTCTCAGAAAGCTGAATTTCCTAATTGTGACTAAAATAAAGGCACTTCTTAAAGAGCTGATTCAAAGAATTTGGAGAAGAGAGAGAGTTTGAGAACACAGTGGAAGAACTTCGACAACATGACAAATGACTGCTCCAAATGCTGCAAGTCTCAAGATCCAACTTGAAGTGGTTTTGGTTTTATAAATGAGGAACAGTTCTTGAATAGATTTTTGCTTGCAAGCATATATGTGGCTTCTTCAGATGCAAGCTTTCCATCTCACAGAAAAAAGAAAAAAAACCCTAAAAAAAACTAAAAAATAATTTTAAAACAACTTTTTTTCATTTTTACATGTGAGGAAAAATAACTCCATCCTTAAATTTAGTTGATAATTTCAAAAAAAAAAAAAAAGGTTGGTACACTGAGAATGTCAAAAGTCTGGTTTTGAGGGGGTATCTATTTTCCATTGCCTTAATAAATTTTCAAAAGCTCTGCTTTGAAAGTCTGTTAAAAAATCTGATATCTTAGAGAGTCTGTGGATAAGTGTTCGTCACTTTTCCAAATCTTGACTTGGATATCAAAGGAATGCTTGCTCCTGTTATATTATGATAGATTAAGATGAGTCAAGAGATTCAGTGGCCAGATTTTTTAAATGAAATTAAATCCTCAAATGCTTCAGTTTCAATACAATGATGTGATTTATAGCCATGAGGCTGTGTTCCAACGTGTTCATAAATCTATCAAATACTCAGACCTACAAAAAATAATCCTCCAAATAAATAAAGATCAAGCATATTTATAGTCAAAGTAAAGTTTTCAGAATGTGTGTGCCATCCACTGAATTAAGAGGAATAATTGAAAAACATGTAGTAAAGAATTTTCACTTTTATGATTACTACTAAGGTAAATCTTCCACTGTAATTAAATAGCCCAAGGAAGTGCAATCACATTAAAAGTTCTTATAGGCAGAATTAAACTCTATTATGTTTGGAAAAATCCTTTCTCCTTTACTTCAGTGTGGTCTTTGTTCAGGTTAACTATGGAAAATTGCTCTTGAGGAACATCAGTGCAATTACTAGGTCAGGGCAGTCCTTTGAAGGGTTTATTTATATAGGTAAAAGTAGAAGCTACTTAAAATAGAAAAACAGTCACCAAAAGTGTCTGGTCTATCCATTCTACTGTTCAAGTAATCAGTTAACGGTGAGGCAAAGTGGTTTCTCTCTGAATGTTTAATAAAATGCATGGCAAATTGCAAAGCCTGATACCAACACTAAATCTCTGTAATTCTCTGAGTTTACCTGCAAGTATTTTATGTTTGGTGACCCTAATTCCACATGATCTTGAAAACAGAAGAAATATGATTCTACATAGATAGGAAAAGATTTAAAAAGTCTTCACATGTCTTTTTCAACTATGAGACACGATACTGTGAAAACGCATTTAAACCCCACCTACACTTTCCTGTGGTACCAACTTCTATTTCACCCTTTTCATAGAGACTTGTGTTCTAGTTTTCTATGAATTAAACCAGGATAAATTAGAATAACTTACTTGATGTTGTCATGACCACCTCTCTTCCTTGTATACTATCAGGACACAACAACCCCATGTAATCCGCATTATGCTCCCATCTTGTCTTTTTCTTTAGTATGTTTAGTAAGTATGTATGTGTAATACGTATGTATGTTTAGTATGCATCTTTAGCATGCAAACCCGCCTGGATGCCACCCTGTGCCCCGTGCTCTAGGTGTTCCTGCTGGAGCACGGGGTTGGACTAGATGATCTCTAGAGGTCCTTTCCAGCCTCAACCATTCTGTGATTCCATGTCTTTAAATTATCTCAAATATAGCTAGGTGCTTGAAAGGTTCAAGAGCTTTAAGGGAAAATCATTTTTATTTGAACCCCACAGGACACACGTGTTTGAACAGAATTGGAGCTTATGTACTCATCAGTACCCTTTTAAAGATCCTTAACAGTTCTTCAATAAAATGAGGTCAAACAACCCAAACAGAAGCAATAAGTTTTATGATGTCATTGTTGACATCTTTAAAGTCACTACATCATATGTTTCTTAGCAGAACTGAATACAGGAATTTTTTATTTCCTCACAGATTGCCAATACAGAAAAATTAGTACTTTAATATAGACACACAGACACATATCCTACCACAAATGCCCTCTTTTTGGTCCTTCACTTTTTATTCAAGACTTTCCTCAGTAATGAAGTCATTTTTTCCCTCTGAAAAAGTCTGCTCTCTGTGATGACTAAATCGGAAATGAAGGATATGACCTGGCCATTCACATGTTTTTCATAATCTGGGAATAGGTTCCCAAACGGCACAAGGCTGCACAGGATGTGTCTCATTTTGCATGCGGGTTCATAACCCCTGAGTAACAGAGGACATGCAAGGCGTACAGTTCCAACAACTGCGTGAACTACTGTGATCCTTTCCTAAGGCGTTGTGTAATCCAGCTGGGATGGTGAGAGTTGTCCAGAGAATGATCTAAGGGCCATCATTCTTTTTTTCTCCTTGCTCCCCATTGCCAGAGTGACCTTCTTTACTGGGAAGGTTTTCTCAAGATTGTCTCTTCCATCGGGAGTGCAACCTTGGGTTCCCACACACTCTTCAGTGAGGGGAGTCTGCCAGAATGTTGTTGCTTTCATATATAGAAATTTTCCTACGGGCAGGAGCCTGCTCACAGCTGCACAGGTGTTAGGCAGGAACGAGATGCAATGCCAGCAGAAGCACAGCAAATGGAGTACCTGAGGAGTGATACAAAAGTCTATCAGTGCATTTGGAAGTAAATGCTCTTGCATGTATTTTCTTCACTATTATTTAGTCAAGATGAGGATTTGGGATCTTTGGTTCTATTATGGTATCTATTTATCTCTCACTCTGTACTTCTAGGATGGCCGGTGGCTGTGAGGACTCATAAAAGATCTAGCTTCATCTCTTTGTTGTATTTTTGAAGTAGACAGATAATAGTGATCTTGATATGCTATTCTATAGTCTATACTACCAAAGTGTGAGGAGCAGTTAGGACAGGCTTCCTCCTCAGGGTTGCAAGCTAAATTCAGAGCATGTGAAAGCGTGTAGTAAGGTTGCATTGACATATGGTTATCTCCTTCAGCTGTTGGACGCAGCTGGACAAAACAGTTTGATCCAGGAGAGAGTGCTAAGGGCAATGGAAATGAATGCCAGCACTGAGTACAGGAACAGACTGACCCTTCCAAAGAAAAGAGCCCAAGGTGAAGGATGTCATCACGAGGGATGCTTTGGCTTTAGGGCTGAGGACAGGCTGAATTTTTTTCCTGCAGTGACCTGCACATCCCACAGCCTTTCTGCAGAAGACAGCAATGTCACTATGCTGCCAGGGGTGGCCAACATAGTACATGGCATTGTGGCATGGAGAAATGAGGAAAGACAGATAATGATGGGAGAGACTCCTCTCCTCAAAAAGACTGTTCTCTCCTACTTTGAAGAGACATTTGGTTGTGTTTTGCTTAAAACTGTTGCAAAAGAGATGCTTCCACACTTGTGGAAAAATAATGTTTTTGAAAGCACACATCCAAAATCTGATATATTGGTCCTTTTGATCTGTAGAAATGTCAAGAAGTTCAGGACTACCATTTTTAAGCTCACGGAGTAGAGCTTAAAGCTCACAGAGAAGGAAGCTTTAATACTGAAATATACTGAAAATATCCTGTAACTGGATTTCTGTCTCTTTAGCTACCTTGCCAGACTGTGCCTGGTTCCGTATTTACGTGGGTCAATATTTACTAATCTTGGGTCAATATTTACCCACATTTCTAGTATAGGAACTCCACTGCTATGATAAAGAAGAGTCTCCTACAGGTGCTTGGAAGAAATCATTACACATAGTGCAGAAAGAGCAGGAGGGACAGTCAGTGATGCATTAGAGTGCGTGAGTGACGTTGTTGTCCACGGGAGTTCGTAAAGCCCAGGCATCACATTCAGTGATGGAGAACCCCTAGAAGGCACTTAAACATATGATGTCCTGTCATTTCTTCCTGCTGGAGAGGGTCACTTACCTGGCTTGTTAATGAGGACTTTGAGGCAGAACTTCTCACCCCTTGTCCTTATCACAAAAAACACGATGGGCTTTGCTCGTCAAAGTCACAGCCCACAGTCAAAACAGCCCAGACGTTGGAGGACAGAAGGTTCTTCACAAGAAAGAATCTGAATTTCCGGGCCATAGTGTCCAAAAGGATAGGTCTTTCCTCCTGCCTTGGTGTTTTTCCAGTAACTTTCCAGATTGCAATGATACGTTTCTCTTCCAGGCTCCCCAAATCTAGCCTTTTCTTCCACTTCTTAGAGATTGCATTATCCCTCTGTTCCCCATTTTTCTGAGGAATCAGGTGCCTGCTGGCTCTGACTCTGCCTCAATCCCCAGGTCAAGCCAGAAGAGCTTCCCGTGAGGCATATCCTCTCCCTGATAAAGTAGCTGCTTTTCTTCTTCTTGCAAAAGTTGCCATTGGACCTGGGCACAACAGCCAACATCAGGGGAACATGCAGGAACATTTCCTGACCTTGCCGTTTGGAAGGCCAACAGAGTAAGATAGTAGCCAATGAAACAGATGCTATCCATCAAAATATATTAAAAATACAGTTATATAAATAACATTCACTCACTTGCCTGTAACTTTTTGGGAGTCAGTAATTGGAGCAGCACGAAGTCCTACAGGTTTGTTAAGATGGACTAATAAAATCTTACAGAAAACAGTTATTCTAATCATGATGGTTTTGTATTGACTAAGCTGTAGTTAAAGCAGATGTTTGGGAAGGACATCAATCATAGTCACTGGCATTAAAATAACCGTGACTTTTATTTATTTATTTATTTTGTAAAAGTGTGTACCTTCCAAGTTACATAAGAATGAAGGTAAGGGATTACTTGTACCCGAAAGATGCACACATTCCCATTTGAGCATACAAATGATCCGAAGAGTAGCATTGGCCCAAAGCATAGTGCACACTTAGTAGGGTACTGCACCACAGTTCAGTCTCCCAGGTTCCCTCTCCTGCCTCAGTCCTCCACCTATTGCACTTTGTATTTCAGCCTGGACATCCAATACATACCAAATAATCTCTGTTTTTTGACAGAGAGAGGAGGCCAACATTAGTGATTTCTTAAAGGGAGTAACACATTTTCTACTCTGACCTTCTTGGGATGGCTACTCTTAGGGAAAAAGGAGAAGTTTCCCTCTACCTGTACCAGTTCCTCTTCAGGAAGACCTGCAGCTCCCCAATTCATCATTCACCTGTTCCCACCTTGATATATATTTTCTGCAAGCATGTTGAATCCCCATAATCCCAAAGACAAAAAAAAAAAAAAAGAGAACTGTCCATTCCTACCCTTGTCGCCAAAGAAAGAAATTAAGCTATGAAGTTCTAACACCTTTCGACCCCTAAATAGATGTTGGAATAAATGCATTAGGATTTTACTGGGAAAGGATATGGATAGATTTTGTGAAGCAAGCTGACAACAAGTTTACCCTGACCTGTTCCTCATCAAAATCTTGCTTTGAAATGTTTTTTAAACAGCAGATGCAGCTGGTGACCAAGGTTCAAATAACTGACATTAGTAAGATGCAGCCAAGATTTCAGCAAGCCTCATGGTGACAATTTTGGACAAAGATAAGGCTTTGTTGTAATCATGAAAGCTTGGAACACAACTAATCTTATGTAGAAAATGTCACAACAGAAATCATTGGCAGTCTTGAATCTAGTGGAGACGAAGGGGAAAGAAGTCACCTCCAGAGGAATAAATGATACTTACTTTTACAGTGTAATATAAACAGATAACACAAAATCTCTCATTACATCTTTTTGATACACTGATCGAAACTCACAGTCAATTATTCCACCATTTTTGCTTCCACCAAAGGAAAGAAGTTATAATGGTTCTTCTTAAAATCAAACAAAGAGAATAGCTAAAATTTCAACAGTTTATTGTGTTTCTAAAAATTCAGGCTTCTTTTCAACAACCTTTCACATTTCACAGGCTTTAATTTCAGATTTGCACCTGGTCCTAGCCTAGGGGCAGAAATAAAAGGGTACAAGTCAAAACAGAGAGACACAAACCTCCAGTATTTAGACAGGACATCTAACAGCACAGGGAAGCTACACATGTTCACACTGTGTTTGGGTTACTAAATAAATAGCAATTATTGTACTTCATCTCCTTTGAGCTTACTGAACTTTTTAAATTGTACAGGAAGAGAGAAACTGCATTTATGTTCTATTGATATTTGCATCAAAACAGGGTACTAAAAATAAAATATGAACAATGAGTCAGATAAGTTATTCCATGTATTTTTTATAAAAGCCCCACTGTATGTAGACAAAAATGAGTTAAAACTAATTTCCCCTCTGTGTTGCTGCCCTGGTGAGAACGCAGTAAAAAAAGAAAAGTTTATATAAAGCAGTCCTAACCACAAATGTTAGAGTCATTCTACTAATGAAAACATGATTTATATATATATATATCGAAAACATGCCCTAGTTTGAAGAAATACATAAAAAGTTTATTATTATACAGGATAATAATAGTATATTATAGGTTATACCACTTGGCTTAGACAATGATTATAGTATAAGCATATAGGCAGGTTGATATCTGTACAAATAGTTTTACCTAAAGTTACCCCTTTTTTCTGATGTTATTCTCCACTTTGACAAGCTCTAAAATTAATTTTATATCAAGTTCTTGAATTACAAATATTATAAACAACAGAAACAGCCAAACTTCATTTTTCTTGGTAATGAGCCGAAAAAAAAACATAGTTAAGACCAAAAAAACTTTACTAAATCTATGCTTTAAAGATACAAATAAAATAAGATGAATTACATCTGAACACGTTATATAGTATACAAGTAGTTTGGGATCCTAAACAGATGAAAAAGAAATAAAGCAAGGGAAAAAAATAAAAAGAGGAAAAGAAAGCAAAAGAGCTGATAAAGTTTCTGGCTACAATACAGGAGACATATCATTACCATATGATCTAATGTGGGTGTCAGCCTGGATTGTGTTCATTGAGAGAAACCTTATTTTTTAACTGTGCTATGGAATAGAAGCAGGAGGGTTTTCCACCAAGTGACAGTCACTGAGCTGAACTTACCCCCTCCTCCTTTCCACACCTGCAAAGCCTTTTGCCTGGGTTGAATATTTAGTTTAATTACATCTCAGCTTTGAGAGCTCCTGTTGCAAATCCCTGGATTAAAAGGTATGGTTTTCAGTTAATTCTCCTGAACTATGCTGCAGACTAATAAAACTTCAGGCAAGTCTACGGCACGAGCTAGTTGAATTCTAAGAGAAGGAGGAAAAAATCATACGAAAAGTTTAGCAATGTTAAATGTTGTATCCGGCATTTTTGTTGCTTGAGAACATGAGAATGCGATCTCAAGGGCTGTGCACGTTTCCTACTGTTTGTTTGACTGTTCTGTCTTTTGTTTTGATTTGTATAGGCACCGCTATAGTCCTTTCTTTTTCCTTACTGTAAACTTTTGCAGCAGTATATATTCTCTGTTTGCAGTCCGGAGTTTAGAGTGGCTGATGTAGTGAGTGTTAAAGATGTGTGAGTTTGTACATTTCTGGTTGTAAAGTATGCTCTGTGAAATTTTTCTTTCGGACTTCTTCATATATGTTCCAAATGAGTATAATTACAATTTCAGGGAGAAAAACGCGCAGTCGACAGTTAAGCAGACTGAATGTACGCCTTTGTAATGTTAGAGCGTGCTGTGCTACAGTATACAAACAGGGGACTTGCATTTAAAGGTGCCTGCGAATTAAATAGAGAAAAGGATATTTCTGGAGTCTAAACTTCTGTCAATGGAGTTTTAATCTCTTTAAACTCCCAGATCTTGGGTTTCCGCAGCTAGACTTTATTGCACTAAATGGGTAAAACATACAATGTAGGGGATTTCTGGAAAACGCACGTATCGTTCAGCTTGCTTTTCGTGGCGTTCTAGGAGATTTCTGACAGTGAATGAACTAATATTTAATACTTAATAATAAGGCAAACTGACAAGAAGACCACCAATATAGTGGTGATGTGAACTGATGAAGCATATTTCCAAGGCTATTTTGAACTGAAATGTGGCCAAGTGTATGCTATAGTTTCCTCTGTTTGTGGGAAAGTCTTCTTCATTGTAAACATATAATTAAAGCAAATTTAAACAGTTATGTCCTGCAGACATAAATACTGTGTCACAGGCATTTAAGAATTCAGATAATTTTTTCCCTCCCTATTTTTTTTCTAAGTGAAATGCAAACATTCCTTACTAGTCCGGTTCTGTATATACTTTTTATCTCACTGTTTACATTAATTTACAAATACAAACAATAGGAAGAGGTGTGTGTGCATGAAGTTGGAATATGTTTATTTATAAAGATAGGTATGCACACATATCTGTTCCTACTCCCTGACAGATATGTAGTTTTTATCTGTTATATTCTGCGCTTTGTCCTCAGATTAGATCCTTGCAATCCTTTGTTATCCCGCAGCTCGCTCTATTACACAACTGCTGCTGAATTTGTTATAGTTTTGCAAAGCAATGAACGAAGGAAAGGCCCTCTGCAGTGTTTAACTTAGATAAGCGAAGTCATTAGTGTTAGTGTGAACAAAAAGTGTGAAGATACTGCCAGGGTACCTTTGAATACTTTTTCTGGGCAATAATTTAGCTCCAGGAAAGGGTCCTGAATGCACATTCCTGGAGTGGATGGTGCTGCAGCAGTGCTATTAGCAGGAATGCAAGCAGATTTAAAAAAATATATACTGATATGTGAAAAAGAGCTGGAGCAGTACCATGCCAGCTTTTGTATGCAGCTTTCCCCGTGTTTATTGATGCTAATGCGCACTCTGAAACCTGATTTGCTCTCTCTGCTAGCATTTTATTGATCTTTTCCACAAAGCAGCTCACTACAGCGAACAGTGATGGTTTTCTGGGTTTGTCCCCCTGTTTCAAAGTATTCACAAGCTGCACTGTGGTTTTACCACTGTGCTCGCGAGGGATGAGCCTGGACGGGGACAAGGACTCACGCCGCTCTGGTGCCATCCTCGCCCCTTTGCGGGGCGGTGCCGGGGAAGGGCCCGGCCCTGGCGCCCCGGCGGGGGGCATGTTTGTCATGGAGGCAACGTGAGTCAAGTCTGACACCACGAGCGCTTGCTGTGAAGTCACGAGGACGTTTAGAGACATTAAACGCCTGCCTTCCTCTTAGGTGGCAGGCAGGAGCGCTAGCTATGTCTTTAAAGCACTAGCATACTTTAGACGGTAAACTTCCCATCCACTCGAAAGCGAAGCTGGAACTCTTAGCAGGGTTGCATTAGGGGCGTCTGTCTGAGCAAATTTATAAAGGAAATTGAACCCAGGCATGATGGAGACTGCATCTAATTCCAGGCTTATGATTTGTGTTTATTTAGCTTTTTCTTATACTAACCGGTTCCTTTATCATACCTGGATGTGGTATTTCTAGAAAGAAAGGCCCCACTATGCTCACTGATCATCAGTTGTCTAAGGCTTCTAGCAGCTTCCTTCTGTCGGTGCAGAGGGAGACACTCATCCTCCTCTTCCTCTCAGCCGTGTTGTTCTACCTCTCCATTAGTCAGGATGGAGCTGAGAAATGGTATGCCAGAACCACAGACATGGCAACCCCTGCTAGGTAATTCCTGCTAGGTAAGAAAATTCCACCTTTAGTACCCTGATAATGTAGTCCAGAAGTGAATTTCGATGACCTAGGTTTGCACCTGAAGAAGCAAGTCAACATTTTTGCTTTATTTACAAAGAGCAACAACTGTATTTAACACTATGTTATCCATTTTAAGATGAGACTTCTAACCAAAGGACAAGACTGTCAGTGGATGACTTGAAGGCATTTTTTTTTGGTTTTTTTTTTGGAGGGTGGTGATGACACTGTTTTTTAGTCCCATCAAGTTCTGTAAAAAATAAAAGTTTCCTCATATAATGCAGATAGCTGATCGATATAGTCTTGATGCAAATCCTGAAAACATCTGCTGTGTAGTTTCTCTTCAGAATGCAACAACATATTGCAATATACAATATTGTGAAGTCCTGAAAACCCATATTTAAACAGTTTTCCTTGAAAACTGGCAGAATGAGGCCCAATATAAAGTATGCTGACAGTTCTACAAGCATGAATGCAAATGCTTATGCAGTGCAAAAAGAGGTTTTCAGGGTACATTGTTATAACGTCAGATACCATAGCCAAAAATCTGGAAAGAAAGCCCAAAACATCCAATATAACACAACATTGTATTCAGTTTTATTGTGCTATTTAACTGAGAAAGAAGTATAGCTCATTTAAATGGCTAAAAATCTTCCTCTCTCTCTCCACCCCATCACTAGATCTTATTCTATTTCCCAATCGGTTTTACTAAACTATAATTCAAAACACACAGCAAGCTGGCACTTTAAAAAAATTTTTTTCAAGACATGAAATAATGCGTTACAGTGAATTTGGGAACCTCAGGTTCATCCCCAGGGAAGGAACTCATTGCTATGAAACAAATGCTAATGAAATCAAATAGACTGTTACGTTGGCAGAAAACGGACAAATGGAAAATGTGGCTTATTGTGTTGACTCTTTTGCATAACAAAGTTGACAGTGCTGCCTGTTCCTAATAAATATTACTTTAATATACAAACAGATGTGTTTACAATTGCCTCTAAACTGCTTTGCAAAAAAAAGAAAAGCTTATTGACAAGCAGTTACCAGACTCCTATCACATAACTGCCCTATTTTCAAAATTCAGTTTTCACTTACTGAAAGGAACAGTTATGCAATTGGTGGATATGCTGGACCTCCTTCAGCAGGAACTGTGCAGCTATGGAAAACTGCTACTTTTGGTTTAAATCTTCTGCTTTGATTCCTAGGTCCTGCTCGGAGTCAATGAACTAAGCCATGAAGCTGGCTTTCCTCTTCGTCCTACTGCTGCCAGCATGCTTGGCCAAGCCATTCCACCAAAAGGGCTTGTTTGACTTTATGCTGGAGGATGAAGGCTCTGCCGATCTGCCTCCAACAGAGGATCCTGTCATCTCTGGGTTTGGACCAATATGCCCCTTCCGCTGCCAGTGTCACCTTCGTGTGGTGCAGTGCTCTGACCTAGGTAAGTCATAAAGTACCTTCATAGCATTATGCATATATTTGCTTTCTAGATGAAGGTTTGCAGCTAGGATGGCTGGGCTGCTAAGCAGTGCTGCATTGTGACTGGATTCTTGTTAAAGAAATATGTTAAGGTTACAGTTAACCAGAATGAACTGTATGTAGTAGGCCATAAAGCCCTGGCAAGCTGGACATTGTTGTGACCATAAAATGTTTGATGTTTCATGTATATTTTCTATAGATATATTTTATTCATTCTTTGAAATACCACAGATATCTCTTGTAGGGAAGATGACTTTCAAGGCTGTTCCTAGCAATGCCTATTAAATCAATTCAGTGAGTTTAGATGTGGTGTTGGAAACATTTAAAAAAGTTCTAAATTGTATAGTCCAGATTCCAACACCCTCAATCATACTGACTAGTATCTCAACATAGAAATTGTGCTATTTCCATAGGATTACATGAGCATGGAATAACCAACCTTGGATTAAATATTCTGGGACTAGTTATTTGGAGGAAACAATCTAGAAACACTCCAATGCAATGAAAATATCTGTGAAATTCTTTGTAAAATATCTTCCTTAGGCACTTTTCAAGTTTAAAACATGTGAATCTTTCCCAAACGCCCCTTCCTCAGTCATGGTTGATGGCTTGTCTATACAGTCAGATTGAGGATGTGAAGCCATGCCCACATTACTGTGTTCAGAATGTCTCACGCAGAAATCATAAGTAATGAGGCTGACTTCACTGAGACTGCTCTTGGTTTTAGCCAGTGTTACTCAGTTTTTGTAAGTCTGCAGTGTAGTGCAGAACTTGCTTGAAGATTTATTTTTTTTTCTCACAAGGAAATTAGTCAATTTATTCAGGCAGACAAAGAACAGCTCTTACAATTTTATAGAGTACATTTTTTTAAAAAAGTCTTCTCTCAGCTGTTTCAACATCGTACTGAGTGTTTGTGTGTTCTGATGTTCTGCATTTCCTTTGGTTATTACTATAAATGATGGCTCAGGTCCACCTATTAGGACTTGGGTCTCATTGCGGTGGGCATTGTATAATTACAGAAAAGAGAAGGAAATGTCAGTTACATCCCTTAAAACTTCTGTGAACTTATTAAAGCAAGCCATATAATTACACAACAGATACGTTTGGCAAAGACCCAGTGAACAATGTGAGCCAAGTTGCACAAATGAGCATGGACTAACCTACCTTTCATAAAGCTTTCACAGTACTAGCCCAGTTCAAAGGCAATTTGTTTTTTACCATTTAGGTACCAGATAGTAGCAATTACAGCGTGGCCAGGATATTGCCACACATGCCATGAAGACCTTAGGCTTTTATTTTTGCAGCACTGGCTAACCTTCCTGGAATTTAAATTATCTGAGGAATCTGTCCCCAGTCTGCTCCAATTCTGCAGAATGTAGGGAGCTTTCACTGAGTAAAAAAGTGGAGATACTCATATAAGGGCCCTTTGTTGCTCTACTTGCTTCTGTATTCATTGGGTTCTCCTTTGCGCACACACAATTTCCAAAGGGTTGCACCACAATCTGCTACACACAATTGCTTCAGGGTTAATAAATTTACATACTGTCAAGGACACTCAGAAATAAAATGATTAAAGCTCCAGGTCTGTGTTTCCCAGATAATTCCAAGAGGAGTGATAAGAAAGAAATACATTTTCAGCTTAGTTTAAGCCCACACAGTGCAGATATGGGAATGAGAAGACTGCTTTTGAAGTGGCTGATCTGATAACATCCGGCCTCTGGGCACCAAGGAAGAGAGATCTTCCTGGGGTTAAAATATATAGCCCTGAAAAATCAGGGCATATTTCCCTGGGCAGAGCTCAGAGAAGTAATAATTGTTCATATTTCTCCCATCTTAGCATGAATTTAATCCATCCTTGCCACACTTGCCTGTTGCAGCCCCTTACGGACTGTGACCCACATGCAAGGCTTGTCGGGACCCCTCAGAGAGCAGAGGCAGGAGAGCTGTATGTGCCAGGTCAGACACCTACTTGCTCACAGGGGGAACCTGCCTTTGACGCTCTGTTTCTCGGGTCTCTAATTCGTTCTCTGTGTCTTGGACTCATTCAGTACCAAATTAGCTCTAGAGTTGGATCCAGGAACTCCAAATTGCGTTTCAAACCACGGAAGTCCTGCCAGGACGAGACAGCACATTCTTGGCTGCCAGATGAAGGGGTGCTCAAGGCACAGAGATCAGAAATGCAGGCGGAAGCCATGAAACCCCACAGTGAGAATTCCACCTCCATGCAGATGATCACTTTTGGCCTCTGTTTCCCTTAAGCTCCAGGCATTTTCTACCCAACCAAATTACCTCCCTCCTCCCAAATTACAAAATTTTAATCATCTTCTCCCATGGGCACTTACTGAAGAAACACTAGCAAGCAAAAACAGAACCCTCCTCCCAGGGATATACAAGGAATTTACTGCATTAAATCCCTGCCATGAGGCAGATTGAAATCTGGACACCATTATCTGTTGTGGAAGGAGGGTCCTCTGCATCCACGTGCTCCAGCAAACCGTGAGCACACGGACTGGGGGAGGCCTGGGGTAGCCACAGCCTCCGTTCACCAGGACACCCGCAGCTGCAGAAAGCTGCTAATTCAAGCTTAACCATTGACAGGTCTCACATATTGGGCTTCTCTTATCACCTGCACTTCTGGAACTTGGTTGAGGTAACCCCTAACACTGGTCACACATGGCAAGGTCTCCCTTTTATTGTATGCTTCATTTTGTGCCCAGAGAGGTACTAACTTCTTGTTAAATATTGCTGCATAAGGAACAAACCTACTGTAAGACTCACTTATGTGAACAGGGCAAGAGGAGAACTAGCAAAGTCCAGAGATCAGCTTTGCCCTTTTTACTGCTACTCTTCTTTATCCAGCTGCCACATCCTATGAGCACTGGTTGGAAATATTTTTTTAAAGTCCAAATTCAATGAAAACAGTGAAAAGTGCCCGGTGGTCCAGTTACACTCATGTCAGCTGAATTTCTGCATTCCTGTATTTTTAAGCTTCAGTCACATCTTCCTAAGCGCATGCCTTTGAATTAATTTATTTTGCCTCCAAGCCAAAAGCTGAATTAGCAGGAAGAAGAAAAGCTGTCTTCTCACACTCTGAAGAAGAATTCTCTGAGAGTTGTGGTTACTGACAGACAGATCAAGAGCAGGGTCCAATCTGCCTACCTCATAGAAGATTTATTACCTTTGTGCAACACACCCAGTGCTCTCATCAGAGGAGGAGGATTGCTATGGAAGTGCTGCAGTTTCTGATTCTGCCTCCTGTTGCCCAAAGGGAGCTATTGGTTAATTTTTTTAATCAGTTGTAGGTATGTGGCATTACTGTGATAGAGTCAGTCTTCCCACAGAGACTCCTAATTAATCTGTGCTACAGACATAGGAGGGAGTCAGTATAGTTGGTCAGGGGCAGCTCTTCCTGTATCAAAATAAAATATACAGGGAAGACACGCAGTCAGCTGGCCAGCCAAACATGCCTCATAACAGAAGAAGGAAGGATTAATGTTTCCACTTTAAGTCTCATCTCCCAAAGGGAGTTGCAAGACAAGGTTCCTCCCAGAGGTCTCTGGTCGGCAGGAGGACATGTGTACTATTAAATAGCCTTTCAGCAGATACAGAGTCCTCCAAAAGTGTATTCAGAGGTGTTGGCCAGTGTTTTTTATCACCTCACGTTTCTTCCACGTGTCTGTCACCCCCTAGAAAGCGAGCAGCAGTTGTGTTCTGCAGACTGCAGGAAAAAGCCCTTGCTTAGAGGCTGCACAGGACATGACGGGGGTCCCTCCAGCCCTCTTACCATCAGCACCGTGGGGACTTTGTGGTCTCCAAAAGGTGCACAAGAGATGCATGTCAGTAATTAAGGTTCAAGTCATATGACAGCTGAAGCTGGAATTTTACTCACAACTCAGAAATGCAGAGTTTCTCCAGCTGTAAAATAAGGAAGGGTGTACTTAAGCTCAGCATGGGTGCTGGAGTGTGTGTTTGAAAAGCACTTTGAGAGCAGTGGGTGAAAAGCTCACAAATGTGTAAAGCATTTCCAGCAACATGAGCCATTTTATCTGAAAACATGCAGCGACTAAACTATTTTAACTGAAGGCCCTTCAATACTTGAACCCTGCTAAAGTGACAACAGTTAATTTCTCTCTTCATGAAACATAATTTCTCTTCTTGCATAAAATCTTCCAGAAAAAAAAAAAAAAAACAATAATGTTTTCTGATCATGAATCTGTTTAGGAACCTCATCTATATACAAAAGGAAATTATGTCCCTTTGGGGCATACCTAGTTTTGAACTTCCCTTGTCAACAAGAAATCTTTTTAAAGAAAAGTAATATCTACTTCATTGACGATCAATGTCAGTCATTTATGAGTTCAAGAAAACTTTTTGTTGTGCACTTATCTTTAAAATCTCTGACATTCTATTTGAATGTTTTCTTTCAAAAATACGTTTCAGGCTAAATGTATTGCAGATGGGTTTCTAAAAAGATAATAAGAGAAATCATGGCTACTTATATAACCAGACCTTATCAAATACAATGGAAAAGAAAAAAGAAAAGAAAAGAAAAGAAAAGAAAAGAAAAGAAAAGAAAAGAAAAGAAAAGAAAAAAGAGAAAAAGCTAATTTACATTCTACTTGCTGAGCCCGGAGGATAAGTTATTGCATGTTTTATGCATTTTTTTCCTTTTAACAATGAAGACTAGAGATTTATTCTTATTTTGTTTAATAAAAGCTGAGTATGTCATGCAATCCCCTGGCTCCAGGAATTGGGATATTTAATAAAATATCAATAAAACCAGAACCATAAAACTGGAAAAGTATGTTGCCATTTAGAGTGAGATAAACCTTTGCATTCTAATATCATGGTCTTCACATGTCCAGAAAGTGCCTTTCTGGACAATATCTGGACAATGTGCCAATCTGGACAATATTCTCCAACCAAACTTTTGCTCTGGTCAAACACAAGCCATTGGGCTTATTACATGATAACTGTCTGATGTCTTGGAGGTCAAACTGGAATAGCTTTTGAGTTCTTTGAGACTGCCTTTAAATGAGAGCTGCCAGACCCGTCAATCCATGGTGGATGGCCTGTTTCCATCCAAGCATTTGTGTGTGCTCTACAAGAAACAGAATGGATCTCAGGTAATCTTGCTTGTCTAAAACTCATCTCAGCTTCTTCCAGAGTCATGGAGAGGGCTAGGCAGCCACCTCCTTGGTCATTTCACCCTTCTGAAGGCAGCTGTGAGTGACAGATAGGATCAACCACACTGTCAGGAATTGCACTGCCTAGAAAGGTCTCAGTGACCACTTGAGAGTACACAACTGTTTTTTAGATGAATGAAACTATGAGAGATACAGTAATAGCATGGAAAAGGCAACTCAAATTGACAGCACTGATTGCAGTATATTTACCATGAATTGTTCAATGTATGTATTCTGTTTAGATACAATTTTTGAATGTCCCAGAAATCAAACAAAGCATGAATTAAAGCCCTACACTCAGTATAGCCCACAAAATAGGCCAAGAACTCATAAAAACATAAAACAGCTCTTGAGAAGATTTCACGAAAAAAAAATACTAGCCTGAAATTAGACTTTTTTTATTTACAATCTCTCATTAGCTTTATCCAGGTCTTGTTGCATTGCCATGAGTTTTACAGACTGAATTGTAGATATTCCAGTTCCAACTCACATGATTCTAGGCAAATATTAGTAAATAAGTATTTTATTAGCTGCTTACACTATGGTAGGATTACCACCTCTGCGTGACATCTTCTATTAACATCATTTCTATTTATATATAACATTTATGTGTATTATGCACTTAGCATCTTTTTAGGTTATAATATTTATTTATAGACCTCTATAAACTATTTAGAAGCTATTTTCTCAACATGAAGTCTCTAGTTCTCATCTGCCAGTGACTCTAGGCCAAATCTCAGGAAGAGAATAAGTCCAAGGACTCCTTCCTTGTGCTCACGGAGAGCCCACTGCAAAGTGGTATGAGACTTATGAATTTAAATCTTGCTTGAAGCCATTGGTGATTGCAGCAAGGAATGGCTAATGTCAGCTTCAAATCTGCTCATACAAACTTCACTTACTTTCTGTGGTATTTAGAAAAGATCCTAGTTTTAAGCATATATTCAAAAAACCTCTCCCTAAACCAGATTAGAACATGTAATTTCTAACCTATCTTGCCTCTTCCTTTAAATTTTGGACTCACTAGTCTGCTAGTCTGCTTTTTTGCTTTATCCTGGATCCTTTTTTGCTTTATCCTGGATCCAGCATGTGACTAAAAGGCAGTGGACAAAAAGAATATATTCCTTATAATACTTTGTTTGTTTTGTTTGTTTGTTTGTTTGTTATTTCCTCTGCTTTACGTGCTTTTCCTTACAAGCATTACTATGGAATGCTAGAATTCTAGGTCTTAATGTACATAAGGGTTCATTCCTTCAGAACTTTATTGACTTTAACACTAGCAAAGCAAAATAGATGGAGTAGACCTTACTCCATGGAGTAGGCCACATGTCCTAGGTGTCCCTGCTTCAGCAGGGGGGTTGGACTAGATGATCTATAGAGGCCCTTCCAACCTCAACCATTCTGTGATTCTGTGAAAACAAAGGATCACATCTGCATCTTCTTTTTGTTGACTTGTAGTTTTTAAGCCATGGGATTAGTTGCTTCTACGAGCTCTGTACAAATTAAGACTATTGTCATCAGAGTTACATTTGCTACAAAGGCAACTCTACTGCAATCTTCTTATGGGGTATTTAGGAATGTAAAGGGAGAAAAACAGCAGTGGAGGCTCAATGAGCATTCTGTGTGCATACTCCGAAGTAAAAGCACACCTGGGAGAGCAGCCCATACCAATCTTGTTTTGTTTGCCTGGGATCTATCTGGACTGCTTTGTGTTGCCAGAGAGGATGTTTTCAGTTTTCATTTCCATATGAAAATCAATGGAATAAATATGAAATAAAACATGCTTAAAAGCAATCAAACCTAGAAACCTCCTCTATGCACCTTACTACATGACAAATTTAAGGATTTCATGTCAAAAAAAAAAAAACAATGTATATATTACTTTTGGAAATGCCACAGCATTTAAGACGTGCAAGTATGGCTGGGGTTATAGGCTGCTTTGGTATCAACCAGCATAGAAATACACTAGATCATCACAGAAAAATCTTCTGTTGCACCACCTGTCCTAAAATGTGCAAGCCCAGCATGCTTACAATTTCTAGGATAAAGTGCCTGATCTTTTTCATTGTGGACATAGCCACAAACATTTACACTAAAAAATACATGCAGAAGTTCATTTTCCTACAAATGGTGTTTTTTTTCACTACTACACCAGTGCAGACATCAGCAACTAGACAGCCTCTCAATTAATTTAAGTTTTAGTGTGACAAAGAAGAACAGTGTTGGTATTGGTTTCATTACTGCCCTCTGAAAGCCTGAAAAAAGAGTCTTTGCTAAATATCTTTGCCCATGAGGAGTAGGTATCCAGGTGTAAGCGACAGTGCTGAGCAGGATTGGGGGGGTGAAAATAAAAGATGTTACCATTCAAGTGAGATGCCTGTTCTGGTTAGAAGTTCACTTCCACTTTCATGTCTATACATTCAAAACAGGAGGCTCATACCTACTTTTTACCACTGGGAAGAAGACAACAAACAGCAGAAAGGTAGATAAGAGAATAAGAGTTAAAGAGGAAAAAGACAAAGAAGAAATACCAGAAATACAGATATGATAGGAACACTTCAGAGAAACAAAAGGGTGAACATGAAAAAGTTTTTTTTTCTTTCAAAGGAAAACAGTAATGCAAATGGTTTTAAAAACAGAAATGAAAAAGGAGGAAAGAATTTGGGATGAGAAGTGCAAGAAAATCTTAATGTTTTCAGAGTTAGCTAAAAATGATTTTATTTGGGGATAATACTTATTTTCTCCTTGTTTATTTTTCTCTCTACTTTTCTCACTTTATGGAAGACATCCTATGGACTTGAGATGGCTGTAAAAATGATATGTGACTTGCAGAAGGAATATCACTAGATGGGTAACTAAAAGTAATTAAGTAAGAAGGCCAGAATATCTAGGATACCCAAGGCTAGATGTGTAGCATCAGCTAGTAGAAATAGGAAACTACCACAGACTCCCTGATTCAATTAGGAAATTTTCTCTCAACATGTATTTAAATGTTATTAACTGTATCTGTCCACAGTTACAGTGGTTCTCTTCTCTGCTTGCTAGCATGAATGTAGGCTGAAAGCAATCCTAAAACATCTTGTAGGGAAAAAATGGTCATGTTATCTTCAAAAATATCCAAAATAACCAGGAACACACCTCCACCTCCAGATCATAAAACTAGGACTGTGCAATGACCATGGTATAAGAATTGGAAGAAATAAGTTTTTGGAAAGTATAGAAGATGCCTTAAAACTAGTCTTTATGGCTACTCTGTTATTCTAGTGCTAATTCTTCTAAATCGCAAATTAAAATTTAGAGCAGTATCCTTAGAAATATATCCATTACCTGCTGCTTAAAAACTAGGCAGACATCAGAGAGTATTGCCCAAAAGGATCATTCAAATTTTAATTTGTTAGATAATGCTCACATTATCTAACAGATGTTGTAATACTCTCTTCTGACTATTCTAAATACTTGTAAGAATAAATATTCCACTTTAATGCCTGAGTAGTTGTAGATATGACATCTGCATTGCATTAACAGCAATTAAAGCCACGATGCACACAGTGCTGGCAGATTGCACGAGTCACCCAGGACCGTTGCTCTTCTCTGATGGGATGCTTTACGTGCCAGTAACCATGACACTAGGAATACGTTGGCAATTCTAGCAGTTCTATCAGAAATCTCACGATATTTGAATTTTTTACTTAATGCCTTAATCCCTGAAGACTCATAAAGCTTTCAGAATATTTTTCACTCCCTCTGAAATACCTCTGTGCTTCTTGATAAGGTGTAAATCTCCTAGACCTTTGAAATTACGACTCATTTGGAAGGAAGCCAGAAATAGACATTGTTGATTTTGAATTTAAAGAACATACACTCTTTTGTATTAGCTTTTGAAGCTGTGAGGTTCAAATTATCTGTACCAGCAATATGACTAATGCTGAAAAATAATTCGTAACATATGTAGTTTGCAATATCCACTACACTTGGAAATATGTGCTCACTGCACAGAGTGGGTGGAAATGGAAGTGAGCACTTAAAGCACAGCATTCATTTTGTAACTGCTGCTGCTATCGTGATGGAAAATTGTGTGTTTGAGTATGATGTGAGGTTTTGTTTCTATTTTTTTTCCTTCTTACTCTGGTCAGGGAAGCAATTTTGTATACTTTAAAGCAAACGAAGTGTAGTAACACATCAGTAGGGCCAGTGTTGTAAGAGGCCATTTCAGCAGGGGTTGGAGTTCATTTTCTGTCTTTCCTGTGGGAAAAGTCAGAGATATATGAAAATAATCAATTGTAGGGGGGAAAAAAAACCCTACCTCCAAAATGGATTTTAATGGATTACGAGTCTGAAGAATAGTTGAGAGTCACTTCTAAGATTTGTGTTATAGGTTTCATGAAAATTGCCAGGGACATTTCATCTTTTTATCTCAGAAAAATCACCTGCGACAAATAATCCTCAAGTTTCTCAGGCTTTTTTTTTTAATATATTCATATATATATTGCACGATAGCAATGATTTCATAGTAAACTAGGACAAAGTAGAGAATAGACTTTTACTTTGAAAATGGGGAGAGAGAGGGAGACTGTGAATATTTTTCAGTAAAGAAGTACAGTTGTTTCTCATTTTATGGGTGGCAGGACGCAAATGATGAAATTACTCCTATTTGCAAATTCCACACAATAGAGAAAAATCTCCAGTAAATCCTGGAGTGTGTACTCCGGGAAAGCTTTGCTGGACTCCTCAGAGTCAAACATCCAGAGCCTTGGATGTTTCCCTCCCAGCCTCCCAGCCATCCTTCCAAGGAAGCCATTCTTGTGTCCTGTTATTTTCCACGATTTTGCTATCACGACCCCATAATCTTACTGGACCTTCCTGGTCCCAGACTAAAGGCATTCCCACTGCAGAGGACTAGATGAGGATCCCCACGTGTCCCCATCGCCACCAGGACCCAGCTCAGCATCAAGTGGGGACGAGCACTGCTGCAAGCGCAGGAAACGCCAGCAGCTGCCGGAGAGGCCACTTCCACTGGGAAGTTGGGAATTGCATGTAGCTAAGCCCAAATTCCTCAGCTGGCAGCAGCTGCTTGTGGAAACCAAAGGAGACTTGCAACGAGTCCCATTTTACAATCCCTGCAATAATGATCCTGAGCATTTCCATGTAATTGTGCACGTGCCAGAGCTAGTGTTAATCCCTCTTTTCTGCTTTCCTGTCCCCTCCTCTTGAGGAAGGCGCAGGAAGGTTTATTTCCCCTGGATACCCATCCCTGTAAAATGAATAAGTCTGGAAAAACAAGAGAACAAGCTGTGGGCCCTGCTGCACTGCTAAAATTGTTTATAATTGGCAGTACTTCTGTATTTGTTATTTTGACTGTGGGGCCCCAGTGTTGCAAGAACACAGTTCCCAGGGAAGCGTCCTCATCCCTGGGCTCCAGACTCAGGCTCCCATTTGCTTCGTCTCTCTTGCTGGCCCCGTAAATCTCGCATTCCTTTTCTGCACAGTTGTACGGCTCCAGCAGGGAAGTGGCCCCGTGCCAAGCTGCAGACTGACTCCAGGCTCTCGCTTCTGAGAAACGGGAACCGTGAGCTGAAGCCCCTTCATACCAAGGAGGGCTCAAAAGTTACATTTCTCACTTTGGGGGGTTAAACTAGTCCATAACTGCTTGATTGCAGCTTCTGTAGCTGAAAAGTTATTCCCTAGGCTGCAAAAGGAATGGTGCTGGCTAGTAGGCCAAACCCATAATCTCCCTTAGTCCTCACAATATTCCCAAATTCTTGCTACATCTCCCACACCTGTTTGGCAGGGTGAATGGCAGCATGTAATATTTGGGCTGGTGCAGTGCTGCAAAGGAACTGTCGGACTGCTGTTTTCTCATGCGGTGGAAAAGGCCTGGTTTATAACAGCCTTTGCTTCAAAATGCCATTAGTTTGGCTCTTTTCTGCCTAATCTCTGATCTCGTGAAACATACAGCCCTATCCAGAGTCTGTCTTCTCCAGGTAGAAAGGCAATCACAGATAAGCAGCCAGACAATGTAATTCACTTAAGACATCATGACACGAACCAATGTCCCATATAGATAGAATTCCATAAAAACAAGCTTGATTTCTGTTCAGAAACAGAATTTTTCAGCATATTCACATATACATGCATATTTTTGCACATACATGCCTCCTTGGGGGAACAACTGAGTGCTAAATGTTGGTAATATAGAATTTAAGACAATTCCTGCTTGTAGGCGTCTACACAGAATAATCCAAGTTTGCTGCAGGAATTAATGGGAGCTTAATTTACATCTGAAAGTCATGTTTTTTTTGGTTTTTGTTTTTTGTTTTTTTTTTTTTTTTTCCTGAAAAGATGACTTAGTATAAATGCCAATAGCTTTTATGGCTGTGGAAACTCAGACTTGTTCAGTCCCTAAATTTCTAGGATGTTTAGGTTCATAATTTCTACTTAGAAGAATGGAACCACACAATTTCTACTTATTATGTGAACAAGTAGATTAATAATGTATTTACCAACTTAAATAATAACTTAGTCTTATTCAATCAAAATAAATAAAGCTATATGCATTTTTAAAGTAACATGAAGTGGAAAAGGCAGAAAAGGCAGCACTGTTAATTTACATGAAAAAATGTACTGCTATGAGGGGTTGTCTTGTCACTTTTTAGGAAGCAAGCTTTAATATATAAGGTCACTGCCAACAGTGGGAATACTTGTCAAAACTGTTCTTAAGTTTTGACTCTTAATAGTTGTTAAGAATTGACTCAATTGGCATTTTCCCACACTAGTTTCCTTTTAAGCTGTTATTGCATAAATTTCACTGGAAGGCATCTACAGGTGGACGTACAGCATGCTCACATGGCTTGAGGAAGGTATGGTCATCAGCTGATGTTCTATGAAATGAAGTAGTAAGGACATGCTGCAATTCCCCTCTGAGAACCTTAGTATCCAAGCCAGAGGGGTTAAAAATCCTCATGGGTTGTGTTAATCCTGGTGATGGAATCAACAATCATTTCAGTTCCTAGTGGGATTATGATTTGCTAGACTACATTCAAATTCAGTTATGTTGTCAAGATAGTACAAAATCCCTCATTCACCAGTATTGACGGTGTAGTTCCCTACACTGACTCTAAGGTTTGCCTCGTAGGCAGGGAAACTCGAGCACAGAGCCAGGTTTGTACCACGCCACTGCGCTTGCACATGGTCCAGATACAAGTGGCTCTTGAGACCAGGACCTGCCTCCCAAGATCACCTCTAGGAGACTACTGAGATGTGACGAGTGATGAAACACTTGGATCCAGCCCACACTGCAAATGCAATTGAGTCCTGAATTACTTAACTGCTAATTTTACAAAGCAGCGTCCAAATCTGTCCATTTGCAAACTTTTCCTCCAAGGGCCCTATTTGATTTAGCTTTCAGCTGGTAGATATATAGTACTTTTTAAACTGCTTAGTGAAAATTGCACTTTCTTCAGCACCAGAGGTGCATTTTTCCCTCTCAAACAAGTCAGGAAAGAAAAATATCATTTCTCTAGCCCTTTTTATATTCTTTTAACAGGAAGATGAAATTATACAACCTTTTCTTTTTTGAGATATGCTATGCTATATGATAACATATCACTTTTCATAACGTACAACATGTGATAGATATGTTTACTGTATCTATGTCTTACATCTTTTGAACATGAACAGGAAAGTATAATTTAGTTGCTCTGAGAAATGTTCAGTTCTACCTCATTCTTAGATCAAACTTGAGCATTTAGAAACTAAAGCTTGAAATAGGCAGTTGAAAATCTGAAGTTTGATGTTTATCAAATTATGGACAATCCAAGTATTCTTACAAAGTGTATTCCAAAGGTATCTCATAATATTATATCTGCATAGCTTTAATGTACCCCATTTTTTTTTGTCATAAGCACTTAAATTACAGATACTAGCATGAGCCGCCAATCAGAACATAACACTACTATGAATGCAAATAATCAAATAAATTTTTATTATTTGGGAAAAAATGTTATAAAAAATGCCCCAAACCCTTCAACAACAGAATTATGATTTTAAACACATAGGACTTTTGGGAAAAGCATTCTTCATTGCTGATATCATTGCTGTCTCTTGAGAGCAGACACTTTCTAAAGACAACCAACGTGGAATTATGTGGTATCACATTTTTTTTATATATTTGGGGCTCTAATGCTCTGGTCCTATGCTTTTGAGAGTAATGGGAGTTTTTCTGCTGCATTTAAATGAAGAGTAATATTTCAGAAATATTAAGAACCTCAATCTGTGTATTCATGCACAGATATCAGTAAGAAGAATAAGATTAGATGTTAACTTTGACTCTTGACATTTTATATAAGTATATGCTGTTACTCACTCATCCCAGACAGGATGATTCTATTTAAAACTTCTGTATGTTGATGTGATGAAAAACCAGCCATGTTCCTCTACATTCCATTTAGCTTTGGTAAATATCAGATCTATATATTTAAAACTTGTTTTACTAACATTAGAGAACTTACAAGCAAAAAAAAAAAAAAAAGAATTACTGTCTTTGATGCTTTAAAATTTGTCAACCAAATTTTGGCAATAGTTCCCAGTAAATAGCTAAAAAAGCCTAAGGATTTGAGGCTGCTGCTCTTCCCAGGTGTGACAAAAAGTGGGGGTTCCCAGAGACACCCGCACCAACCCAGCATGTGAACAGATGAGCAGGTTCTGCACGCAACAGCAGGGTGGGAACCAGTGGGATCTGCCAGATCCTGGACATTTCAAAAGATTCAGACGAGGTTCCTAAATACAGGGTGGATACCTTGTCTGTATGCAGATAAATCCTGGCCAAATCTTCAGTGAATTCTCAGTGAGTCACTAATTCTAGTAAAGAACTCCAGTGCCCGGCTCTGTGGCCTCTCCAGGATTTATGGCAGAATTTTGTAATAGTAACTATAGGAAGGAAGGCAAAGTTGGTTCCCCAAATAACTAACTTTGAAGTCCAGTGGTTTTTGATTTGAGTTTTTGATTTGGGGTGGTGGAAGAAGGCAGCTGTACTGAGCACCACTTAAAAGTCAGTACTGACTCCCAGCGTCACGCAATGGTCTGCAAGAGGTTGCTGCGTGCATTCAGAGGAGTCGTTTGGGGAGCAGGAGGCTTCAGGTGCACGCGATCTGAGTGACATCGCCTTGCTGGATACATGAGTTCTCCGGGCTTTTTGTTCCACCGCTGTCCCAAATTAATCAATATTTGGCATGTAGTACTTGAATTGTCTTGACCCATCAATGACTGTTAAAATTGAATTGGTTCCTTTAATGATTTGTCGTATTTCAGCCAAGTAAGAACCAACCATATAACATTTCAATTTACACTTAGATTTGTGAAGCATTTTAAACACATTTTAGTGTTTGCAGGTTGAACTTTAATTAAAAATATGCAGATTTAAAAAAAAAATCCATTTGAGAACAATATCATGCATCTATCACCGTATTGATAGACTCATCACACTGAGAAAACAAACTTCCAGAAAGATTTTTCTGAAAAGAGCTCAAGTACATCTTCAGAAATTGTTGTTATAAGCTTTATTGGTAAAAAGTTTATTATATTGAGATAGCTCCACTTAAATTAGATCACATGTAGATACTTTATTAGTCCATTTTCATTATTCTTTCCAGCCATTCATCTAGTGTTTCACATTTCTTTGGGAAAAAAAAAAAAAAGAAAAGGAAAAAAAAAGACAGACTAGTTAGGATAGCAATGGGTCATTTTAATTTTGTGGTAAATCACATAGACTAAAAAAGATTTGCTCTCTTCCAAGTCACAGTATGAAAGGAAAGCTGGGTAAAGCAAGTGTTATTTAACACTAAATAATTTCATTTCCATGACTTCATCGGACTTACATATCAGCTATTCAGAAAATAGTCCCAAAGAGAGTCTTTAATTTAAACTGTCTGATGTTCTTTTGGCAGTTGCAGTGAAACCAAGAGATTTGTTCTCCAGAAAACTTGGACATCGTTTCAGCTGAAAGAAAAGAGGGGGTTTTGTTTTTTTTTAAGGTGGACTTCACTGCAAGTTACTGCAAGTTACAGCAAGTTATTGTAAAGCAAATAGTATCTTTTCTGGAAGTGATTATAATGAAGCATCATCCTCTTTCCAAAAGTGGAAATGTGAATAAATTGATTTTGCTTTGATATAGCAAAATAAAACTCCTTTTGACTGTTTAGAAATGGAAATATTTTCGTAAGTCTTCATAAACTTAAGAAATGAGTTCTAGAAATGGTGGTGTACTACAAAGTGAAATGCTGCTAAGAGAAGCCCTGACCCCTCCTCAGAGCTTCTTCCAAAACCAATTGTTTATTCTTCTTTCCTGCCCCTAGGTCTGGACAGAGTGCCAAAGGACCTCCCCCCCGACACGACTCTGCTGGACTTACAGAACAACAAAATCACTGAAATTAAGGAAGGGGACTTCAAGAACTTGAAAAATCTTCATGTAAGTGTAGAATTGAACTGGCAGTTGTTGCAAAAAGGGGGAGAAAAAGTGACTTTGGTCTGGTACTCGTTATTTTTAAGGAAAACTGATAAAATACCTTGTGATCATCCTCCACTAGCCCAGCCTGTTTATTTCCCATTCCTCTCCTAAAAACTCTCTTTTACTTTTATTACATCGCAGAAATTTCTCATCTGTTTTCATCCCCTTGGCCCAGTGGTTCCACCCTGTCTCCTGATCGGCATCGTCTTTCTTTTGCCTTTTTCCCTACTAACGTCCTTGTTTCCTTTGGCACAGGCACTTGGTCATTTCTATCTTTTCAACCCTGCCACGTCATTCACTCACTACTGTATCCCTCCCCCTTTCACTTCCAGGCTGACTGAGCACTGTATTTGTCATATTTGTCAGTTGTTCTTTACTAATTCTGTCTTAAGCATCTTTTCAAACCAGCTGTCTGTCCTTGGCACTACAATGAAACTGTTTTTGCCAACAACTCCCTCCTAGCCAAACTCCATCCTCATCCTCCTTTACCTGCTAGTCTCTTCCAACACTACTGTCTGTTTTCCTCTTTGCTAAGTATTTCTTTCCCTGGTTTCTATGACTGCTTTTTTTTTTTTTTTTTTTTTTTGGTGGTGGTGGTTCTTCCCTTATTTTCCAAGTTTCCATCAAAGAACCTTCTTATGCTTCCAAGTTGTTGTTTCTCTGTCTGGGGTCCTTCTTTCTTATTTTTATATTTTAATCAACATCTTAAAATTCATACCTCATACGTTTGTTTCATTTTTGCAGAAATGTCATTCTTTTTATATCACTTATATCATTACAAGGTATTTCAGCCTTTCACCAGATGAATTTATTCTGTGTATTATTCCATCCAGTTCTTCCTGATTTTGATTATTATGAACTGCTTCCCTTCACTTTCCCGTCACTTCACAGCCTATTTCAATCCTATTGTTTCCAAGAAGCTCATTCCCAGTCTTGATCTGTACATGATGACAATGCTATCACCCAAAGAAGCACATTTTCAATCAACAAAATGTGTGATGGTTTCCATGCTGCCAGTTGGAAGAAATAGTCTGCAAATATTTCTCTCTCTTTAACTCATCATTTAAATTTATCCTTAAATTTCTGTCTTAATAAAATATCAAGAACAAAATTTAAAAACATTTATAGGGTTCATAATGCCAATATATCCACAGTGCAGGGAGGTGCATGAGTAAATCATGATGGGGTTCATGTTGTCTTATTTTCGCTGAAGTAGGTGTCTGCACCTGGTGACACAGATAGCATTTGCAATCAGCAATTTGAGCAGTTTGTACTCGAATGAGATGATGACTTACCTCCTAGAGCTGTTTTTTGTTTGTTTGTTTGTTTTTTTTTTTAATTTCATCTTAACCACTAAACCCAGATTCAACACCCTAATTACTGCCCATTTCTTTTTTTGCTTCTCTCAAAGCTTCTTTGAGAGAAGTCCCATGTTCTCAGTGAATATCACATTCTGGATGCTGGAAAGAGCAGGTCCTTGTCAGTGATATTAGCAGTCCTTCCTGACCCCGCATGAAATGGGTCAGAGCGGGGTATTGCAGATGGAAAGCCCTGGCCCCAGTTACTTCTGCCTGTCTGTGTGCTATGCAGGGCTCTGCTATACCTCATCCTGTGCCTTAAGCAACTGTGAGCTATGACATCTCATGGAGGTTAATTCCAGGGATTTTTTTTATTATTATTTCTCCTTTTACAGAAGACATAACTGAATAGTACATTAAACAGTTAACTCTTTAGGGAAAAATTATATTTTCTTTTTAATCTCCAAAGTACTCAGTATAAATTTAATGACCAGTAGAAATCATACAGAAGAATAGCTGCTGTAATGTAAGCGTTAAAAAAGACTTTTAAGACAACACACTTTTTATTTGCATTTACTCTAGAGAGGAAGAAGCTTGTTCTCTTCTTCCCAATATATTAATTATATTAACTATGTTAACTATGCACCATCCTTACTCCCAGCAGGTATCATTCTCCTCCTTGTGCAATATCTGGAGATGATTCCCATTATCCCTTCCAATTACTATTCATAATTATATTGAATATTCATAATTATAGTGAAAAGGGAATATATCTTCTAGGTAGCTCAAAATTTTTGTTGCTGATGTCCCTTGTCTCTAATGTCCCTTTCAAGTTCTCTCTCTCTCTATATGTGTGTATATATAACAGATATATTTATACATATATAAATATATAAAATGGACTCATCTTTTAATCATATTCCGTAATAAGTATGGTTTAGGATAGCTTGGCAGCATGATATTAAAAAGTGTTTAGACTTTTTAGACTTTGCTAAAACAAATAGATGTAGAAAAATAATAGGTATTATTGTTCAAAAGTCTAATGTCTTTAACACAGTCCACTCCTTATGTAAAGTGACCACTAAATATTGAAGGGAAAAATCCCCTAAATCCCAATTTCCACAGGTCTTGGAAAAAAAAAAGATATTAAATTTAATAGAGATTGATTTCAGTTTATTCCTTCTGAATCTAATCCTCATTCCTGTAAGTATCTATGTGTACGAGTTTTAGAGGAGACTGGCATGAATAAGCTGGGTTGCACTTGAAGCTCAACTTCTGTTGAAGTCTAGGTAAAGTAAAGAGAAAAGAAAGGGAGAAAAGAAAGGCATAGGAGAGACCTATGCCTTTAACAATGGCTTTTCTTTCTATACAAAAGTGACTCCTTAAGATCTGTGTGTATTGTACATACATATAGAAGAGAAAGAGGAATTAATATCTACAAAGATATCCTATATAAAACAGAAAATTTTCCTGAGTAGAAAAAAAGTCCAGTTAAACTTTGTGGCTGTGGAAATAGGACAATCGATTAAAGAAAAAAAAAGTGCAATCAAGAGAATATATGTATCTGCAAACAATAGATCTCTGCAAAAGGAATTCATCCAGAAAGTTGTATATTTCAGAGTCAATGATCAAGGAGCACTTGATATTTTAATAGTTTTCAAATAATCCATGAAAAAGTAGCTAAACTGTGAAAGTTTTGCTGTAAAAACTCAGTAAGACTTAACAGAATTTTAAATGAAACATCAGTTACACCCTTTATCACAGGACTCAGGAGGATGGGGGAAAAAATGGAGAGAATATTTTTATATTGCTGAAGAATGAGTTTTGCAGTTCCAGAAAATTGTTTGATGTTATGTAAAAGACATGATCATGATTTAGATCTATGTCAAAACAGTTTAAAAAGATGCATTTGGAGAAGACAGAAAAAAAAATCCTTAATAAAACTGTCAGAATTTTCCAGGCAAACTGAAACTTCTGGAGCGAGTATGGTACTTTGACCCTGTGGACATTATAAAGAATCTAAAATACTCCATGAGTAAGCTCATGCAGAGTGAAGTGGGAGTCTACAAAAACAGCACATTGGGTTGCTTGCTCTGTGGCAAAGCCAAAACAAACCAGCATAATGCCTGGCACTTGGAAAAGGAGGTAAAAGAAACTACTGTGATCACTGTAAGCACAGCACAAACAACAGCGTAGTAACAGTGCCCTTTTGCAACAGGAATTTTTCAATGGCACAGTGTTAGTTCTGCAGAAGAAGATAAATGCATTATTGGCCTCAAATCAAATGAAATGTTGCTTAATTTAAGCTGGCAGAAGTATGCAAAGCCATGGTTCTGCACACATCGGTTGTATTTATGCTGGAAGAAAGGACTTGCACAGAAGAGGAAAAAAAAAAGAGATTTGTATTAGTAATCCAACTAAGAGAATGTAAGTAAATGTATGAATAAGTAAGTGAAAGCACAAGGTTTACCAATATTGGGGAAAATAATGTATTTGGTTAAAAATCTATCACTCCCTCTCTTTTTTTTTTTTTTTTCCAAAAGAAGGCTCCTTATGGTATGACAAGAGCCCACAATAACTGAGGAGAAGTCTAAGAATATCTTCCAGGGAGACAGAAAAGCTCCTAACAGCTCAGAAAAATACGAGTGAAAGTACACAGTCTCCTGATGACTCACTACAGCTTCAGTTCCCTTTTCCCAGGCAGAATCAACAGAGAAGCTGAGTAAACACGCTGCTCTGCGAATCGCAGAATGAAGGTTCAGTGGCTACTGAGCTTTTACTGAGCTCTGTAAAAAGAGCAAAGACAGAATCTTTGCCCTGTTTCTACCTCTGAACCCCATTCCCGTAATCATCAATAGAAAGTAGTCTTAGTAGGTGTGAGACATACCTTTCTTTTTGCTTCTGATGGGTGAGTCTATAGGTTTCTGACAGATGTTCTGCACAAAGGTGGGGGCAGAATATTAAATTAACAGTAAGTAAAAAGGAAATTCTGCGGACGAGAACAACAAAATAACACAAGTAAATTAAGATAAAATAGACGACAAAAATGTTTGCCTGAGTAGACAGGAACCAGGTTGAAAAGCTCTAAGGAATGCCAGAGCATTAGGATCATTTTTTATTAGAGTAAGAAAACGTAGAAGACTGGGGATTCTCACAAGACTCAGCTGTTCTCTGGTCATCTCTGCAACTCATATTACACAACACTTATCTGTGAGAGCTCAAATTTTATAAAAACTAGATCCACAGCAGGCTCTTTGGCTTAGAAAGATTATCCAAGAGAGCACTGAGGAAACTGCTTTCTACAGTCGCCTTTCCTCTGCACTGACAGGCTGTTGTTCCAGTGCTTTTCCGTCTCCATCCACACGACTTGTCATCTTTCCCTTTTCTTTTTTTATGACATCCTTTTTCCTTCGTCTTAGCTCTGTCCGTTTCATTAAACCCCACCAAAGAATTTAAAGAGCAAACAGAAAAGAACCACATTACCACTGTGTTTTTCATGGCCTTTTCTACCTTTTTCCTTTTCCTGCCTTAACCCTGTAGATATGAGCCCTTTAGGACACAACATCTGGAATTCTGCTCAGAGACCTCCTTGTATTCAGGGGCTCTTGGTTCCTTCAGTTTTGCAATGCTTATGATTTTCTCTGTGTAGCTTTTTTTCCCCAAGTATGTATCCAGTCCTAACAGTTTCAAGAAAAGCTTGACTGTATGTCCGGGAGATGAGTAAGCTTTAATGATTAAAGCCATAAATCAAACAAAAAGAACAAAATTTATTCTCACCATTTGTCTTTAGGTAGGTCTGAGTCTTGAGATTACAATAGAAGCCATTATTGTTCCTTGCAGCACTATGATAAAACAACAGGTAATAGTGTAATAAAAAACCTAGGAAATTAAAGAAATCTTGCCAGGTCAGTAGATTCACTTTTCAGTGTAAGCCCATATGCATCATTACATGCATCATTACAGTTCTGATGTTAGGTAAGAATTCCATCTCCAGCTGGCAAACAAGATGTATTTAGGCAGAAGATAATTGCTGATCAATTTTATGGATTTACAATTTGCTTCTAATTTTGTCAAGACTCTTCCAACTGTTCTCCTAAACCAAGAAGAACTGACGTAAGAATAACAACCCCACAGCACAACCTCCTGAGTGTCTTCCAGACTCATACAGCTTCAGAAGACTGGACTTCATTCCGCCAAGTCAGAGCAAAACCATAAGCTTTGGTAGCCTCATGAAGAAGAACCCTACACTACTTCCTACCTGATCGCCATGCACTCCCTGTGCATTTTGTCCGAGTACATTTGGGCAGAGCATGCCAACGAGTCTTCCAAAATACTCCTGAATTGTGAATCCTCCTTTTTGTTTCCGGGAGTAAATATTTGATGTGGAAACCAGGCCAGAGAGAGGTAAATGGCCAAACTCCTACTCACTTCAACTGAGCCAGCATCTATTCCTGTCATACAGTGAGTTTTGTTTTTCTTACTGCATTAATATCAGAGGTGTTGAAGAAGGGACCAAGCCAGCTTTGGAGCAAATTTTGTACTTTTTTTTTCCTTCTCTGAGCACCTCTTTAAACTGGTAGTCATGACAGCATGGTCTGTAGATATTACTACAGCGCAACATATAATAATAAATATAACAGGGTCAGCGTTTAATAACATACTTAACAGGATCAATGTTTGCAGAGAAAACTTCATGCCATCTATGAAGTCACAAGGACAAGGGAAAAGACTTTATCCCAGGAAAATGAGGAAAGAAGCTACTTTTTCTTTTATTCATCGTAAATTGCTATGAACCCTCTAGTCCTGATTAAATGGTGTCTTTGATGCCAGATTTATTTATTTTCTCCTTCTTTCTTGCCTCTTTTCGTGCCTCTCATTAAATACCTCATGGACCCATAACAAGTCATCCTGGAAGCTGTGTGTTGATAGGCTCAGCATTTTTTACTGAGAAATGGTGATGTAGTTCAATGCTTTCTTTCTTGTTTTTGTGACTTTATTTTAAAAGCGATACATTTTTTTTTTCCACTCCAAAGTGAAACATGGAAGAGGATAGATTTTTGAAAAAGAAACATCAATTCCTGTGGCTCTATTCAAGTATTACCCAAAGCTGTCATCTTTCTCTCATCTGCCTAGCAACTCTGTTCTAGCAGCGCTCTAAGTGCTAGCTGCAGCCCAAGGCTCAAACACTTCCAGTACCTTGATGTTGTTTTCCCTCCTAGAATTTCTTGCTCTGCACAAAGATTGTATCTACAATTGCCCTTTAGAAAGATTAATATGATGCCCTATCACGCCATTTGTGCTTTATTCATGCTATTTAGCCCATGTGGCGCATTGTTGCCTAGCATCCCTTTCTCAATAGCGCTGCCTGCAGATGTTTTCCCTAGGTGTTTCTCCTCTAGTTCCTGTTTTCATTGACCTCCAAATTCCCCCAAGTTTTTTATATTATTCTATTTTATTTTGATTTTAACTTTCATTACAAGCAAACCATAAGGGGCTCATTCAGAGAAAAATAAACAAGAGCACTCCAAGTCTAATAATTTCTTTCTCCAGGTCCAGCACATAATGGAGTTATTGTGAAGTGGAAAAGGAACATGTGGGTATGGCTTGCCAGGTGTAGTGCTACTATGTTATCCTCATCATTTACTGTTGCTCTGGGAAACTGTAAAATTTCTCTTTCATATTATGTGCTTTATTTTCTTTTTTTCCTTCTTTTTTTTTTTTCCTTTGCAGCTACATAACAGGGTGAAAAATAATGCAGACTTAAAACAGCAAGAGAAGGGACTTACACAGCAGGGGTTTAAGTGGGAAATGGTGTTTGGGTCCAAAAAAGGTTTAAAACCACAGGCTTGTAATACATTCTCACCCAACACCACTGTACATACATTGCCACCCTGAAATCATTATTTTCAAGTACCCTTTGTAGGTATGATCATTTGTAAGTGAGAACAATCTTATAAGTGTTTGAATAAAGCAGCAATTTTGTGTATTTACCTGAGATAGCACAAAAATATTCAAGAGGAATCAGAGACAAAGAAAAGCAGAACAGATTAATCCTAGATGATACTTTCTGGTTCTGGTCAGGACTAGCAGTTCCACTCTGAAGGAGTTATGTTCTGCTCTGAAGCAGTTCTGCTCTGAACTGTTATCTATTCTGTTAACAACTAGTAACTATTTACATTGGAGGTCCAAAAGGAATGTTGACTTAGATATCTATAAAAAAAATTCATGATGAAATCAACAAAATGTAACTACGAGTAATCAATACAGTGCACAGACTCACAGGATCACAGAATGGTTGAGGTTGGAAGGGGCCTCTAGAGCTCATCTAGTCCAACCCCCTGCTCCAGCAGGGACACCCAGAGCACGGGGCACAGGGTGGCATCCAGGCGGGTTTGGAAGATCTCCAGAAAAGGAGACTCCACAGCCTCTCTGGGCAGCCTGTGCCAGGGCCCTGTCACCCTCACAGGAAAGTTCTTTCTCAGATGGAGATTAAACTAACTGTATTTCAACCTACAGTTATACTATTTATGAAAAACAAACAAAGCAATCAAAGAAGACACTAATTTGCATGATTTAAGCTGTATCCTTCACCATGAAGTCCCAGTGTCATGTAGCTAGTTTTATTATACTAAAGCTGGAAGATGCATTTACTTCCAAATTCTGGCAGCAGCTACTGTTAGGAAACCACAACCGATGTGTCCTCGTGGCATGTCTTGTAAAACTGCTTCAAACAGAGCTCTAGCCATAGCTTCCACTGGCCAATGTGGCCATTATTTTGGGAGAGGTTTACTGTGGGTGAAATACTCTGCTGAACTGTGAGTGACCTTTTCTACCTCCTCTCACAAATGCAGTGTTTGTAGCTAGCATGAAAAATTAAAAACAGATATGTACAGCTTTATGTGTACTTTTTTGAAATGAGCTACAGTCAAAATGCTGTTTGCTTTGCTTGGGATGAGCTGCAAAACGAGTCCTTTGGGGGAGGAAAAAACCATCAAATAATACAATTTTGAACTATCTTCTCACTTCTCTTTCAGTTTTTATGCTGTCACAGACACTGGCAAACTTCTTGACACTTCTTAACGCTTAGCTGATCGCTGAAAGTCTTAAAGGATTTTTTTGTACCTCCAGGAAACACACAAAACTTTAATTATAGAAATGCTAACACTATGTTATTAAAATACACTAAATGTTAACTGCAGTATACTTAGTATAGAAACTTGTGGTGTAGCAGCATGTGCTTTCTTGTAAGCAATATGATGAAGTCAGTGACTAAAGCTATTTATTACTATTTATTAATATGTCTAGAAATAAAAATAAATAAATGAGGTTATCAATATTTTTATAACACCCTTATTTCATTCATTGCACAAACATGTAGCACTGCAAATTCTTATGGAGAAGTAGAGAGGAAGCAGCTGGAATGAAAAGATTCATTGTCATATTTAGTGTACGTGACATCCCTTCCATTAGACACATTTCTCTTTTGACATTAATGGGACTTTCTTCTTTCTTTTTATGTCACAGCTGGTTAAACAATAAGAGAGTTAGCACTACTGTAAAATTTCCAGATCAGAGTACTATTAGTAGCATATGCAGACCACCTAAACAAGCTGTTATGGAAACCTCTCTTCCCTCAGGATACATAGATAGATAAATAGGTAGATAGATAGATAGATAGATGGATAGATAGATAGATAGATAGATAAATGTGGTAATGTTATTAATTCTATGCAAATGACTTGTTCTTCACAGCTTTCAAGTGAAAGGATTGTGCTTCATCTTGGATACAGATTATGATTCTCATGGGTATTCACAGAAGCTGCATGTACCTCAGCAACGAGATCCCACCTGTAGTTGTTTTTCAGGTCTTTTTTCGTCTTTCACTGTTTCAGAAGCCCTCAATATATGTGTTTTAGTCTTGCATTGCATTTTAGGCAGCTTACTTGGTTGGCCATCAAAAATGCACTATTAACTAGATACACTATTTTTTTTTAATGTTTCCTTTTCAGACTAATTTTCTTGGTGGTCATCTGATATCTCCTTTTCTGCTCCACAGGCATTGATCCTTGTTAACAACAAAATCAGCAAAATAAGCCCAGCAGCTTTTGCTCCTCTGAAGAAGCTGGAAAGACTTTATCTGTCCAAGAACAACCTGAAGGAGCTTCCAGAAAACATGCCCAAGTCTCTTCAGGAGATCCGTGCTCATGAGAATGAGATCTCCAAGCTGAGGAAAGCTGTCTTTAATGGACTGAATCAAGTGATTGTTCTAGGTAGGTGCACAAAAAAATCATAACTAAATCAACTCAGTACTCTGCAGAGTTTTCCAGGAGTTCTTCTTAGTTCTCATAGAGTGTGATTTTATGTGAAAAGTCAAGAATTACTTCAATAAGTTATACCTCTATATGAACTTTGACCTGGTAGGCACCTGAATTTTAACAGATATAGAGGTGTATGGTGCAGCCCCACTCACAAATACGTTTTCTTGGCAGAACTGGGCACCAATCCACTCAAGAGTTCAGGCATCGAGAACGGAGCTTTCCAGGGGATGAAGAAGCTCTCCTATATCCGTATCGCAGATACCAACATTACTAGCATCCCAAAAGGTAAGAACTTCAATGAATCTTTGTTAGACATCTCCAGGTAAAATGCAGTAATTTCTAGTTAATTAACTGAAAAATAAAGAAGTAACTTAAAAGTCTTTTGCACCAGTCCCTAAAGTATTCATAATTTGACTGCAAGTAGAAGATAGATTTTTTTTTTTCAGTTGGCTTTTATTGTTTTGGCAAATCTTATTTTTCCATTATCAGAAGCTCCACAAGAAGTGCATTTTCAAAGGTAAACCTTTGTATGTCATATTGTTTTTTTTTTTGTCTCACAGCAGAAATATAAAGTGAAAGAATCTTTTTGCCCTCCAGCCCTCCTTCACTAACCTGAACAACATTATACAGATATAAACCCATGTAGTGGGTCTGAGCCAAAAGACCATTCCTGCACAAAACAAAAACATTTGCTTTTTTAAAAAGTACTTCATTTTAAATTACTAGAAAAAAAAATCTTCAATATAACCTTTCAAAAGAAAAGAAATACAAAATGTTTTTGACCTAGAGGAAATTATAGTCAATTTATTCATACTTGAGACAGGAGATTGCTTTGAAATAGCTTTACCTTTTTGAAAGTTAATACTAGTTGTTTTTCCTTCTGACGTTTCCTGTTTTGGCTGTTCTTTTGGGGGACCTCAGACAGTGAAAAAATTTGGTCCTCATAAATTTTCAGAACAGTGGATGTTCTACATAAGATAAAGTTAAAATACTTTCCCGCAGCTTTATAACCTCATTTGCTGCTAGTGTTATTTTTTAAATGTATTGGAACAAAATGTTTGTAGATCTATGTATGTGGATAACTTGAGTAAAATGAAGGCTCTTTTTCTTACATTATTATATATGTCCCATTTATATAATCATGAAGACCAACATTAATATCTGTGTAGGAAGTAATTTATCTATTTTTAAGAACTGAGTTGTATGCTGACCTTAGAACTAGGTTTCATTTAATCATAAACAAATGCTACTTGAAAAATAATTGTTTTCACATTTCCTTGATTGTGAAAGTTCTTGTTTAAATTCAATGATTTTCAATATACAAAGTAAACAGTTGCTCTCTATTTATTGATGAAATTTCAGTGTTCATTATTTCATGGAAATTATCTTGTCTGTGCTTGATAAAAATTCTTCTGTTACTCTAAAAGAGTCTCAGTATAACACCAGTCAAGACACTAAAAAAATAATAATAACAAGTTTTACCTAAAGTAATTTGATGAAGTTATCTTTCAGGGCTTCCTCCATCCCTTACTGAACTTCACCTTGATGGCAATAAAATCAACAAAATTGATGCTGACAGTCTGTCTGGACTCACCAACTTGGCTAAGTAAGGATTTGTTTTCTCTTATCACATACATACAGTCAAAACCATAACTACTACATATACAATTATAAAGTACTCTAGACTTCAGTAAAGTATTTCAATACATGCCTGATGTTCAGATTCTATCACAGATTTATCCTTGCTGAAAAAGTAGTCTGCTCCTGGATTTTCATGAATAAAGGAAAATTCTGAAAATACAGTTTAGCATCTTTGTATAAAATCTAACATCTCCACAGATATGATAAAGAAACCTTCCACAACTAAAATGAGATCTTAATAACTTAGACAAAGAATACCATTTCCTGGACTATTGGGAAATCATCTTTCCTGGGGATAACTGAATTTTCAATTATCAACACAGACACAACATTTTTGCATATATGCTACTGACCAACAGTAGCAGTCCCCTCAGAGCACGGGGAGCCTTTGGGGAACAGGTCACTTTATTGACTGTGCTAAGATTTTTGACCTGGAAATTGCTTTGCATGAGAAGTCAGTGTAGAACTGCAGAGTATTTATTCACTTTTGAATTCCTGACTTCTACTAGACCAGCTGTACTTGTCATATTTCTTTTTTCCTCATAAAATTACTCATATATAAATATCCATATTCATTACCATGCTCCTTCAAAAGTCTTCACACAGTGCTGCAGTGGAAAAAAAGAAGTAATGAATGTAAACTGAATGAAGACTCTACTGGTTTAATGAAGAAGGAGCTCCCCAAGAGAGTAAATGTATTACACAACTGAGGTTACTAAAGTCTGGAGTCTACTAAAGTCTATTAAAGTTTACCTAAAGGAACTAGCTGCATACAGCAGAACTTGCATCAAGTCCCCTACCTATAAAGATGATATTTAGCTGCATGAAGCTTGTTAAAGCACATGTGATAAAGCACATATATTTATATAATATACACATATTTTTATGTATATATAATATTTATATAGAATATTCAAGAGTGATTTTCCAGCTTCCTCCTTTTCACTCCTATGAGGAAAAGAAGGAAGATGGAGACCATATCCTTTCCTAGCACTTTTAATCTACTTTACACACAGATACTTCTTTATTTCTTTTGTAAACATAGCCTGGAGTAAGTGAGAGTTCATCTGGGTTCTCCTGTAAGAGATTTAGATGAGATGTAATTAAACATAATTATATGCATATATTTGCATGGCTTGTGAATGTTAAGTCCATTTTTAAGCAGATTCTTCCAGTTTCCACTCTTTCCCTAAAAGAGTTTTTACTTGCATGAGCTATTCCAGAATTGGACATTGTCCATCTTTACGATGTGTAAGGTGTTTACTATCATCTCGGCAGACCAATATAAAACGCTTTGCTCATGCTCTTCTGCTTAGGTGTGACACATCTGCTTATAGACATGAGTATCTACTGGATATATTTTCTCATATATGTCCACCAAGAATTTACACAATCTTCTGACAAAATGTTTATTTCCAATCTTTCTAAAAACACCCGCTATGAGGACACAAGTTATCTGTAGGAATTCTGTGTGTCTCCAGACCAAATTGTGCATGTAGGATCAAATTCCCCAAGCTTTACTAAACCTTGATGGACTGTACTCAAAAGGATTTTATTCTAATAGCTTTTAAATGAGAGTCATAAAAATTGTTCCATGACCAATTTTTTAGTAAGGATATGAGATAATGCAAAATGCATTTCTGAGTGAAGTAAAACCCAACTGATGTCAGCGGGAGATGTCATTAAGCTCTTATTTGTCCTTTGCTGATTTAACAACATTTCAGTTTTTAAATAAGTAGGATTTTGACTTCGTGTTATATAATACTAGTTATCAAGGATATTTCTTTGCCCATTTATTTTTTAAAGGAATTACATAAAATGTACCTGTGACATATTTATGGAAATATCTATGCCACAAAATCCAAAAAGGCCTTTTTAGCTCTGTGATGTTATACTAGGTCTAGAATACGTCTTCTGAAAATGGTAGAGAGAACTACAAGTGGTAGATTATTGTGAATCAAACTTTCTCTAAAAGTATTACTCCACAGCAAGTTATGATATCATCAAGATTCTGATTGCCTTTGTCAAATTCTTTACTTGATTTAGCAATTAATAAATGTCAGAGCATTTTTTTGTCTGAAAATTAAACATGATGGCTTAAAAAATAATAATAATAAAGGAAACTAGATGAAGTAGCTTTAGCCTTTATAGAAATAGTTTCTCAAAAGACTACACTTCTGCTCACAACTCCTGCAGTAAAACTATTGAATGCCTCACTACAACACGGAATATTTTCCTTCCTGTGTGTCGCTGAGCCGAACATCATGTAAGACTCAGTTGTAGCTCTCAGTTTGTAAAATGTCTATAAACATATAGATATCTTAGAAGATTGTGGTGAAGATTTAAAATTAACAGTTCTGTGGCCATGGATCAAACAGTTGGACAAGGAAAGTTATTCCTACTGCCATGCAAGAAATTTTATTTAGCTTTTAAAGAAAGTTTAGTACCTCCTGAGGTACACGCTATATCTTACAGTGACAATAGTTACTGAAATATAAGAATGAAGTGCATGAGCACAAATTGAATGATATCATGTTAATTATGATAGTTCACCTCAGTTGTCAAACTTACATAATCTCACGAATAATTCCGCAAAGCAGCCTTGTCTATAATATAACAGTAGTGTAGAGAAACACTCTGTGTAACATGATTATCTGCTTTAACATTGTTTTGTTTTGTTTTGTCTTTCAGATTGGGTCTTAGTTTCAACAGCATTTCTTCAGTTGAAAACGGCTCCCTGAACAACGTACCTCACCTGAGAGAGCTTCATTTAAACAACAACGAACTTCCCAGAGTACCTGGTGGGCTGGGTGACCATAAATATATCCAGGTAAGGTTTGTCAAACTGCCTGGTAGGGCAATATTTGAAAGATTCAGAATGGTACTTCTCTGGCTATTCAATTTTGAACAAAGTATTTGTGTAAACGGCAAGCTGATCTAAGCTTTATAAACCACTGAATATGCATTGAAAAGTTGAAAACAAGAGGAGGGCTCCTACTCTATATGATTTATGTGTGTGTAGGCGGGCATTTGTATCTCTGCGTGCCTGTAGGCGTACAACAAATATGAAATTGTTTCTGCATTTTTATTCCCTCTTTGCTCAGGAAATGTCCTTTCTAAGAACAGTTCTTCACTTGCAATTGTTTTAGCACTACTCATTGGCATTTTTCAATGTTTCCCAAGAACCTACTCCTTGATATCCCACCAAGTTCAGGGAGGCAAAGAGAGGTATATTTGTTTCACACCAGCTATATTTTTAAAGTCTATGTATGTGACTGAATAGCTGGAAATATGGTCCACTTGGAATTGGTTACAATCTGTTCTCACAGGGTGTAAGATTTTACTAGAAAGAAAGCTCCTGAAGAATGAAGGTTTGCCACTTGCACGTAGCATGAGAAAATTCATCAGAAGTGCATGACTCTGGAGCAATATAATATCCATCAGCTGATTTAGATCATTATTAGTGATTCTTTTAGCTCTGAGTCCTCTACATCCTATTCATGAGAATGAAAGCACTAGAGTTTGAGAGAAACCAAATAGATCCTTTGTACATATCACATGCTTATGAGTCATAGCACTATATTAATATTTTCACATCTATGACTCTTGTTTCAGTTATGGAACGATCATATGGTGTGATCAATAATACTACTAAGTTTCCTTGCACAATTTCTACTTTCCTCTGTATTTTTTTCTTGAGAAAATATTTCAAATTGGGTATAATCTTCACAGTTCAAAATGTAAGCGGAATAAAACACACTTTTGAGAAAACTGATATGTTATTACTCTACATGGTATTGTACAATGCTTGCCAACTATCTAATGTCAAATGATTTATGTCCTTTGTACTGTTCAGCCCTGTTGTTCACTTACTTACACACTTCTATACCTTCCAGGTGGTCTATCTTCATAACAACAAAATTGCTTCGGTTGGTATCAACGACTTTTGCCCTCTTGGCTACAACACCAAAAAGGCCACCTACTCCGGCGTGAGCCTCTTTAGCAACCCTGTGCAATACTGGGAAATCCAGCCGTCTGCTTTCCGGTGTATCCATGAACGCTCTGCGGTACAGATTGGAAATTACAAATAGATCTCTAAAGACAGGGTTCGGTTGCATTTCAGTTAACGTACCAGTTTTAATAGGCCTGTTGTTTAAAAAAAATTGCTAACAATTAAAGCCAAATACCAGAAACTTCATTGTAAAGCGGAGATGATCCATTGATGTAAAAGAAACGAATCATTACAGATGTACAAGATCGAGCGTACCACCAAAAAGAATTGCTGACTGTGCTTTAATCTGATTTATTTCAGCTTTCTTTTCCAGCATGCTTTCTGTGGTGTTTATCAATTTGCTGAATGCTACAGGTTCCACTGTATATGAGATTCGGAGTAAATATTTGTCAAGCTATGATATATATGAAAAAAATAGCAATTGAGGGTATTTTTATAGACACACACACAAAACAAATGGTAGAGGAAAAAAGATGACTCTCAACCTATTTTTTATTCTTGGGGAGAGTAAACCCCTTTAAACTTACTTCAAGCCCTGGAGGTTTTAAAATATCCACTATAACACTAAGCTAATTCTGAATGTATCTATTTAGCAGAGGCAAATAAAAGTTGTTGCTAATGTCATTATTTTGGGAAAAATAAAATAAATTCATATTGTACACATGCTTCTTTTAAGTTTGCCATTCTTCTTGAGCAACGCTATCCAGAATTAGGCTAACATAATCCTATTGAACAAAATAAAGAATAGTTTGCAGTGCAAAACATTTAACCTATGTCTGGATTTCACTAACTACATGTCTCTAGTCCAAATCCCTCTCACTTTAATCCCAAGGCGATTTTACTAATTTCAGTGAGACTACATTGCAGAGTAGAGTATTAGGGTTCAGCCCCCAGTCCGTTTATATATTTAAACCAAAAATAACAGCAGTTCATCATTCACTTGCTCTGCAATGTGCATTGGTCTTTATTTCTTACTGTTCTCGGTATTTAAACTATGTTTCTAACTGCCAAGTAGAGATGTGCAGGTTCCCCATCTGAAGAATTTGTGGGATTTAGATTATAAGCCAAAGCATAGCTATAGTGAAATATGAGGTGAAATAACTACCAGGCCTAGCTGAAAGCTGCTTGGACATCATTCATAGAAGTATCTTCTCGGCATGATTTCAAAGCCCTCGGAAAACTGGGATTCTTCAGCCCATACAGTGGGTAGCAAGCGCATCAAAGGTAGGCTGCATTTTTCTACTGTCAACCTACAAAGTTAAATATATGCTCAGACCAAGTGTCTCATTAAAATAGTCTTCTGCAGCCTCTTAATTCTCCAAAGTCAATCTCTCTAATTTGTAAAACTTGTATGTCATTTATATTAAAGAATACTGTAATACAGGCAAACTCCAGTGTTTGTCTTTATTTTCTGTTTTAATAGCATAATATAGCGTGTGAGAATTTTAATTATGATTAAGTAAGTCCAGAAAAAATGAATATATTTGGCATATAAATGTTTAAAATAAGAGCAAGTTATGTGAAAGTTCTCTTCCCTTGAAAAAAAAAAAAAAAGAGAAAAATCATGTCTCTATTAACAGTCATAGATTTCCTTTAATAAAAGAAATATATTTTCTTTATAATTTGCATCTTTTTAGGTAGTAAATAGTTGGAAGTGATAGTAAATCACTGTATAACCATACAATAGGGAAGGAGTGTCATTGCATCCTTGTTTGACTTTTTTAAATATGTCATCAGTGAGTTCCTCATATTTATATCTGATTTTTTTTCTGTTTTTCTCAAGTTGGAGGCGTTATTTTTAAATAAAACTAGCAGTGCATGACATCCTTTTGTCACTGGAGAGATAAAACACTCACAAAAACCAAATTCTCAGATATTTTTCTTTTCATTCTTGTTTGGATATCTGATATTATTCACATAGAGAGGTCATGCAGAAAGCTATGCACTGCACTCAATAGAAGAGAAAGGCATTTTCTTAGCCAGAAAGACTCATATATGTTCATATGCATATAGTTCATAGTTCATATGCATATAGTTCAAATTAACGGATGCAAATTATATAAGAAGAGATTTATCTAGCAAATAATAAAAATGAATTAGTACAAAAGAAAAGGCCATATAAATGTATGTACAACCCCTCCAAGGATTTAGAATCTCTGTAAAATAAGGTTTTTCCTTCAAACTAGAATCAACATTAAGTTCAGAAGTACATGCCCTGGCCTTGTCTTTCTCTGGTTATGTAATACCCATGGTATACCAAGCACTCTTGCCCTTTGTGTTAAAACACAACCTATTCCTCATAAAGTAACTTTATTAACAAGTAAGGGCTGCAAACATACTGGGATGTTCCTGGATGCTTCCCAGGTCTGTATAATAAAATTGAATAAAGAAATCCTGTAGCATGAGACCAGAACAAATTCATGACAAAAGTGTAAAATCACGCTCAGTTTTTATGCACTGTGAAGTCATAAGTGAAGTCAGTGTCTGCCTGATCAGGCCCTCTCCTAAGTCAGCCCAACCCACACACAGTATTTCAGACACAGCATCTGTGAAGACTTCAAAGCAGCTGAAAGCCCAATACTTCTGAAACTGCTTTTCATATAAATACAGAACACATGGTGCTTCCACTTAAAGAAAAAAAAAAGCAGAAACACAAAAAATCTGTAAACAATTGGACAGAAAGGAATAAGAGAGGGCTAAAGTAGGAAGCCTTTAGGCCCTGCAGTGCATCCTCAATCCTGCTATAAAGTATGAAAAGTATAAACAACTATAAAATAACCTGTAGGATGTGAATCAAACTCATTAAAGAATAAAATCCTTGTCTCCCTGAGGCATCCTAAGGCATCTCTGCCCTTCCTGTAACTGGGTCACTGCGGAGCCTCTTGACATATCCATATAATTTGCAAATTTAAGCTAGTTGAAACAAGATATATGAGAAGAAGACAAAGCAACAGATCCTCAGCTGCTAGAACATGAGGATTTAACTGACTTAAAAAGCTTCTTATGTCTTTCACCAAATACAAAGTTACCATTAAAAATCTACACTAATATCTGTTAGTAGCTGGGGTTTGCCTTTGCTTTTGAAGATAGGTTTATTTATTATAATCATTTAAATTTCAGCCTTTATACGATAAAGAAGCTAGAGTAATAAAATTGGAGTCAAAACTGTTGAAATGTCCAACGTCAGAGGCAAATTCTGCCATCTTTAGTTAACGATGTCTGTGACTCCTCACCCTCTTCAGGAATATGCTCAGGTTTAGACTTAAGTTTCTCCCATTTAAAGAGGTTTTCAGAATTAAAGCCAACATTTTTTCTGTTATTTTGGGATATCTTAATGTGTACTTTTCCCTCCATACACAAACTTTTTTACAGTGTCAATTACAGTTCCTTTAAGAAGTTTTTTAACTAAAGAAAACAGCCCCTTTCTACTTTCTCACTGAATTGACTAACTAAGCTTGAAAATGAAAATGACATCTTCAATTAGTAATGCTTTTTAACCTTTATAATGCCTAGTTTAGTTTGAAGGCAATACTGTAAACTTATTATTTTGCTTTTGTAGTGTCCTTGCTTTTTTTATATATTTTTTTCCAATAATGACATCTCTCAGACTCAGGCTTTTCCAAAGTAAGCACAGAGTCTTTGTTAACAAAGCCAAATATTCTTGAAGAACGCAATATTTCAAAACTTGTCTACAAAAGCTCCAAATAAATTAGATCGTTCATATATTCTTGACTGCTAAGGCCAGGAGGGAGGTGGCTGGATTCACTTGAAGTGCACCAGGTTATGTACAGAGATCATGAGCTTGATTGCTCTTGCATAAACAACATCCTTTCGGGTTAGATTCTCAGGATATGATCACCTCTTAGTTCACCAGAGTTAAAGCCAGATACTACACAGACTATTTTACTCTGGTTTCCAGGCCTATAGATCCTCCTCAGTTTCTTCCTTAACTGCTGCTCAAGTCCTCCAAATGGCATCTGGCAAGAGCTCTTTGGCTCGTGATCTGGCTTTTTCCAACCTACTGGTGAACCATGATCTCTTTCCATTTATATTTGCTACTTTTTAAAAAAGGCATAATATTATTTAGTCCAGATTTGTATATACACATTAGCAGAAAGCTGAAGAGCTACGTTTCTGTATGAGAATAGCATTAATTTAATGCATCCACGCACCAAAGTAGAAAGCCTTACAAAAGAGTCTGTGATCCCATCACTACACTGAAGTGCCATCTAGTGTCACTGAGGCAGAGTAACAAAGTTACTATTCATTAACTGTGAAACCAGAAAGAAAAAAAAGTTCATGAGATTTATGAAAAGAAGTTACATGAATTCACACAGTTAATCTTCTCTACTTTGCTTTTTTTTTTTTTTTTTTTTTTTTCTTTTTAATCAGAGTGATTTTTGGAATCATAGTGACTGTTTTTATACAGCCAGTCAAATATTCGTGCCCTGCATGTGGATGGTATTTGCACATTCTCTTGGAATGTATACCATACACTGAAGTCAGTTTTACTGCAAGGATTGACTGATACCTCTATCATTTTGTTTAAGAAGTGGCCATATTTTCTGCAGTCATCACCAAGCTTTTCCACAGTAGGATTTTCTCTTTTTCTCACATTTTTTTTTTTTAATGAGAACAAAGTATTTTTGTTGGCTATAATTTACTAAGAGGTAATTCAATAATGAGAAAGAGAAATTAAGGAGCTATGTTGTAGAAACAAAAGCTACTTGGTAAGTTTTAACATAAAACATCACCCTAATAGCGAGGAAGCAGTGGATCCTTATCCTCCAAGAGCATCAATAGAATAAGACTTGTGCATCCCCAGAAAAGCAGGGAAAAAAAAAAGATTTAGTATTTGCATTAAACAACTCCCCAACTCAACAACTACACAACAACATTTAACGTGACACAAACAACCTGTTGTCTCCTGTCCTGCGGCAGCTCCACTAGTTCAGGACTCTTCACTGGTGCTGGTATCTCAGTCTGGAAGCCTGGGGGCTGCTTCCTCTCATATTCAAGACCATGCTTTCCTCTTTGAAAGACAGCAAAGATATGGTATCAATTTCTTGGAAATCCTCTTTTGTCAGGCTGTCCTCTTCCTCACCATGCACATCATGACCCTCGAAGGTTTGGGAGATCACCTCTATGTTGATGTCTTAATTCAGAATATCTACAAGGCTGGTTTTAACGCTCTACCAGCACTTACTTAAACTAGCATGGAATCCATGTGTTGAAGAAAGAATGTAGTGGGGCAAAACGATGAAAAGTGGCATTACCGCTTTTTCAGGTGGACGCACAATCTCTTTCAGATTTTAACATGCTATAAAATAATAAAATTAAGAAATGAACTAATGCCATAACTGGAGAAATTGCTGAGGGAATGAAGTAAATATATTCAGACCTTTGACTCTACACTCAGAGGTGCAGCAAACTACACAGATCTACAAGTGGTGAAATTTTAGCAAAAATACACTGTATGCCTTGATAGCTGTAGACTCAAGGCGTACAGTGTATTTTTGCTAAAATTTCACCATTGTCTCAGTTACTCCCTTTGGCTCAAGTTCTGAAGAACATAAGATTCCTGCAGACAAATGATTATGTCTGGTGACAAAAAGTAGGGTGTTTTGCTTGGTTGCACAAACGCACTTTTGAATTGGTACTTTTCATCTTTCCTACCACCTAGAAGGATGAATGGTAGCAGATGTGTACTTCTCTGTATAAATGCTTAAAATCTAGTAATTTTTTTCTTTTCGTATGTAGCATGAAATCAGAGAAAACATTAGTGCTCCTTTTTCTATATTTTTAAGTTACTTGATTCAATAGCATAGCTACATCATTTATTATATGTCATATTTATACCTTTTATTCATTTTCAACTAATACTTTCAAATATGTATTGATGGAAATTAAGGTTTTTTCCATTGTTTTTTACAAAATACAAGTTGGGCAAGTTCAATTATTACTCCCAAATTAATATTTGGATGAAATAGGCTAGTGCTTCTCCACACACCATTTTGAAAGTGTTCAAAGTGTGGAGAAAAGGAGACATGTCTGCTACTAAAGGTATGTTAGAAAGAACCAATTAAGCTAGTCATAAAGTATTCTCTTGATGAATGCTTTAATCTTTTAATGTGAAAGTACTGAATCTTTACAGGAATCAAAAGATTATAAGCCAAATTCCAAGGTGCAGAAAATATAATATAAAAAAAAAATCTTAAAATGATTCATGAAATATCTTGACATGGAAGACAAAATCATTCTAAATATTGTTTGGCTGTTTTAAGAACTCTAAACAAATGAGTTATTCACTTCTGAGAATAATCCTTCAGACATTTGTCCATGCACATCTTCCTAATGTGTAAGGAGAAAGCGAGTATGTTGCAATGAAGTCTTGAAACAAAGCAGTGTCTTTGAAGTCGTGGCTAATGGAAAGCATTTTAAATATCCCAGACCTCAGGCTATTTAATATTTCATACTGCCATCACCAAAATTAAACAAAAATATTAACCTCTTGGGCACATTTTTTCCTCTTTTTTTTCCCTTACTGCTTATTTCTAGTGCTAAGCTCTTTAAAGTCATGCCCAATATTTTAAATATCTAGTAGGAGCAACAGTATGTACAAGTTACAGGGAGATACTCAGGGCCCTGCAAATTTCTGTTGAATGGTGAGATAGTCACCTGGATCATGTCATGGAAGTTATGGAAAAAACAGGCATGTGTGCTCCTTGCTGCTACCAAAGGAAAGAATTACAGCTAAATGGTAGCATTTCCTTTGAAATTCATTGTCAGAATTCTGAGTCACAGGTTTGTTGTCTTCCTCACATCTTAAGTAGTCAGGTTGTGCTTGCACAAAGGATAAATACAATTGCACAATGACTTTAGATTAAAAAAAAAACAGAGTATGAATAGAAAAGAGAGAGAACCCATCTTACCAAAACTTACAGTACAGGGGAGGAAGGTGGCGATGTCTACTTAGCCCTTTCTTCTCCCTCCCAGTTCATGTTAGAAAGAAGAAAAATAACTAGAACTTTGAAAGCTAAAAGAGCTACAACCCTTTCTGTTGAGAATGAAACATAGAATGAAACATTAGGTGGGCAGAAGGTGTGACAAGAGGGGCTTTGTCTACCCCACGGAGTTGCTGTAACCATAGTGCATTGTGTCTTGCTTGCTCTCTAATCACTCTGCTGCCTCCCAGGCAACTCTGGGGCTGGCAGGGAAGTCCTCCAGGACAGCACACATGGTAGGACACAACCACGCTCGTATCAGCAGCCTCTAACAGAACGCAGGGACAGGTTCATGTGGAGGAGGCAGGTTCAAGGACAAGCTCAGAACTCAAGTGCTGTGAGCCTGTGAGCAAGGCGCAAAAACAGATACACCTCCGCATATCTAGGGCTGGGAGTGGGGTTTGAGCGAGGTTGCTTGACCAATGTGGGGAGGCTGCACATAGAGACTCTAGATAAGGTGTATTTTCCTGGGGACAAGCTCAGCTCCTATCTCAGGAGGGCGTTTAGACATAGACAAGGCGACTTTTATTTGGCTGAGAAGCACACAGTGAAATTTTCAGTAACACCTCAATGGCTTAGGAACCTTAATCCTGTTTTCCAAGTCTCTGGAAACATATACCTCTCCTGAAAATGTTTTGGCATTTAAGTGTGGGACAAGATGTTATTGGAGACCTTCAGGAGGAGACGGATATTTCACTCATTAGTAAGGCAAGCACCTTCTTCCCTCCACTATGCCCTCAATCAAAACATCACTGGCCGTTACCTGCTTGATTTCAAGTGTAAAGAACCCAGCAAAGTTAGAGATCTGAGAAACATCCATCTTCTCTGATGTATCTGGAAATAAAGTACATGAGGAACCAGGCTTCCATGAGCTTGGTACTGGCTTTGCTCATTCATCACAATTTCCATGAAAAACCCTGAGAAAAACCCTCATAACATTCAGTTATTCCTGTGCTGAAAGTTCCATGGTAAATGCAAGGATTTAACTGCTAACAATCAGTTTAAAAGACTTTCATTCACCAGCAGAACTATTATAAATGTATGAGACTTGCCTCAAAAAAAAAGTGTCAGTCTGCTTTCATGGCACAGTTATGGAAGCAGTGAATTTTGCTATACAGTAACCGGTGAGCCATTTCGCTTTAGTGATATTATTATGGTTATCTGTGGAATATCAACATGACCTAAATTACAATGTTATTCATTGGTACTGCTGTAGCTAAAAGGGAGGCATGTGATCCACTTGTTTATATGCAATCATTTTAAACTGGTATTGTAAATATTTTGCATGGATCTTTCCAAATATTGACAATGTTGCTATCTGCTAAGCTGAATATTTTCTTTTTTTCTTCCTTTTTCCCCCCTTTTTTTTCTCTTCTCCCTCAAACTGTTGTAATACATCATTTTCAGCCCTTCTTGGAAAACTAATGTCTGTCTTTTCCTAAGTCTCAGTAGGAATTGACAATATACAGTCCTGATCTGACATAAAGTTGCAATATTTGTTGTAATATATTGCTTTCCATATATAGATTACCTGGGAAATTGCAACCCAGCCTTCAAAGAGAGTAGGACAGAAATTCTCTGTATGTTAACTGCAACAAACATGCTGCTATTCCAAAAAGATGTAGTGTCTTTGAAAATGTTAGTTTGCCTTTTTTTTTCCTGTAATAGACCTATACATACAAAGGTATCAAAAAAAAAAAAAAAAAAAAAAAAAAAAGATTTTAAAAAGATTTATGTGTGGTTAATGGGACAGCAGTTAATTCTAGTTTTAGGTCAAATCAATTGATTAATTAGCACACAGACACACAGGTATACAAACATAAATAATAACACATGGTTATCATGATACATTCATCAAGTATTTCCTGAAATCTTAAAAATATATAGGCAAATGAAAGACTCCCATCCAGTAGACAGAGCTCTAAAATCTTAGGGAGATGAAGAATACTTAAAAATTGTGTCTTCTCCTCCACCAGCAAGATGAAGGAAGTGCTAGTGCAGCTTGTCCCTTCATGGGTTGAATGGAGAACAAACTAGACCTCAAGAACCCTTGTGTAAATAAAAAAAATCCATGAAAGCCTGTGATGCAAACTTGAGAGTCTCTCTTAAGTTGTTTCTATCCTTTCTACCATTTATAACTTATATAAGTAGATATGAACTCATTTGAAATCTTTGCGTGATCAAAACCAAAGGGAACAACCCAACAAGGATTCAGGGGATGAAACAATGGAAACATAAATCTGTCTCGTAAATTTTTGTTGCCCATTTTGGCATTTTTATCACATTTTTCAGACACAGTAAGTAAATGGAAAATACTCTGGGGGGAATGGTTATGACTATTTGCCTCCAGACTTCTATATATCATTTTGTTTCACACTATCTCTGTGACATTTTTTTGCAGACACAGGGCTAAATACCAATCTAAAATAACTTTGAAGAGATTTTCTGGAGGAAATCTATATGTAGGACCATCTTCTGCTATTTTCATGAAATAATTTCCACTGAAGGGCTTACTAAGCTTTTGAACTTTAGTATGAATTTTCTAAACTTCTTGAAAATGATACATTATTCTTTCCTTTTGTCTTCATTTCTTCTCATGAGTGTTAAAGTAACCATTTAGTTAAAGACTTTAGTTAAAGATTTTAAGGCATATCATGCATATTCTTTTTTAGCTGCTATTATTTTTAGCTGCTATAAGAATGTGGGCTAGGAAAGGACCAATAAATTAAATGATAATATATTGATCAAGAGACATATCTAAGATCATTTGGACTGACTTTGAAACTTTTCCTTTAAATTTTTTAGAAATCTGTGCTAATTAGGGATGCCGTAATTCACAGAGCCATAGTACAAAAAAAACAAGCAAAAAGCCAAACACACAAAAAAGCAACAAAAAATTATTTTTGTATAGCATACACAATGTGCTAAGGTAACCTAAATATATAAATGGTTGGCCAATAGATAAAATTTCAGTAGATGAGCTTTGGACAAATGAGGCCTATCATGCATGACTGGAGGACTATGCATGCATGACAGCAGGAGCAGAGCAAGAGGTGTTTCAGTAGTGCTAAGTTCAATATCTATGTAATGATCCTTGGTAGCTATGTAATGAAGGACCATTGGTATTTCTGTTGTAGTAGTTTCCATGGTATTTCTGTTGTAGTTTCCATGACCAAAAAAATGAAATAATTTTTCAAACTATAACTAGTGCATGCCTTACCTCAAACAAAGAAATGTCAAGAAATAACTTAGAAAGCAAATTCAAGTTCCAGATACTGCAGCATCTCACATCAGATTGTCAAACAGGTAGATATGTTGGGTGAACAAACTATATATATCTGGGGTGTTAGGGATCAATTCATCTGCTCGCACTTAGATAAATCTAAGATCTAAATCATAAGAGAGATCATTAGGTATCTGAGACCTCCTGAAGGACATGGCACAAACAAAAGAGGATTAAGAGAGAGATTTTTTTTATAGAGACAGCCAGCATCCATGCTCGAGTATACACATACACTCCAAATACACCGGCTACAATAGGACACTTTTAACAGCCATATGCCATAAGGAAACTTAAACAAGTCTTTAGTATCACTACTAAATCCTCTCTCAGATGTGAGATCTTACCTTCTGCAAAATCTGAGTAGCAGCAACCAGAAGTCTAAATATCATGAAAGTAAGGTCCTCAGAAATTATTCAGAAAAATAGATTTTATATAATTTTAAACTCTCAGCACTTGGATCTTGAATTATACTTACCTGCACCTGCTGGGAAAATATTAGCAGTTTAAAATAATTTGGGAAACAGTATTATTTGCTTGTTCTGTAATTTAATAATCCTCAGTAACTCCAGAGTGAGGATAGGATCCAAAGAGTTCAGGAAAGGACACACAAATAAAGAAACACAGTAGATGCTATGTTTGTCTGAGTGACTGACTGCAGGTCAAGTGCAACTGTCCTGGTGTCTGTGTTAAAGTGAGCTGAATCACTCCCTGGGCTCCATAATTCTGTTTACTAGGTCTCCTTTGGCCATAAGGAATGCTTGAACATAAAGGTAGAAATCTGTGTTTGCTGTCCCTCGGGATTAAGCGTATATGATACAGCATTTGATACCATTTATGGAAAGGATCTCACAGGAAGCTGAAGGTAGTCTTAAAAAGAGACAATTTAGAGTAATTTATTGTAAAAAAAATAACCTTTTAATGGAAAATATATACTGCAAAACATTACTAGCAAAAAAGTATTAGTAGACTTTCTCAACACTGCACAAATCCTAGTACAAAAGGTATTGCATTCTGCATAAGGTAAAACCATTCTGGACCTCATTATGATGAGTAAAGACAAGTTAATCACTGGAGTGGAATCTGGTGGTTGCCAAAGCTGACCATTTAATATGGGCAAGAGCATATTTCCAGCCAGCATTTCAGAAGAAGTGAATATCCCCAAACAGGAAAACGATGACCAAATTCGTCTGGAAGGAAAAAATTAGAAGAAAAATAAGAATACCTATACTTACAAAAAAAAGTAAGATTGCCCTCAAATGCCTTTTCTCTACCCTGATTTAGCTACCAAAAAAGGCCAGTTTGGGCCATAACCTTATATGTTTCAGTAGAAAAATGAAATGCAACAGAAATGAAAGAAAATAGGAACGTATGAGGCAAATGGAGGAGATTATGCAACATATAAAATACTGACTCTATTCTTATTACCAATGAAGTCAGGAATGAATCCAAGTTGCACTGAAGATATTATAGAAATAGATCCATAGGCAGTGCAACTGAAGACATTTTGAGGAAGTCGAAATGTATTATGAGCAAAATAAATCCTAATAATGTTATAGGACCTTAGGTAAATAGACACAACAACTAAAATTGTAAAGAAAAGCAATCATTATTGTTGTCTGTATTTGGAGAGCCAAATATTGATGTACTTTTATCAGATAACTATGGTGATGTTCTTTTTGTTAATAAGTGGAAAAGCTGCAGATTGTAGGAACTCACTGGGAGACAGTGTGAAGACCCCTGTGATGGTGGCATCATGGACAGCCAGTGGGACAAGTGCTGTGGAGGGGAGAGAGATGGTGAAGGAAGGCAAGGGGAAGGTCTGTGTCCCATCTCTCACAGCAGCAGTGTGGATCCAGATGTGGATGTGACAGAGTAGCACACAGGTCTCCTGGGCAATCAAAACATGAGTTGACCCTTGTCCATCTGGGGAAAAGGAGAAGACAGTTCAGAAGTTTGCACAAGGAGATAAAGGTGTACGAGCTGCATAGTACCCAGGACCCAGGATTTCCAACTTGGACCACCCTGGGCAGATAAAGCCGACTACTCTCACTAAACAGATTTGAAACCATAACTCTGAAAGTAACAAATCTTAACTGAAAGGTAGTCAGAGATGAGGTTTTGTGACAATCTTGTCACAAAAAAAAATGCTTGTGTGAATCTTGGCTGAGTAGTAAAGAACCATAAGGAATGGAAGATGTTTTCATTTTGTATAAAATAACGATACATATAGCCAGAGCAAAATGGCCATATTAATGAATTAGATAGCTAAGCTGGATAGCTGGAGAGATTAGTCCATTTTTTTCCTTCTGTTTTATTTTATTTTAATTTTGCTTGATGAACTAATGGAAGATTGAGATTGGCTCATGTCAATGGGTCATGTCAATATAAGAGCATTTTAATGGAGGTACCTCTATTGGCTTGTTTCATCTATTAGGAAAAAGTGTAACAAGACCCAAAGGTTACCACTTACATTCAGACTCTTCTGCAGGTGAAAGATCCTTGCAAGCACACTCTCAAACTTGTAATGTCTTAGATCACAACAGCATGTCTTCTAGAAGCAAAGACTTCTTGCTAGACTCAATTCAGCAGTAAGAGTGTGAAGTTTAATGGTTTGTGATATAAAGCCTGTCAGAGTAGTTCACGCAACATTTTGGCCTTGAACTCTAGTGACATTGCTAATCCTTCAATTAAAGGAAGATGTTAGGTAGACAATGGAGGAGTCTATAGCTTTAGGTTATGCAACCATAGACAGTGAGCTAGCTCACTTTACCTCACCCATTACTGTTTCCCAATATTTTATCTGTGCTGTTTAATATACACAGCTGCTGTAACAGCTTTTACTTGTAACCATGGCTTTCCTACAAATTCATCAATATCATAAAGGAAACTCTTTAAAAAGAGCAGCTTGCCTTCATCTGTCCATTTTTTAAGCTACAAGCTCAAGATCTGAACTCCAAGGGATTTTGATATTGACTCTTAAGAAATCTGGGTCCATGTCAATGCCGACTACTACAAAAACAAGCTGACAGGCAATGAAGAGGAGGCCAATGGATACAGAAACTGTCTAGTTTGAATCAAAACAGTGAGTAATTTTTCAGAGTCTCAAAACCAAAGATCCTTCCTCAACTAGAACATCCCTTGCGTTCTGCTAATAGATTGTACCACTGTTACAGTTTTTGTAAATTTCCAAAGCCGTTATTTCCTTTTTAGGAGAAAAGAAAAAAGATCTGGATCACCACAAACTTTGTAATGCTTATACTATGTGCTCTAACAATTTCCATTTAACATGTAAGTGCAGTGTAGAGGCTGAACAAATAAAATTCCAATTTAGAGGAAGGGAAGCTTTCAGTTGAAATAATAAGCACCTACAGCACTCAGATTCTGGATCTGGGTTGTTTTTAGTGGAACTAATTTGATGTGAGTCAGCCCTCAGTAACATTTTCAAAATGCTGCCGGACTTCATGAAAACATTTAACGAATTATTACCGGTATTTTGAGCTAAAATCATAGTTTTGTTTATTAATTGTATGTAGAATATATACCCTCTGTATATAGGTATGGAAAACAAGATATGTTTGCAGTAATCTATGATAAATACCACACCACCTATTTATAAGTAAAAGGCTTGTGGTAAGCTGTCCATGGTAAAGCCTAACCCTTCAGAGGAGATTTCTTCACCTTCTGTTGCAGTAAAAGTAACAGAGCAATTAAAATGAACTGGTCTTTTGCTTCATCTGGAAAGCATTAAAAGTTGAACACATCTAATTACACGTGAACAGTGAAAAAGCTCACATCTCATTTTATATGTCAATGTGAAAGGTTTCACAGGGTCTTTTTCAAAGGCTCTATGCTTCTATGACCCAGATATCCCACTTTTAATCTGGGGCGCTCAAATCTTTTTAGTTTTTTAGGGAGATAATACTACCTTCTGGGTAGCTACTTACGAAATATAGTCATAATTAAGTACTGATAATATGCTTTGCTTTATACCACATTTGCTCATAGGTTTAAGGATAAAAGGAAATGGCTGGCTTAGGCAACGTTACTAAGTTTTAGCCACTTGAATCTTTTGAGAAATAAAGGATTAAAAGCACATTAGGAAGGGTTTCTATTCAGGCAGAAGTTTGTAGAAGTTATGCAAAAGAAGTCAGAAGGGGTATTACTGATGAATGGACAGAGAAAACAGTGGCATCGTGACTCACTTCCAGTGAAGTTGCAGTGACCTCATCCAACTATTTGGTCATCTCCAGTAATGAAAATACAGCATAACAGGAACAGAGCCTTTAAGAATAAAAAGGAACATTTCTTTTCACACATCAAAAGCTAAAGAGAACTAAAAGAGAAATAGTCCTCTGATCACATTTCCCCTTAATGAAAAATTAATAAATAGGAAACTGTAGAGGAAGAACAAACTGAGATGTCTTAATTAGGAGCACAGTTGCTGTAAAGGTGAAATTTCTCTAATAACACATTAAGTAAAGATATCCTGACTTCATCATGTATGAAATGCGTTCATAATTGATTTTGAATTCCTATGGGAATTTACACAATATATTCCATGAAATTAGACAGATTATGATCTCGTGGACTTTCTTTCATGGTTTTTAAGGATTGATAGGGAAAATAGGGTCAGAAAAGACTTTTCAGAAGATGAATCTATTGCTGTATTAACTGGGCTTTAGACCTGCTTCCCCGAACACCAGCTTCCCCAAAGACAAGGGTTTTATGGGTCAGCACAGAAGGATAAGGAAAGCATATAAAGTGAGGCTGAAAGAGCAGTATTTTAAAACAAAGAGCAAAGAGAAGACAAGCAATATTAGCAAAGGAAAATCTACTATGCTATATCTTACCCATCAAAGGCGGGTAATTCTTCATCTTGATTATGCAATGTATATAGTTAATTTAAAACAGCCATCAAGAAGGAAACTATATGAATGAAAAATTCTCAGCTGAAATTTATATGACCAATATTTTCTACCATGTGTTGATTGAAAAATATCATCACGTTTGTTTAATGAGGTTTTTCTACCAGTTATGGAAGATATGCGTGCTCTGTATCCTTTTATTGCAGCTGGATCATTTGCTGAATATTTTTGTCTGCTGTTCCATCTGCAGTTAAGGCTACAGTTTAAGTTTTCCATGGTCAGCTGAAACTAATGATGCAATTTTCAGATAAGCATCATATTGCACAGGAGAAACTCCATCTGGTCTCCATTTGTCCCTATGCTGGACAACAAGAGCTTTGTTCTCTTTCATATTTCTAGTCCTCGATCCCATGCAAACCTCTGCACCTCCTTATCTTAATTCACAGTGGTAAAATGCTTTAAATGGGAAAGTTTTCACATTCATGTAATCCTTTAGCTATTTGACATCATTCAAATGGAAATTATGGTCTGCCATCGGCTGTTTCCCAACATGTAGATGGTTCCCCCACACCAGGATGACAGGAATGATGTCAGAACCTCCAAAGAATGAAATTGGCTCTTGAATGAAACCAGTCTTGAGTAGATTGGCATTACTGTAGGAGCACAGGAGCTGCAGTGCAGAGAGTGCAGCCTCTTTTCCATTCTTGGTGGAGGGCAGGGAATCACGCCAGGCTCCTCCCTGGTCACAGAGACCCCCACTGACCAGGAGGCCTAGAGGCATCAGCTGCAGGATTTGGGGCGAAACCAACATCCAAGCTCCTCTTCTGCAAGAACTTGCTCACCTTGACTCCCACCTCCAGTCAACCTGCTCCTTTACCATCACTTTTCATGCAGGGAGACAATTTAGTTCCTTGTATGGACAGGCCAGTTAAATCAAGACTAAATTTAGCAAAGAATTCAGTAATGAAAAGTCATTAAAAAGTCACTTACTCAAATAAATTATCAGGAAAACAAACAAACAAACAAAAAAACCCCATAGCAATCTGTGCTAGACTCTTGTACCAACAATGATTAAGGTTCAATATATAATGCACTTTAAAAGCTGTGTGCACATTTCACACTTATCCCCAGCCCAAGTTGGAAGAGAGCGAGCTCCTGTCCTGTAAAAAAGAGGCATCTGCCATCAGAGATAAGGAAACATTCTCACAGAAACATAAAGACCCATTTTAAGCAGTTACTCTTTTAGTGCATGTGTTTTAGCCCAGCTAAAACAACATTCTCATCCAAGCTATAAGATGCATTCTTGAACGACATCCATGGAACAAGAAACAGACAACGTAAAGCTGAGTAGTTCCAGATTCTGAAAAGTAAGAGAAAGCTGTAAGAGCAAAAATGAACAAAAGTGCTTAAAGTGAACTTACAGTTACTGCTGAAAAACTGTTCCTGGGATGTGTTTTTACTAAACATACATAAACTCAACCACCAATGAAAATCTCCAGACCAAGTGAATTCCTGTGTGTTGTGGAAGAAACTTTGAATCCCATAAAAGGTTATAATTCAGAGATAATCCTGCATCTTTGGTTACAATCATTAAACTAACATATTTATTAAGAATATTCTATTGTGGACATAAGGTAGTTAAAAAAAAAAAAAATGAATGAGTCACTTGGCTTGAAAAGCACAGCAGCATTGAGGTCTGAGTGCTATTTGTTAGCTCATGTCTAGCTGTGTAAAATAAGTTGGGAAACAAAAGTCTGTTTGTGATTTGTTTTATAATATAACATGTTTTCCCTCCGAAACACAAAAATTCCTTGTGTAAGGCTATGGCTAGTGGTCTGAACTTTCTCAGGTCTGCGAAACACTGATCATTTTTCTCTTCCCAAAGGAATAGTAGATGGGTTGTCCTTGTACAAAATATGGTATCCACCTGCACTTCATTACAGAGCTGCATTTTTGTACATACCACACCACAAGATCACTATGATGACATAGCAGCTTCAGAGCACAGCGTGACTAGGGCTTTTTTTTTTTTTTCCCCTCTTGTAACACAGAGGATCTGGCAGGCGTTTACCTCCTGACACTGTTTACAGCGTATATTGGTTGATACAGTCCCTTATTGCATCTGCTCTGGGAATTAAGGAAAGCAGCTTCAAGGCGGTAAGGTAAGTGCTGCTGCATGTTTTAACTGTAATGTTCAGCTATTTGAATGTAGCTGTAATGGGAACATGAAAACAGGGCAGGACAAGTTTGCCAATTCGAAAATTGAACACAAATCAACAGTTGTTTTGTGCATTTGTCTTCTTGGGTTCCTTAAAACAACCTCACATATTTTGTGCACCAACATTGCTCTTTTTTATAGTCTCTGCTGTTCTGCTTCAAAGGAAGAAGTGGAATACGGTGCAAAGAGATTTTTAAAAGCTACTCATTCTTTATTACTCATTCACAAATCTTTTAGTAATAGTTCCATGCTGATTCTCTTCATTTATTAAGTCACTTGGGCTTGATTTTGCAGAAAGATGAGGTATAGAGATATTGAAATCCAGTAATCAATAAAAGAAAAGTTAAATGCAGTTTGTCATTTTTAGTTAATCATTTTAAGGCACATTTTAAGTACCCTATTGAAACTTTTTAATAGTAACTCATGCATACTTTACACTGCAGTATTAGGATAATTAGTTTAAGGATAGTTATATAAATATGCTTATTTATTAATTTTACTTCATGGCAACTTTAGAGTCAGAGTGGTAAAGACTAGTTGCAAAATAGCTTGTTTTTTTTCTACTGCAGTAAGCATTTTCCTAAATTTGTGTATGTTCTGTATATCTCCTGAGTAATTTCACAAATGTTTTCAAAAGTATTTCACAAAAGATCTGAAAAGAATGCACATAGACTATTAGTTTAAATATGATTATGTTTTAAGATAAGCACATAAGAATGCAGCTGATATTATCTTTTGGATTCATACAGTTCAATGTAACAACCAAGCATGTGTACACAATATAATTACCTTTTACTCATCTGACAGAGCAACACTTCGATATATGTACAAAGAACCCAGCAATGAAACAGCTGCACCGTATATTCACTTTACTGGCTGTTTTGTGTCACACGTGTTCATATACATTTCCATTACAGACTAATCATCACATTTTTGATATGTTGACAAAATCATTAAAAAAAAATGTGTTCTAACTCATTAAATTACTTTTTAAAAGTTACAAACCCTTTAGAAGAACTATCAGCCTATGAAATCAGTAATAAAATTAGCAAAACAAATATAATTTCAGATCACAAAAATGATGGAATTTGAACCCAAACTAGGACATTCATACTACTGTATCCATGGGGCTCTAAAATAATGCAGACGTGTAAAAATATCTGTAAGGCCAGAGATTAAGGTCCTATAAGGTGGCTTCACTCTGCCTTACACTTGGGAGTACAGAAACAGGAGCAAGGTCCTCCCTTCTTAACGTTCAGTACCTAAATAGGGTCAGAGCTTGAGCTGAATTGCATCAGTGCAGCTGCTTTGCCTCCAAAGTACAGTAAATACTTATTTATACCAGCAGGGGACTGAGGGCTGAGTTGGTGTGTTCACGTACAGTAATGAACAACAGACGAAAAAAAAAAAAAAACCTGCACTGACAACTCACATTTCAAAAATTCCCAATGATTTCCCTATGCTATAATTTCTAATTAGGCAAATAGGACAGGAGCATCACCATAGGAAGGATGCACAACCATCCCCTTTAATCCAAAGTCAGCAATTTAACATCCAGCAGGGGGACTTGGTGGATGACTGGACATAGGAAACAAAGGAACATTTTTTAACAATTTGTGTGCCATTCTGCAAGGATCCAAAGGTCTCACTTAGAGGCATTTTGTTAGAGATTATTAGCTGACCACAATGGGGCATGGCTTTTACTATGTCAGTGAACACAAGGAAATTTAGAACAGGGGAAAACTTTCTAGTCGTTACTCTGCATTTTAACACTATGTCCTCTGTATAACACTAAATGATGGATAACTAGTAACAAGACTAACCTTTTCTGGTGGCGGCTGGCCTGCACTGGAGATCAACATCTGGTGGTCTGTTTACAAGCTAGCTGTGCATGGATGCTTTCTGGAGTTATTCAAGAATGATGGGGATTATAAGGATTTTGCTAGACATCTTACACTTTGACCTGAGCTCAAGTATACTGAGCTTTGTATTTTACTGGTGTAAATCACCAGTAAGCTCCCTGACTTCAGTGTAACTGGAATGAATTATATTGTCCCACTCAGCATCCATCTAGGTTGTAAGAAATAACAAGACATTAATCTTCACAAAAAAAAAAAAAAAAAAGATCCCTTAAAAAGGAGAGACTACCTATACTGGACCACAGCACAGGAGGTACTGAACATCCTTTTTGCTGAATGCGAATTTAAAGGTCAACTAGGTGAACCAAGTACTTTACTGATTTAGAACGCAATAGTCACAAAATGCAATCAGTATTATTTATTCTTATTTGATTTTAATAAAAGAGATTCTTTGAAGCCATTCACATTACCTGAAGTCCAGCCATTGGAGGTCCGCAGTAGATCTGTATTAGCTGATAGAGTATACTCAGGCACACCTTTGCAGTGCTGGGTGTTTGGCAAGTGCAGAAGGATACACTCTGTATTCATATTAGTTCCTTCTTTAGCTGAATGTAAAACTTAGTGGGTAACTAACAGAAGCAAGATCCACTTCAAACTATCGGGCTGTGGTCTTTCATCTTTCCTGGCTTTTCTGAACTTGTGCCAAATCACCACATGTTATTTAAATGTGAGGCATTTCAATATATTAGGATTAGCAAGGAGCACTTGATAAAAACTGAATGACTAAGCTGCCTCTGAGCATTACCTTGAGCAAAAATGAAAACTCCTCAGTGACAAGATTGAAAACTTGGATTGTTTTTCTTTTTGTAATTTAATGAATGACTTCATAGTGATGTTGGAAATGTGCTACTTACTACATCAAAATGACCTGCAATTTCACAATAAAAAGGCAGATTAAAATATGACAAGGACTGAAAGTTACAGTAGTTTACAGTAGCAACAATGCGGTACTAACAAAACAACACTTTTTTCTTAATTACTGTTTTTAAATGGGAAGGTTGAATTAATTAGCTTTTTTATGTAGTAAATATTGGGGAGGGAAGAAGAGAGAGAGATTCAAAATTATAACGTTTTTTTTATTCCTCTCTACCATACAGGAAGAAGACACATTGCCAAGATGACTCTAAACTCCCTACCTGTCTTTCTGGTATTGATTAGCGGCATTTTTTGCCAATATGACTATGGTCCTGGAGATGATTATGGTTATGACCCTTTTGGGCCTTCTGCAGCAGTCTGTGCCCCAGAATGTAATTGTCCTTTAAGCTACCCTTCTGCCATGTATTGTGACAATCTCAAACTGAAAACCATTCCAATTGTACCAAGTGGAATAAAATACCTTTATCTCCGAAACAACATGATCGAGGGCATTGAAGAGAATACGTTTGACAATGTAACAGACCTGCAGTGGCTGATCCTAGATCACAACCATTTGGAAAATTCAAAAATTAAGGGAAAAGTGTTCTCTAAACTAAAACATCTGAAGAAACTCCATATTAACTATAACAATTTGACTGAAGCTGTTGGACCCCTCCCCAAGATGCTGGATGATCTGCAGTTAAGTCACAACAAGATCACAAAAGTCAATCCCAGTGCACTCGAGGGGCTGGTGAATCTGACTGTCATTCACCTCCAGAACAACCAGCTGAAAGCAGAGGCTATTTCTGGGGCCTTTAAAGGCCTGAATTCACTTCTGTATCTTGATCTAAGCTTCAATCAGCTTACAAAGCTACCAACAGGACTGCCTCACTCCTTGCTCATGCTGTATTTTGACAATAACCAGATCTCCAATGTTCCTGATGAGTACTTCCAAGGTTTTAAAGCCCTGCAATATTTACGTTTATCCCACAACAAATTAACGGATTCTGGAATACCTGGCAACGTCTTCAACATCACATCATTAGTTGAGCTGGATCTCTCATTTAATCAGCTGAAAAGCATTCCTACCGTCAGTGAGAACCTTGAAAACTTCTACCTCCAAGTCAACAAAATAAATAGTGAGTTAAATTTGAACATTTTATTAACAGTTTTCATAGCCAAGGCACTCCTGGTGGGTGTAAGTATGTCAACCAGTCTGAAGAAATGGCCAGACTGGTATATGCACATTGACATTTCTCTCTTTATTATTAAAATATTGTTAGAGAGAAACATTTCTCTGATTGATATCCAAATTAACATTACAGATTGGCAGTTCTAGTTTTTATAATACATAAGCAGAATGACTCATGTGAATTGGAATAACTCTATAGAAGTCAATTGATCTGTTTTATACATTTGAGGAAAAAAAAATATTTAATGAATGCTGAAAATGTTCAGAATTTTTAAGGCAACCGAAAGAGACTAATGGTTAGTGCAGATGAAACTACAGCATCTGTTGCCATTCCAAAAGCTGGTAGTGAAAGTGCTGCAGAGGTGGAGAGATGGAGGAGAAAAAAACATAAGGGACCAAGCACATGGTAGATTGAAAAAGACGCCACAAAGTAGCTGCTTTATTCTATTTGCACTTTCCTCTCCTTCCTCCTCACATGCAGAATCCCTTGAAACACACCTTGAACTTCTGAAGAGCTGCCCCTACTGTTTCCTTTTATTCCCATTTCCAGATGACTAGTCTGACTCCATTCAATCGTGATTTGAAAACAGTTCCTTTTAAAATGATTTAATATCAGACCTTGCATGAGATCATGTAAGTCCACAAGGCAGATAAATTTCTAGTGAGACAAGGTTCTTTTTCCTAGACTGTTTTAATCCTGGTGTGAGAGCATCTGCCCAGGTAGACAGCTGGAGAGATGATGCCCTCACTTCAGAACCACCTTGGTCAGCTGGGCCCAAACACAGAGCCAGTACACATCAAATACCACCTACTGGTACCCCCTAATGGACTTTCCTAGGATATTAGTGTTAGCTAACGGACCTAATTTTTCCATACTCCACACAGACGTACCTATTACACCAAAACATTAATAATGCTAGTCTTGCTATAAAGAGGGAAAGGCCATCTTTAAAAAAAAAATCGTATTTTCCTCAATATGTGGTGACATTTTTTCCCCTATTACATATCAGTTTCTCATTTTGATCAGGGAAAGCAACAGATTGCTACTATCTATATGAAGCGCCAAATATAGCAAGCTCTATCACTCTCCCACTCATCCTAAAAGAGTTAACAATGATGATGGGTAAAATTCGCATCACGTGACACCAGAATTACCACGTTACGAGTTAAATAGGGCAAACCTTAATGCTTACAGTGGTTGGTTTGAACCTTCTGCAAGCTATCTAAGCATGAGTTTTTCTTTTCACTCAAATTTACAAGGACTTCTGCTTAACCATGACGACAAATGACTTTTTCAATGATACCTATGCTTCCAGAATGCTGACCAGCAGCCGCAGGTGATGGTGTGGGGAAGAGGTATCAATTGGTTACTTACTGCTTCTATATCAAATGACATCAGGGAATTACGATTTACTGGTTTTGCCTACCTAGAAAATGTGGCAAGTTTCCATGTTTTCTTAACTCATTAATTCCACAGCCACAATATTTTGTCCCTAAGACACTAATTAGCAGTGAGTGACAAGATTTTCCTGGCAATAAGCATTTAAATTTAAGGAGGTACCAGATACATAGAAAGCAAAGCATTTGCAGTTGATTTATTTCAGCCAACCTAGCGTTCTAAGTGATCAGTCTTTATAAAACGAATTGACTGCATTGCTATTTGAGACTCAACAAATAATTTTCCTAAAAGTTTTTTTCCTCCTCCTTTGCTAGAGATTTCACTAAGGATTATTATAAACAATGACACTTTCCTTCCATTCCTTCACACCCATGTTACATATGTACTGTGAGGGGGAAAGGTCTGTCTTAGGGATAATGATAACTTGTTCAATAGTTAAAGAGGGTATCGATCCTTCAGATTATGTTTGCATAGCTTGAAATTTCCACTTATACTGAAAACCAACATAAATATACTTCTTCAGAGTTATTTGTTGGTGTTTGTCATTTTCTCAGCTACTTTTAGGACTGCAAATGAATCTTTTTATTCATCTCGGAGCCCATCTGTTTACTGAGAAGGAACCATCTGAATCCAACCTTTCAATACTACTGAAGAGAAAGGCAAATAGTTCTCCAAATTATGCCCATGGTTTTCATCCTGGGCTTGCAACAATCATTATGCTTTACCACATATCAAAAAATATCTGAGAAACCTCTTATTCACTTATTTCAATGACTTTGAACTTGTTGAACAAGGAGTGATATGCACCAAGAGCTTTCATAATACAATCAGCTTCATTTCATTGTGTTCTGTTCTCATTCCCTTGTGATATGAGGAGTAATGGGCAAAGAGGACAGCAAATTAAGATGTAGACAAATTCAGAATAATTTTTCTGATCTCTATCTAATAAATCAAAGCACAACCTCTGTATTGCATGTGGTTGAGTACTAGCCCAGCAACTATACTAGATAGCAGCTGGATATCCAAACATAGGATCATAGAAGGCTTATAAATACCTTTCCCTTCTCCAAACCTCAGGGTCTCAAGTTCAGAGAGAATGTCTAAGATTGAGCCTCTTCTGGCTGGATTGATAACTGTAGCAGAATTGTATTTATTCTAAATAAAGCACCTTGTGGGAATGCTTTATGACCTTCTGTCTGGCTCCCCACCAATCCAAAGAGAATTTTTACCATGGTCTGTGCAGAAATGACACAGATATAATCACTAGGGCAGATGTGGGCACACACCAAGCATGACTATGGGGCTGTAGATCTCAAGATGATTTGTCCAATCTATTGCATACCTAAACCTGGAACCCTGTTTACTCTCCTGCTGTACAAGAATCTAGTCTTGCTTAGGATATAGTCAAAAATCAATTCTGTCCAAATTCTGCCTAAGATATCAGAATTTCTTATAGTGACAGACACTTTTAGTGATAACGTAATGGTTTAGATGAAATCTGTGTTATCATCTCTGTTGTTAACTCTGCAGGAGTTCTGTGCTGACATAATAAGAACGCCACATCAGTGGCAAAATTACAGGTTAATCTGGAATTCTGTAACTGAATTTTCTTAATTTGTGATGACATTTTAGGGGGAACATTTGTAACATTAATCATTGCAAAAAAGAAGGAAGTGAGAGAGCGGTGTATGTTATGCAATGGTACCCTAATAGTCTTACTGAGTGTGAGAGTATTCCCATGCAGAACACACCAGTTCTGCACATGCAGCACACTGAGTGTGCTCATAAAACCCACTTACTTTATCTGCTGCTCGCAGAGATTGCAATCAGAAAAAGAAACATTTTTAGTTTGCTTCTAACAACTGACAATTCTATGCACTGTATAATAACAATATCCAAACGCAAACACTATGGGCCAAGCATTGGAGGTTGTAGTTGTACTTGGAAGTCCTTGGCTGACTTCATTGGACTGTAAATACTAGATCAGATTCTGCTTTCAAAGAGGTGCAATCTCATAAGAACTGTCTGCAAAACTTATTGATTTAGTAGCATACATAAACAGTGTCATTTACATGTGTGAGGTTTACATAGTTTAAAAAGTTGGGCATCTATACCCAAATTGTATATATATATTGTAAATACATGTACATTTTTCCATTAAATGCTATGTGGTAGCAAATAGAATACTAACAATAACAAATTGGTTACAATATTGAAAAATGAGTAAGTAAATTTAGATTTACTCTTTAGCATTGCTATTTGCAGAAAAGTAGACTTAAGTAACTAGTTGCATAATCTGCAAGTCAAAAAAATTCATTCAAATTTATTTTTAATATTTGGAAGGGAAGACATTTGAATACTTTTTCTAATCCCTACCCAAAACGTTTTTGTGAGAAAGTCATGCAAATCATGATCCATTCTTAAGCATCATAACTCTGTCACCATCGAGTTACCTAAGATTTCATGCTTTAAAGAACTACCTGTACAAATGAGTACACCTTTGTACTTAGTTCACACCAGCCATAATTTATCAATGATTACAGATGATTCAGTGTTGTTAGAAGAATCTCTTTGAGGTTAAAGCGGCAATATGAAAGGTAATTCCTACTTCCTGTAGTATTACAGCAGACAAGCTGTAATCATAGAATCATAGAATCATAGAATGCCTAAGGTTGGAAGGGACCTCTAGAGGTCATCTAGTCCAACCCCCCT
>JAWLRI010000505.1:3213726-3271240 GCA_034781795.1 Crypturellus tataupa
CCATCCATCCCATTCTACAAACTGGTTTCCAAACTAGATAAACAAATGTTTCCTGAACTTTGCATTTAGTCTTCAACATTTTGTTCTTTTACTGCCAAAGAAATAAACACAAAGACACAAAAATTTCTCCAGAGGATACTAAAGATTATGTGCAATGCCGCACTAATTTCAAGAAGAATTTGCAATACCATGTATAAAAGCAAGATGTTTTTATTCATTTCTTAAGTTTGTGTAAGAAAAGTCACCCCTTGAAAGAATTAAAATCTCACTTTGTTTTCAGAAGGTTGACAGGTATGTCGTCCCTTGTCAAATTCAGAATCCTGAGGTGAGATGGGTATTATCTATATAATGCATAAGCAGATCTAGACATTTAGTTCAGCGAGGTACAGCATCCAAAGTGACAAGCGGGGAATCACCTAAGATAGATGCCCATGGACAAGGCTGGAGCACCAGTCTCTTCCAATAGGGAATCTGCGCTGCTGCAGGTCATCTCAACACAAGAGTACGATTTCCCTCCTGGAGTTGGGCTCCACAGTTTGCTCTTCAGAGAAGAAGATGGTGTCAGTGGCCACCATGGTGACAAGGATGTCTATAGACAGTAGTGTCAAAATATTCAGTCTGAAAGCATATTTAATGGTTGGAGTATTCACAATGAATGGTTGTGAATTCAAGGATTTCAAGACAGGACTCTGGAATTAAAACCGAGTGTTCTGGCAAGTGATAAACCTTTCAAGTTATGAGCAACATAAACATTGTAATGTTTAATTTGTACACCTCCCCAAAGCATCTGTACAAAAAAGGGCATTAAAAATATACTACAGCTAATGGAAAATAAACAAAGGACTGGGTTTTTGATAGCTTATGCCATGGAGATTTTTATTTTAATATTCAAAAATACCTGCTTCTTGAATTTTTTATCTTGCAGAATCACAAAAGCAGAGATATACGGTTTTTTTCCTTTTTTCTTTTTTTACTATTATTAACCTGTTTGATCATTCCTTTTTATAACCTTTGCCATTCATTTTTGAGGACAGATCTACTTATAAGTCTGAGCTTCCTGAAATTCATCATTCTGTTTTAAAATGATGATGTGAAAAAGAATTAAAATATCTTTGCATTTCTTTAACAATCAAATGCAGTAAAAGGCAAACATGGACACTGTGCAGCCTGTTTTCTCTGTCTTTGTGCTGTCTTAGGACAGGCCACATTTAGTCCATGAAGGCCTGCTTTTCAAAACAACAGATATAAAGAACGTGCATTCAATGTTTTTTGCATTTTGATTTACATTTTAATTCACCAACCATTAGTTGCCCATTAATCATATAAATTACCACATGCAGGCCCAAAACAGTTTTATATATATAACACTGATTAATGAAGAAGCTAGATATTTAAGATACATTTGCATATACATCTGCATATCCACCATTTTAAGTATTTGGTCCCTTATATTTTATAGGATAGATTTGTTTCAAGATCGAAATTGTCAAAAGCATGAGAAACAAATTAAGGTAGCAGATTAACAGCCACATTTACATAGCAGGTAAGGCAAAGCTAGCTAGCCAAGATAAACATCAGATCTTGGCATTATATCATGGAACCTTTTTGGTGTCACTGTGGTAAAGAGCTCAAAATAGAGAAAGAGAACAGACAGCCAAATAATTCCTTAACGAGCCACATGCAGGAAAGTGCTATATTTCCCATAAAAGGTGATCAGAAATTTGCTACTCTGCAAGAATATCCTTAAGCTGAATTAGTTCTCATTTCAGCTTTGCACAGCAGTGAGGGTATGCAGAAAGCAAACGGTCAGAATTTTGAGTCAGGACTTTCAGGGCAGGATCAGATCTTACTAAATACCCTATAAATTAAGACTCGGGTGACATTCACATTCTATAAAATAAGGCAGTCCAACTGTTCCAGAGCTCCTTTAACAGATGCTTCCTAATCTCACGTGAATGTTCTTTGGGTATTTTGGCTGCCTGCATGTGCACCGAAATTCCTAATTAAATGAGAGGCCATTCCTTCCACTGACAGCAGGCAACTCTAGGTTTGCTCTTGCTCCTTTTCTGCAGGTATAGTTGGTCCAACATGATGGAGTTTCTCTCCTCTTGAAGCTGAAACTCTGTCCAGACAAGAAAGCAACTTCTATGGATGGGGAAAGGAGGACCTTAGTTTTACTGGCAGAGATGGAAAGGGCCTGCTGGGTCTGAAGCATTTCTGCGGCCTGTCCAAGCTAACTGTGCTCTCCACTGAGTGAGGTTGATGGTCTCCATTAAGGGAAGTTCTTTTTCTAAGTAGGGCCTGAAACTAAGTTCCCTACTTTCTCTGACTGTGCCCAAAAGGGAGACCTATCGCCACTACATAGCAGCCTTCAAGTGGAACCGTCAGAGTGAGCCATAAACTAATGTAAACGCTTGACCCAAGCAGGTTACACGGCTTCCTAGAGCCACAGACAGAGGAAGTGGAAGAGCTGAAGGGTGACTGAACTGCCGGCACCTGATCCCTTTCTGCAGAATCTGAAGGTTCGCCTTTTCATCATTACTCACAAAGAAAACCGAAAGGCACGTTTTAGGCAAACTGTTGTATGGGGCAGGACAGCTCGCATTTTAGCAAAGCTGTGCGCAAATGAGGCGCGCTGGATTCCAGCCTTTGCTAAAGGGAGCCGTTTGCAGGGCCGGTGAATCAGCTCTGCTCGCACTATACTCCTGGGCCTGCTGGTAATGAGCTATACACATGCTTGATGTTTAACAGACCTCGCCTCGTGCTGTGCCTGAGACATATGGCAGCCATTACTGTGAGCGGGCAGCACATTTTTTCCCTGTCAGCAACTTGCACTAAACTGCACTAACTGCACTAAAGCAGAGCAAACGGTTCACAGGGCACTCTCAGTAGTCCATATTACGTGGAAGTGGGTCTTGGGGGGCTTTATCTTTTTAGCCTTCTCAGGCAGGTGGGCCCTTCCAATCTTACGAGTGTATGCCATTTTGCTTGAGGAGTTGTTCCTGCGCTCCATGGTCATTGATCTTCCTTCTTTAGATTTTATTATTAAGAATTCTCACTTTACACTGATTTCCAGGAGAAACATGGGGCAAAACTCCTGTATCTGCTTGATACATGATCTTTAACTTAGCATCACAGCAACAACTTTAACCTACAGCAGTAAGTTTCCAAAAGATCTTAATGGGCATCCACAGGATTTATAATTCAACAATTGTTGCCTGTCCTTTTCGTGTCGTGCAAGTATATTGAATGCTGTTACCTTTCAAAAGACTATGATCTTAGGAGCAGTCTGATTGACTAATTGTTTGTCTTTGCTCAGCTTCCACTACTTATGAAGAGCCTGATTTTTAACTTTGAACAAAAGTTTTAGCATTCACTTACTGAACATAAGGTCCTGGGAAGTGTCACAGGTTGGATATTCAGAAAGAAAATCCTCCCAAATTATTAGTCATTTTTGAAAACCTTGGCTATGGTCTTTTATTAGTCTGTAAAACTTTTATCACCATACATTGAACCCTTTCAATAATAAATACTAACACCAAATGATGGAGAAGTGAACAAAATATATACATGAGGAATTTGTGGATAATATTAATGGTTTCATGGAAAGTAGTCTTTTGTGCAAAGAAGTCTGGTTGGGCACCCAAATAATCATATGATCCTGCAGAGCACTCTCCAAAACCTTTGGAAGTGTGCATGGGTACATATTATAGCTATTGCATTCTTTTCTTCCTGATTTTGGGACCCTTCCTCCCCATTTTTCCTTCCCTTTGTTTCCATCAGGAGAAAGGAAAATATATGCTATTATAAAAATCATAGCACATGCTTTTCTATTTTCTTCCTCTAGTGAAGAACTGTATCTTTAAGTGGGATGGCAGCATCTGTGTTTGATCACAATCAAGTACCTGGCCCCCAACTCCACAGAGGACGGATTATGACCTGTTTCTGCCCTCGGCAAACAGGAATTCATACAAACAGTCCCACTGCCTGTCACAAGCTGGCCTGTATGTCCCTCTGATAGTAACTTTTGTGAAAACAGCGTAATGAACATCTGCAAGCGATTACCAGGTCAAAGGGTAAATTCAGCCCCCCATGAAGCGTAAGTCAACATTTCTTTTCTTGTTAAATGTGCAACATCTGGCAACTTGTGGCTAAGTGTGTCACAACAGGCGTCTGTCACTAGTACTCACTATTTTTAGCTTTTCAGTAGAGCAATCAGGAATGTCCCAGCTCATTCCTTATTGGTGAACGGACCTCAGTAACTCCATATCCTCTCCACACACTCTGTGAAGACTTAGCACAAATGCAAACCAGATTTACGTTGCATTGGCTGGCCTTTTCGAGAACCATGGATACGCTTTCCATGGCGGTGCCTCTTAAATCATTTGTAACTGCACACACAGTTGTATTTTAAAGTTCATGTAAAGGTGGGTTTAGCTTCACCCCACTGATTTGTGGCCTCAGCTGAAGAGATTTCTGTTCATTAATATGCAATTCGAGATGTGCTGCTGGTGGTCAAAGGAAACATTTTAAGGCCTAGAAGTTTAAAGAGACACTCCTAACGAAAAGTTTGTAGAGTGTATTTAATTATTCCGCACATAATTAGTCTATCAGCTTAGAGCTAAAATCTTTATTTTTAGATTTTGAAGGAAATTATTCTGAATGAAAGTAAAATTTTAAAATATTCAACATGGTAGGTATTAAAGGATCAGTTTTACACATGAATTTTATGTCACATATAAAGAAAAAGTGATAATAACCTGCAAGTAATGCTGAAGACTCTGGAGTTCTAAATGGAGAGAAAGACTTAGGCACTTGTTTCATTTTTAAGCACATACTTAAGCCTTGTAAAAATAATAGGTAATAAGCATTTTTTGGGGGGTGGTGGTGGTGAAGTAGTGCAAACATTGCCTATTAACACAAATTTGCATATTTAATATTAACCCTGTCACTGGAAGTTGCAAGTGTACTTAAGGGTTGCTTTCATTTTTTACAAGATAACATGAAAGAGTGAGGATTCAAATGAGGACTGGGGGGTTACTTATCTTCTTATCCCATTTGTCCCTTGAGACATTCTTATTTTAGGCAGCAAAGTGTTAAATATGAAACATGTAATTAGAGGTTTATTATGAACTTAAAACAGATTAAATTGAACTAAAATAATATATTAGTAAGATAGCTAACCATAAAAGATAACAGGATGTATTGTGTCTGCAGCATTTCATATCAACCTTTTCCTTAAAACACTTGTGCATTGTCCTGGCTTTGAATGTGGCTAGTTTTCCTGATACTGAGCTATAAAGTTTGAACTAAAAACAAAAACAAAACTCCAGAAAATACTTAATGTGAGAAATATGTGCCTATGCGTTGGATAGCAAATTGGCTGGAAAGAGTTTACTTTAAACCAATGAAAAAAAAAGATACCTAATTGGTGCTTTAATAATTAAAAACAGAGCTCACTGCAGGAGGCACTGCAGAATATGACATTTTTGTAGAAGAATATGTAAATTTCTCTCTGAACAGAAAAGGCATGCTTTAATCCTTGAAGAAAGGAAGATGGTTTTAAAAAATCCTTAGCAAATACTTCTGCTTTTTTCTTCTCCTAATCAAGAATTATATCTTTAAATCGCATGGCAGCATCTGCATTTGATCAAAATCAAATAAAAGATTTCCGCAGGAACAGATGGCACTGTTTTTAATTCTTTGTGGCCAATACAGGTATTATGAGACTGAGCTATGATGCATGCAAGCCTTGTGTTTAAAGTATCATTTCATAAAAAGTTTGAACAAAAGTACATTTTCTTAGATTTATTTCATCCAGATCAGTCCTTCTCATCTGCTAAAGTCTCACAATCAGGTGCCTTCTGTGGCTGCTTGATATTAAAGTCAGGATTTCCTGTCTTTTCTTGCCTAGGTGCTGAGGTGCCTTAGTTATTTTAGGGGTTAAAAGTTGTAGTCACCGATGCGTATATATTAGGCTGTATTCATAGAACACGGCTTGTAGCCCGACTCAAACTATTACAGTCTAACAACAGTGACCAATAGAAAGAGAAGAAGATCCAAGAAAGCTGAGGTAAGCCCAAACGCTGAAGCGATGTCAAATTGGGAACAATAGCTAATAAGGTGTGCATGGTCATACATCTGGGAATACCAGCGAGTACTTTGAGTTTTGTATGCTATTAATTCTTAGGAGGACAGGAAGCAAACACAGTGGTTAGCAGCCAAGGGCTATTTAAACTGCTATTTAAAGTGATTTCTAACAGGCTTCAGATAGCTCCAGAAGCTTGACTAACAAGGTAAACTGCTTTATGTTACTCTTTAGAAAATATTATTAAGATTATGAATATTTACATAGTGAGAAGGTGCAATTTCACTGGGTAAATTAGTTGTGTTATTATTTAGAAATATTTTATTGGTCTTTTTCTTTTTGGAATTCTTCCAGATAGTTAGCAGTTTATGAAGTGGGGAGATCTGTGGGGTATTGCACTTGCTAATAACAATTATGAGAAGTATCAAATAATTCTATAACATAAACAGTAACTAACTGAGATGATAACATTACTGATATATTAAATTTACGAGAGAATCGCCTTTTTATTTCAATTCTGCTTTTGCCAAAACTAACATCCTAATTTTCACCAGAAATCCCAGCTGTCTGACTCCTGCCTCTGCATTGCAAAATGCTTGCTAATCTTTATCAAAAAGCAGACAGGATAACACAGTTTGTGAAATGCTGTTACTGTGCAATCCAAATGTTAATTTTGTTGGAGCAAATTAATAGTAATGGTGTTGTTCACTGTTTAATGGGAAGATGCTAAACAAAATGAATAAATAAGTAAAACAGATGCAAGAGTGTGAATGGTGTAACTTGATATAGGACTTGTTCATATAGGACTTGTTCATTATGCAATTTACACTGAGCATTTATTTTGGCTCTTTGCTTTAGCGGACAAAATTCATAACTTTGGATATGAGAGAGTGAATGAAGGAGGGGAAAGGATTACTCAAACAGTTTCCCTCCAAGCTTTACAAGAACATGCTCAGCAAACAGCTGTTAAAACACTCTTTGATCTTTTACTTTTCTGTGATGAGAAAAGACCCTGGAAAATTTGATCCAGATGCCATAATCATTTAGGAGATTGGAAAAAAAGAAAATATGATTAATTTAAAAGGAGAACATTGACTACAATGGAATTAATATCATCAGAATTTGGTAGTTTTATTGAAGATGATACATGAGCTAGCTTATGTAAAATAGTTCCTTATAGGAAACTTAATGGAAACATAAGAAGTATTGACTTTCAGTCAGAAAATTATCAATGTTTTTAGCTTGTTTGAAATAACATCTGCATGAATACTAGCTTAATTGCAAGCCAATGCAAAATCTAAATAGAAATGGGAAAATATCATGCCAAATATACATTGCATTAGTTATGCCTCATACTACTGTTCAATTTTTCCTTTGCATAAGGAATGCAAAATGGCTGTTTTTATAGGAAATATTTTATTGAATGTTGTACTGCTCTGCTAATCTAGTATTTTTTTAGAGTATTCTTTTGAGACACAGCTAATTGTTTTTCTCCCTTTCAAAGGAAAACAATGACTCTAAAAGTCTATCCAAACCTTTTGCTCTTATTCTTGTTCAATTCCGTGTGGACTCGAACTGTGAGACAAGTTTATGATGAGCTGGATCCGGAGTATTGGTCTCACTACACTTTCGAGTGTCCAAAAGAGTGCTTTTGTCCTCCTAGTTTCCCAAATGCTTTATACTGTGATAACAAAGGACTTAAAGAAATACCTGCCATCCCAGCAAGAATTTGGTACCTGTATCTTCAGAACAACTTTATTGAAACAATTTCAGAGAAGCCTTTTGTGAATGCCTCTCACCTGAGGTGGATAAATCTGAATAAGAACAAGATCACCAATGATGGAATTGAGAGTGGTGTGCTGAGCAAGCTGAAGAGGCTGCTTTACTTATTCCTTGAAGATAATGAGCTGGAAGAGGTGCCTGCACCATTACCAGGAGGCTTGGAACAGCTAAGGCTGGCTAGAAACAAGATCTCCAGAATCCCAGAAGGAGTCTTCAGCAACTTGGAAAACCTTACTATGCTAGATCTGCATCACAACAGTTTGTTGGACAGCGCTCTTCAAAGTGACACCTTCCAAGGACTCAACAATCTTATGCAACTCAACATAGCAAAAAATTCACTCAAAAAAATGCCTTTAAGCATTCCAGCTAATACGTTGCAGCTGTTTTTAGACAACAACTCCATTGAAGTGATACCAGAGAACTATTTCAGTACAATACCCAAAGTAACTTTCCTAAGGCTGAACTACAATAAATTATCTGATGATGGTATTCCTCCAAATGGGTTTAATGTTTCATCTATTCTAGACCTACAGCTGTCTCACAACCAGCTCACTAAAATCCCACCTATCAATGCTCATCTTGAGCACCTTCACCTTGACCACAACAGAATCAAAAGTAAGTGTGTACTGCCACTGCGGGATCCCACCAAGATGTAATTCTTTTAAAATGTCTATTTAGACACCTCATTGCTGGTTATGCAGCAGAACATCTAATTATATGCATATATAAGCAAAACAGAAGATTCTGTCTGAATCAACTCATTCCTTTATTTTCCTAAGGAATCCCAAATATTTTTAGACAAGCCACATATATTTACATATCAGAATGAAAATGAGAGAATGAATTGAGAGAAAAATACCTATTCAGTATAAACAGATTAAAATGTGCTAGAAATGGTAGAAATAAGAAAGAGAGATAAGAAAGAGAACATCTGACCACAGTCTTCACTCAAGGTCAATTTTCATGTCAAGACCTAAAATATGTCTATGAGATATATGTGAAAAATATGCATTCATATATGGAAGAGACAGTTACCAAACAGATAAGAAATACGAGTGGATTTAGGAGAATTTGTCCATTCATATTCCCATATAAAGATGCCAGTAACCATTTTGTGGGGAAAAAAAAAAAAGTGGATAAGTTAGGATATTCAATCCACAACTGTATGCCTTAGATTTCCAAAACTGCTGTGAACCTTAGAGATTTCACTAAACTAACAGAACTAAATATCTCTCTATCCAGTAGGAAACTAATGTGAGGCACCCTTATTATAAAATATTGGCTGTAGTCAACACAATCTCCTTTGAATATGACTAATTAGAAGCCAAATATTTCAGGCTTCAATATCCTCCTCATCTTTTGTTTTCCATTTTCAGTTGGTCCTTCCTAAGGAACAATCTTTTTTCTGACTTTACAAAAAAAGTGCTATTAAGTTGTTTTCCCACAAATGTCTTTTATGATTTTCCACTTTGTATAACTGAGAAGAGCTTTTGTCCCCAAAGGCAACAGCGGAGTGTTGCCATGTCATGATTTGTCTCGTTGCTTGGCTTTCGGCATTCATTCAGGCATGCCTGGGATGTGGTGGTTAGGGATGCTCTATATAATTGCTTGACCAGCAAGTCCTGCAGACCTTAATTCCTGCAGTTCACTAATCTGCAATCAACTTTTGCCAGACAGTAGTTGCATGTCAAAAGCCAAAATCAAAGAAGTGGTCACTTTCTCATTATCACTGAACAGAAGATACCCTAGTCTCCACAAATTAATGCTTGATACCATGACCTAAAATAAATAGTGCAGCACATTTGTCTTCTCATCATGATAAATTAACTGAATACACCTTATTTCTTATTCCTTCTTTCTGTGAAGTGCTATTGTAGATCACAACTACAGAAAAGAAAAAAAAAAGAGGTTGACTTCTGCATGAAAAAGATACCTATTAATAATTCAAGTTAATTCAGACTGTACTTAGCAAAAAAATATATATCACCTAATAAAAAATCAATTATATACATCAGGCTGTTACTTAAATGGTCTGCCAGAAGTCTAATGGTTAATTAAAGCTAGGGCTCAAACATGGCTCTGCTGGACAAATTTCATTGTCCACTGGTTACAAAAGGATTTATTTTAATCTCTTCTCTTTGGGGCCTCAGGTGCACACTTATCTGCTGTCACATTAAATGGACACTAAATTGAAATCAATGGAATGCAACCAGTCCAGTTAAGAGGTGCTTGTTAGCTAAGTAGCAAAAAAGTATTTAAACAGCAGCCAAGTGAACTGAATGAATTAAAAAAGTTAAAAATCTGTTAAAAGCAACTTATGTAGTACTTGCACATGCAAGTCCAAATTTCCACTGACACATCAGTACTCATGAGCCTAAGTCACATTAATTTTCGATATGAATTATGTTCTTAAATGATTTCAAAGCAGGAGAAGCTTCACTTGCTTAAGCACTTTGAAATGTTTATTCAGTATTAAAACTAATGGCTATATTTAGTGTATAGATATAAAATTATCAAGTGCATGTACTGCGTAAATCACATGTTATCACAGAAGCCTATATTTTTTTTGTTGTTCAAGAGGTAAGAGACAATGCCATATCCTCCACTAGATACTCCTTAACACATAATATCTCAAGACATCTTTAAGATCAAAGACAAAGAATGTAATTCTGTCAGGAAAGACTAATAAGATGTGGTTTGCAGATTGGTTTATTTTTTGTTGTTTTTTTTTTTTTCGTTAACTCAGGAAGATGATGATTAGTCATCACTTTAAGGTAACCAATGTAAAGAATTGTAAAGAAAAAGAAATAACTCCAAAAAGCCTGAATCTGTTTTTTCCACAAAAGAGTCCACCTGAAAGTTTACTTTTATATGTGCCATATGAACTCTCTTTACAGTACTAATCCTCAGGTATCACTTACCAGTTGCTATTTTATTTTCTCTTTGTGGTTCATAGTGGTTCACTCAAATATTTATTTGTAAATACCATTTGCCTACTTTTTTTTTTTAATTATATAGTACTGTATAACATCAGTCCCCCATATAAGTCCATGGCTTTTTTCTACCAGAGATGATTTGGGAAAATATAGAGCAATATCCTGAAGCCAGCGAAGGTAATGAGAGCCTCATCATTGGTCTGAGTGAAACCAGAGTTTTGCCTGTGGTCTCTTCACCAAGGCTCTCTCATCTTCTCTTCTGATGATGTTGTGTGAGCAAAGATGAGCTGGTGGTATTATAGTGCTATGAACAGAGTGATAAAAGAGAGTGAAAATAACACCCCATTTCCCCCTGGGTACTGTCAGGAGGTGGGGATAACCCCTCCAAACTAATATTTTTACGTGTAGTGAAAAAGGATGAATCCTGGTAGCAATGTTGGTCTATCAGAGTTCATTGTAGGATATTTAGAGGATGGTTGAAACTAAAGATGCTAACTTATTTTGTGAACCCTGGACTGTTACTGCCACTGGTTTCTTTGCTGAAAGATCCTTGAAAGGTGCGAATTTCCAGGCTGATCCATGGCTGCTGCAGGTATTTGATATCTGAAAAGTGAGTGCAGCGAGGGGTTACAAGTGTAGAACAGAAATACTCTTTCCCTCACCTTCTTTGGTCACTGTCGTAACATATTTGTACTAACTATCCCAGTTTAGTATCAAGTTTGAATTTGTCATTGAGATGCCCTGCAAAGTCACTAGAAGGTGATATATACAATGTGAGAAAGAAATTAATCTTAAAATGGATATCTAGGGCACTGGGCACATCTTTTGGATATGTCTGTCTCTCTCCAGTGTTTATAAAAAAGGTCTAAAGGTTAACGTTGACTGATCCTTTACAATGATCAGTTCAGGTGAGAGGAATCGTACCCATGTAGGTGGATTGCCTTTTCAGGATTTATGAGAAAGGTGTTCCTGTCACTAGGGAAGGACTATTCTAGTTGCCTTTGAGAATTCTTAATTTTTGAGGCAGCCAGGTAATCCAAAGACATCAGTTCTCAGAGTAGTGCTTTCTTCAGGGTTGAAATCTTGAGCTCAGAGCTCTGTCAAAAGGGGAAATGGAGCATTTTGCCATGCCTATCTCCCTTCCTCATCTCCTGGCAAAACTCAGTGGTATTACATGCCTGAACAGGAAGGCAATAGGAGAGAGAGATGCTTTTACCCTTCTTATGGTTTGGGTGGGATTTATTGTTCATGGAAAGAGGGTTGTAAAAGTCAATCACTTCATACTATTCATGTCATCAGGAAAACACTTCTTCAAAGGTGGCCTCCTCACATTAAGGTTGGAGCAATAAACTCTAGAAGACTAGTAGAGTAGATGATAGTCTCTAGATCACGCTAGAAACCACCACCTTTTAAGTATAGCCACGCTTTTTGAAATCCAGCATGACCCGAAAAGACGTTTTCTACTAGACAGTATTAATTCACTACCATTATCTTTTAATAACTGCTTAGTAATGAAACCTCTCAAGCCTCCTGCTTCACATCTTCACACATAAAAGTAAATTGTAGCTTGTTTCTTCTGGAAATATGAACTGCTTTATAAACATTCAACAAACTACACAACATAGGCAAAGAGGCAAAGATGACAGTTATGACAGATGCTTTAGGCTTTGGCTCACTGGACGCATTTTCTAGTTTCCATGACAAAAAACAAAGTCCACTTCCAAGATGCTACAAAGCTTTGGACAGTGCTATTCACTGAATAGCACTGAACAGAGAAATAATTTTTCTCTTTTGGGGAAAAAGAAAATAAAAAGATAAAATTAATATTTTTTATTTCCATCATAGTTTTAAATCTTTTTTTATTGTAATCTGAAGATATTTTACATGTTTCTATGGCTAGGGAGAAAAATTGTTAGGGAGAAAAATTGTAGTGAGAAAGCTTTGAATATGATGATTGTCTCTTCTTTTGGTAGTTTGAGCTGCTCAAAGAGCATTTGTTCAATTCTTAATTGTAGGTCTGGGGCCAGCAAGATCCTCAAGCAGTCAATCCTATTACTAAATACTATAAATTAGTCCGATGATTTTGACATCTTTGATAAATAAACACCACTTTAGTGATTTCTGGAATAATGCCATTCTGAGGCAATAACAGGGCGGGCTCATTATTTAACAGCTGAAGACAAGAAGTGAAAAGTATTTTTGCCAAGTTTAACTGCAGAGATAGTTTATAAGGGACAACACAAAGAAGTTAACATCTTCAACTCTTATGAAAGCGGGTAATGAATTAAGCCATAGTTTCAATTTTTATCTAAACTAAAACAAAAAATGCATGATTTATAAACAATTCTAAATACTTATTGCCCTTCAGATTAGGGGGAAAATTATCCCACAAGTTACATTCATGCAATTAAAACCAACTGTACTGTCGAAATTGAGAGAACAGGAAATCATATCTATTAAAATTTACAGACGGTCTGCATTATACAAACAGTGCTTCCAATTCAACTGTTAAGTTTTGAATGTCAGATCCTCACTGGAAAATATCTGCTAAAATTAATGGACTGTCATTGAAGTAAGATGTTCAGAATCACTCAGCATTAAACTTTTTCTGCTCTCTGAGGTCAGAGAGCTGTGTCTTAAGGAATACTAACCCTTGTAGTTATCTAAGTCAGTTGTCTCTTTTTCCAAGAGACATCTAATGTATCTACACTACACTACACTACACATCTAGTCACTCTTTAGTCATTGTTTCAGCATATTAAATGTGACTAACTGATATTGATCAAATTATCTTACTATACTTTTTTGAAGAAAAAAATGGTTAATTGTTAATTCAGCAATTCTCAATTCTGAAAATAAAAATATCTCCAAAACTATTTCAAAATGCCGTTTATTTTCATATGTCTTTCTCCTGAAAATTAACTAACATGTCTGATCCAACATTTGCAGGTGTCAATGGTACTCAGATATGCCCTGTCTCAATTGCCATAGCTGAAGACTATGGTTTTTATGGTAACATCCCCCGGCTCCGCTACCTTCGCCTGGATGGAAATGAAATTAAGCCTCCAATCCCACTGGACATCATGATATGTTTCCAACTACTTCAAGCAGTTGTCATATAAAGATACCACAGTTTCACTGTTGTGCTGTAGGAGTGCTAAGATACAAGTTTTACTGGAATGAAGCTTGTTCTGACTCAATCAAGAAATAAGAGGTTTCTGTTAACTAATTCTCTTTCCTTACACTTTTTTTTTTTTTTTTTTGCAGCTGCAGAGATTGTTGTTCTTTTAGAATAGACATCAAAGGTCTCCCAACATGAAACATGCTTAATTTTTTGCTTAAGATTCCTAATGCTTAAGAATTCCTCATATTCCTAATATTTAAAATTATCTGATATAAGATCCTGAATATTCCAAAGCAGGCTTGTACCTCCTCTGTCTTTCTTATCAGTCCTAGAACATCTATCCCTATCACACAGTAACTATTATAAGGAATTAGGGTGCACTTGGCTAATATATATATCCTAGAAAAATGATCTATTACATGACCATGAATTAACAGAACTGACACTATTTTTTCTTAAGATAGTTTCTTAAGATAATTTCTAACAGCAAACAGCCATTTAACATGTAAATAACTCATAAACTGCTGTTATCCTTTGAGAACAGGAAGATTTATATTGATGCTTTTGAGACATTAAGTGTATGAGACTCAGGGTCCAAAGCAATATACTGGATATATATTGCTCGACGGATTAATTAAGTGTAACAAGACAAAATTGACAAGAGAATAAGAGATGAAATCTTGCTCTGTCAAAGTCAATGCTAATTTTTTCTTGATTTGTTTTTCAGTATTCTAATTCATGTAACACCGGATTTTAGAGAAGTCCATTTATTTAGAGTATGCCACATTCACAATTCAGAAAAACAGAGATAACAGCAGGGTTCCTTTTCATAAAATCTCTTTTCAGTATCTTTTTAAAAGAAAAGACAAAGTTTTCAATATACAACTTGAGTCTGCTATTCACTGGCAAAGTATGAGATTTTTGATATTTCTGAGAGCCAGCATAACAGACTATTCATCAGTCTTATTTAGTCTCCTTGTATTTGTACATAGAAGCAAATAACTGCTCTTCAATGGCTTGCATCTATTTCTAACATTTTAAGAATGGTCTCAGTAACAAGAATTTGCATGTGGTATACTTTTTATTTGAAGATGAAACATTTTCTTAAAAGTGGATCTTTAAAAGTACTGAGAACTGCAATTTCTAATATTCAGAGTCGGTTTATTTGAAAAATCAGCTTTATTCTGCTCCACTGCACTTGTGAAAATAACTCATTATGGAAACCCTGTATAAAAATAAAATGTTCAGAGATCCTATCACCAAAAGATTTATTTTTGCAGTTCATTTTATGTGATTGTTGAGAAACATGCATTCCTGGCAAAATGTTTTCTGTACTTATGCAGTAACCCTGTATGAATAAATACAGAAGAATTTTTTAAAGCTTCTACAGTACCTATGCATGTTTACCTAGGTTCTTTACTTTAGCAATAGTAATTTATTTTTTGAACAACTTTACTTGACAATATCAACAATTAAATTAATACAATGATTATCTTCTTGCTGTGCTTGGAAATGAATTCTACTTACCACAACAAAAAACCAAAGATACACCAATGTTAATCTTCACAGGCATATATACACATTATTAGCAGTTTTAAATTATGATATTGCAAAAGCATCTTGATATTTCAATCAAAGGTTTTGACTCTTTAGACACTATATATTTGTTGAAACGAACAAACAAAAGACTAGCCTTTCCCAAAGAGATGTCCAGCCTCTGTAAGAGAAGAGACGGCAAGTAAAAACACACAGGGATAATGGAGCATCAAGGTAGTGAATTTTCTTTACTGCGGTATTATGTATTCCCTGATATAATCACTCGTAACAGTTTCCAACAGCTGGGAATCAGGACACTTGATTGTAGAGCAGTTCTTTAACATTCAGTATTATCCTGTACTGCTGCTTTTGGATGCATGTAGATACTGATCCTAAGGACTTGCCCCTGTTAATCTTGGCAAAGATAAAAATTCATGATACATCCTTGAAAAGACTATTGGGCTGAAGAGATACTGCTGCCAGACACACTATCTCCTATACCTTTGATGCAGCTGTATATACGGGAACTGTTTATATAAAAGATAATTCAAGAATACACTTTTAGGTTAATTTGTCCGATCTTAATTCCCTCTCCTAGCAGTGATGTAAAATGAAAAGTAATTATGTTTCTGTATTGACTACAAGCTAGATCAACTCTGTCTGGGTGGTGAGCAATTTTACTTCTGTATGTCTCTGCTTACAAAAATGTGAATATTCTCAATATTCTGGGAAAATCAGTGAAATTTTCCCTTAGATTACAATAGTAGGCCTAAGGTTATTTTTTTTCCAGTCATAGGATTAAAATCAGTCTCAAACTTTTTGCAATCACAGATAAATTGTACAGTAAAAAGAAACGACCTGCAGAACTCAGCTTTGTCAGCTTTCAGCCACACCTCATCCAATGCATTTGTCCTGCCAGAAGACTATGAAGGAAAAAGTAAAACATGATGTCATTTGTGCTATGAAGAGGATTACTAAAACAATGTGAAAAGTATTACTATGCTTGAAATTCTGGTGTTCATTCTTCCTAGTTAGTGATTTGCTTTAGTCTCCACACTGATGTTTTCTGGTTCAAGAGAAAATTGCAGTCTTCTCCACTGCAATCAGAGAAATTGACTTTTCAGACTTTGTCCAGTCCAAACTCATAGTAACCTTAGAAAAGTTGTCATTTGTTTCATTCGATTATCAATGCATACCACAAGCTGCCTTGAGCGCAATAGCGTGTACGCAAACAAATATACAATAGCATGTACACAGACAAATTTACAAAACGTATAAGATGCCCAGGCCGAAGTAGGCATCAGGAGCTGTGTCAACCACTAACCAAACTTCACAAATACTTAGTATTTTGCCAGAAATGCATATTAGGTATGAGCTAATTTTAAAATCACTGCAACTAACACAGATGTGCTGCCACCTTGGCCCAGAGTGGAGAGCATGGCTTTGTAAGGAGAGGCATTAAATCAAAGTTAGAGGCTCAAGAACTGAAAAGTACATTTCCAACAGAAGGCCAATCTGCCAGCTCAATCAGAGGCTGCATGTGGCATCTAACAAAAGATTGTATGATTTTATAGCTCAGCTGGTTCTGCAGGAATAAAAGTCCTTTATAGAAGCTGCCAATATAGTTAAAATCTAGCCTTATTCATGAGCCACCCTGCTGCATACTCTCCTCAAGTATTTTGTGCTCCTTGCTCAATATTTCAAGTAGGTTGCTGCAAACACCACAACTGGCATCACAAGTTAGTGTCATCCCAGTGACCACAACATCTTGTATGATGCTTGAAGGAAGAAACGTAAACTCTTAAGAGGTAAAAATTCAGAAGATGCACTAGTAAGCCAATTTGTCTGTTTACGATTGCTAATGCCAAGATATATCCTGTCTCACTGATGAGTTTTATTCATCTTATTCACCCTTGCTGCATCCAAATGGATGCAAATGTTTGCTATAGACACTCAGTCTCCCAGACTGCAAAAAAATACTTGTTATCTGCTGATATTATATTGCAGATATTATCATTATGCATCTGGAGTCAGACTAGTTATTACAATAACAAAATTGCAAAATTGGTCCCTGAACCGCTCATATCCCACTTCTGCAATGTGTAGCAGAGATTCTTTGGCACTTTTAAGTCAGCTAGTAAACATCCTCTTGCCTCAATGTCTGCTCTATAATTGCATTTTTCTTCCAAATTTGCTTATACTTTGAGAAATAAAGGGTAGGACTACGGGGCACCACACTGCATAATGATACCCAGAGTAGTACTAAGCACCTCAGGTCAAGCATCTGAAGCATCACGCTCTGCCTTAACTAATTTACCTCTTCCTCATTAGTGTAGTTAATATTGCTTTTGGGTCCCATGCTTGGTCTGCCAGAGCTAGTTCAAACATCTCTATATTGTAACGAATGTGAAGCCTTTCCCAAAAGAGCTTTGTTTCTCACATTCTTTGCACTGTTGCCAGTAGCCTGGGTATTCTCTTTACTGTTTTTGCCTTGCTTTCTCTAGCATATGCATTTGGCCATCCTGTCTGCCTCTTGCTCAGCTTGATTTGGATTTGTTCCTTCATTTCTTTTCAGCTGAAGCGAGTTTATGCATGCTACATTAATAAGTGCTCCATTTCATCTGTTTCCTGGCAGTTCAGCTGCATCTGCTTTTCTCCCGGGGAAGTGCTCTGCTCTCTGCAGCACACGTAGCGCAGCAGAACAGCCTGGCCTGACGCTCAGGCAGCACTCACACCTCCTCCTATGCACGTGCACGCATGTATCTGGAAATCTCTTTCTAAGGCTTTTTTTTCCACCCCTCTAGTCTTTTTATAGGAGGAAGAGTGAAGAAACAGGAATCACATGTTCCACAAATAAAAGCTGCTCCTAATTAGGGACTGGTGCATTGAAAGCTACATGTGGATAGAAGCATCCAAAGCCAGGCTTTTTCAAGAAAACATTTATTCATGAAAATACTCTATCATCACACTTGTCCTGTGTTATTAGTAAATTTAGGCAAAATTAGGCAAACAGTTTCATCCATGGAAGAAAAAAAATAAAAAACAACACTGGTAATTCTTATTTAACAATCCTATTGCTAGGTTATTCCTGCACCATGATATGCCTTTCTAAAGGTAATCCTGAAATTTGTCTAAATCTACCCCTACTACTGAAATCTAATCTCAAGAAGGGTAGTGTCCTTGTGATGTTTCTCTGCTTTGTTTCAGAACTTGAAATACAGTTCTGAAACAAAGCAGAGAAACATATATGCTGGCAGTGTTGATATCCTTAAAATCCATCTTCTGAATCAAAGGTAGAGTGAATTGGAGTGTAAACTAGAGGTTCACTCCGTTTTGTGAATCTTATGAGTTTTTTTTTTTTAATTGGTACTGTTTCAAAACAAAGACTGATGGCCAAGCCTTACTGCTGCTACTCATCAGCAGAATATACGAGGTCTACTCTGCTTGTGATAATTCCTTGTGCGAGAAATCTGCCAGACACAGGCCTCCCACATCGCCTACCTCTTCAAAAGGGGAAGTAGATGCAGTGAGTGATGGAGTTTGGGGTCTTTAAAATCTAGTCTTTATATGTTTGTTTTGCTTTGATATAAGGTCCTAAATATTCCATTTCCATGAAACATAAAAACATGATTTGAGGTTTATTTTCTATTTCAACATAAAGTAGATTAAAATATTTAGTTGTCAAATCAACATGTGTATCTTTTTATTAGTTTGGCCAGCAGACAAACAGGTAGAAAATACATTTTTTTCTAGTCTAGATTTTCCCTTTTATTCCACTGTTATTTTATTTGTATTTTTTTACATTTTTATCTTTTTAAGATCACATAACAGGATCATCCACCCACTTCTTATTATCCCCCCTTAAATTATTAACAAGACTTGTGCCTATGTTTTCTTACTGTTGCTTTCACAGTCTCTGCATATAAAACTTTTCTTCTGTGCTATTCCAACTGTCACTGTTACCAATGTTTATTTAAATCATTTCTTCAAGAAACGGAGTCTTTAAAACGATCTGTGGTGTCTGCTTTCCCAAAGTTGAGGTCTTGTCTCACTTTTCTGTTAAATCCTTGTCTTCCTTGCTGTGGACTCCCCATTGCAGCTACTTTCAAAAATAACATAAAACACTTCTTATTCCTAACATTCAATGACCTAATTCTTGCTGTAGCTATGGTCCAAAGACAGAGTAGATCAGCTAGACCATTTTTTCTGGGCTACTGAATCCCTGAGCCAACCTCAGCCTTGGCTGTGAAGGAGAGACTGGTGCTAATGTTCTTCCTGACACCTGGCACAAATCTCCGCTCCGAGGCAGAGTATCCAGAAGAGAATCAGCTGCACAACAGGAGGGAGAAATGGGTTGTGACAAAGGTAACAACATTCTGCCGATGCTGTGAAGCTCTGGTAACCCCTTATCTGGAGGGTTTTGTACTGTTGTGACACTGTGATTATTCACAGGCTCAGCACCGTGAAAGGAAGAAGCAGGAGAAACCTCCTGCTGCTGGGCCCTCCTCACACTGCCCAGCTGGGGTGAGGGAGGGATGGCAGCCTGCGGGCCTTGTGTCCAAGGAGCCCGAGGAGGTGACTGGCAGCCCAAGGGCTGCAAAGAAGATCATGGGGTGGTAGGAATCAGAGCAGCCAAATGAAGCCTGCTTTGTGACAATCAAGCAGACCAAAAATCATCTGGCACAGGACACAAGAGACAAAGATAACTGGGGCAGGCTGTCAGGCTTACAAGTATATGCAATTATTGGTATAGGTCTAAAAAAAAAAAAAAAAAAAAAAACAGAGGCAGCAATTAGCTTTGTCTGGCATCGGCCCAACAGTGCTGAAAAAAAAGAACAACTTCCCAGTGTATTTCAGGCTGTAGTAGCTAGGAGGATCCTAATACTGGTTGAACTCCAAAAACCTATCATCTGATACATTGCATGGCATACTAGACGTTCACAATAATTCTACCAAATTTATAAAAACTAAATTCTTGTTATATCACCTGTGCTTTCCATCAGCAATTAGTCAGGAACACTTCCTGAAATACATTTTCTTCTACAACAGACATTAACTTTAAATGTGTCAAAAGGAGGAAATTACAACACAACTCCACTGCTTCTTTTATATCACTGTCATGAGACAGTCCGCCTTTGTGATGATTCACCCAGAAAGGCAAATATATTTCCAAAGTAATTGCTTTGCTCCTTTTCATGTTCCTTTCAAGGAGCCATCCACCCAAATTGAACCATCTGAATGACTATCCTCTATATGAAAAAAAAAAAATAGACATTGAAGTCATCAAGACAAGGTTGTCTGGACCGTGAGTGAGGGACAGGGAAGGGAGGATACTGTTTTGGCTTGCACGGGCAATCACTCAGCCTCTAGCAATTAAATATCATCAGCCAAGCCGTTTAGACCAAGATATTTGAACAGAAGTAAAGAAAAAAAAAAATCAACCTAAAATTGGAAGAATCTTCTTACTTATGTCTTGGGTTCTAAGCACTCATAGAAGTTTTAAAATTGTGTTTTCTGCATGTGCAACAGGACTATTTTTTTTTTATCCAGAGCTGAAGTTCTTGATCATAATTGACGTGAGGAGGTGAAGTTTTAAGAGCTACATAACACAAAGTGCTAGTAACGCTGGTCCATGCTTTGAGACTGACTCATGACGTGGTTGCTGTCTCAGTCTCACCGCTGTTACATCCGCACTCAACCCACATCGTGATCAGGCAGCTGCCTTGAGTCATGCTAATTCAACTGGCTGGTGCAGGTGGGAGAGCAGCCTAGGGAGGCCAATGTGTGAAGCTTAGACAGTTGATAGAGAGAAATAGTGTTCAGAGTGGGAGAGGAGGAATGGCAGAGAGCTGGGCAGACAGAAATAGAAATCCCATCCCATCCCCTCCGATCCCATCCCATCCCATCCCATCCCATCCCATCCCATCCCATCCCATCCTCTCTCTCCAAAATGTTTCTATTGAATGGGCTGATTGATTTAATCTTTGCAGGGTTTTCTGATAATGTGAAGTGATTTGTTTATCTTCTCGGGGCAAATTGGTGATAGGGTTTTTTTGTGGGGGTTCTGCCCCCTCAAATTTAGCATAGTAATGAGATATGAGATCATCAGTCAGTTCTTCCAAGGTTCCAGAAACTGTTTAGACACATTTCTGATGGGCTGTGCCTAAAATATTAAGTTCTACTGAAAGATCATGTTAATGTAACACTTGCTTGCTTTTTTTTTAAAAAAAAAAAAAAAAGAAAAAACAGCTGTCTCCTTTGACAATTGTTATTGTTTGTCAGATACTCTTAGTTTTCATAGATTTTTTTCATCATTTCTTAAAACATTTTTAAAACAGTTTAGTTGCAGGTCTACCTGATTTAAAAAAGGTAAACACTGAACAAACATACTGTAACATTAATATCCATTTTGAAGCTTTTTATATTGATCAGCAAGAAGCAAAAACTGATATTTTGAATACAGGTCCCATAGAAATGAAACTATAGCTTCTGAACGGACCACTCTCTATGCCTACAGAAATACATATTTTAACTTTTAGGCTGACCTCAATCTGTTTGCTTGCTGAGAAGGGAAAATCCTAGGCTCTTAAGAGGATGACCCCTCTGATCAAACAAAAAGGGCTGTCCTCTTGGGGTAGTAAACAGAGGAAAGAACTGCCCCAGAATCATTGAGCAAGTAGATACATTTTTGAGGGCTTCAATTGAAGTGAAAATGCAAAGCCTCCTCTAGATGTTCATAAACTGACAATGGAGGTTTATACGATACGGGAAGATGAAGAACCTCCAAATGAACACAACTATCTTTGCAGTATGCCTTCGGTGATTCTTGGAAATCTCATCAAATGCAAAACAAGGAAACTTTGAAATCAGCATATTATAGAAATAAATAAATACACAGGAAGCCTTCCTCCAAAGAACAACAACCAAGTATTTTAAGTGAGTTAGTTTTGAGGACTTTATTGGAACAGATCATAAAAAGATCAAAGACAAAAAGATCAGCCTTCAATAGAAGAAGAAAAAAAAATATTTCTAAGATGTAGTTTCTTGCCAAAATGACAGAAATAAGCATAGAAAGAATATATGTGCCCATATATGAAATATTCTAGGAAGAAACAAGCTCTGCTTAAGAGCATGGAACCATAAATCTCAAAGCCTAAGAACAACCTCCCCAAAACCTGTAGGACTGTAATTCAACAGATGGGCCCAAATCATTTCTTTTCATTCTACCAGGCTTGTTAGCCTGAACTTGACTTTGAAATGAGGGGGTTAATTAGCTTAGGGTCCCTACTTACCACAGGCAAACCAAGTTAGTGACTACAAACACATAATGTAGAATAACCAAGAGAAAGTGAGATATGCGAAGGACCTCTGCATTCCGCTAACTAATTGCTGTTACAGACTACCTGCCTTTGGTTAGGACTAGGTGGTGCCTTCCCCACTGCATTACAGGATCATGAGGTTAGATTGTCAGTTGTTGCCCAACTGAGTTTCCACAGAAATAGTGTGGAAAGAGAAGTGATGTGATACAGCTCCTTCATGCATTGTATAGTCATATGAACAAAAGGGATGCAGGTTCATAAAAGATTACAGCTGAAGTGGCTGTGAACAGTGAAGTTCATTTAGAAAGCTATCTTAGCCTTCCCACACTGATGCTCTTTTCCACTCTAAAATATGTCCATCGTAACTGGGGATTAAAAAATCCCTGTTAATGATGTTTTGGGAAAACTCTTTAAAGATCTCAAAAATGCTGTACAGGCCCTTCAACCATTATTAGTATTAAAAGGTGCACATGATTTCCAGCTATATGAACAGTCTTTTATTACTGCCAATATGTAGCCAAGTAGCAAAATGACCATCTCTGACACATGTGCACTGATATAACTATAACATTGAGAAGGAAAGAGACAAAGGAGGTAAATACTAGAAGTGATGACAGAATTGAAAAAAGTGAGGGTAAGGATGGTAGGGGGGGGAGAGAGAAAAGAAGGTCTTTGGAAGAGGAGGGATATGGGAACGAAAGTAAGATTAATTTGGAAAAGAAAGACACTTGAGAAAGCAGGATCAGAAGGACACTCTTTCTGGGCACTGTGCCTGAATGAGAGAAAAAGGTGGGGGGAAAAGGCACAAAAACCTCAGATGCTTTGGGGAGAACTGAGCCAAGCTTGGAAACTTCTGCTTCACTATGCCTCCTGTAGTACTGCTGAGGTCTTTTCTAAAATGGGAGAGTTATAGTACCTCAGGCTAGTCTAGCTGCACTCTTTGGGAGCTGGCAGGACAGCAACAGCATTCAGTAACACTGTCTAGTGTTTGGAATACTAAAGCACCATGATTAATATATAATCCAGCATTTGAGCCCTGTCCAAACACAGAGAATCTGTGCCGATGTGAAAATAACACCCATGAGCTTTCTTCAGATCATGCATTACTATATTTTGTGCTCTAGTTCATGCTGATGTGGAATTGCCTTTTGCAATGAATTCCACAAGGAACATAGTAATATGCCACAGCCATGAATTTCGTTAAAGATTTGTTGGAAACCACATGAAGAGGCAATGTCAGCTGGCAAATCAACTCTGCAGTGCTCTCAGGCTTAACCCTTAACCTGTAAACCATGTGGTTCTCCATATGCTTAATTTTATCAGCTAGTGTTCCAGACACTGGCTGATATAAGAATCATGGTCTGCTAATTTTCAGTGGCCCTGTAAGTTATTGGGGTTTTCTAGGAGTGCCATAGCCCCTTAAGTACTTTCATGTGCTGAAACAAGATGCAGACATAGTATGAACGCAGAAGCAAAAATGTTTTGCTTCTTGCTGGCTTCCACTTAACATTATGCAGTGAATAAGTCTTCTTTTTTTTGTAGAAATTCCAGAAAAGGACTGTTGCTGTTGAAGATGAAAAGCCTACATCAGATGATTACAGAAATAATGTATACCGAAGTTCTAAGTACAGTTGTCTAATATATAGTCTGAGCAATAATCGTAAATTTTGAAATCTATAGTGCTGTAAATGGGAAAATTTTGTAAATTCACTTCATTCATTAAAGACAAACAACAGGATACTAAAGCTTGATTAATACAGCTCAAATTCAGATTTCAATATCATGCAGAGTATCAGAAATCTCACTGTCAGAAAATTTTTATCAATGGAAAACTGCTTAGCTTTCCAGACAAACTTGTGTGTGTGTGTGTGTGTGTGTGTGTGTTTATGTGTGAGAGAGAGGCAGAGAGAGAATAAGCCTCTGACATTACTTCTTTTGGAGTTTTAGGAGTGTAACATGCATTGCTTATTATGTGGATCAGTTGAGTTACTTTAGTCCCAAACTGACTCCAAACAACAAATCTGCAATGAAAACAACAGCATTATTTTGAAGCAGCCATAATGACAGCAATAACAACAAATTTCAGCTGTTCCCTCACCCTGGGCTATGAAGTCAGTGAAGAAGTCATTTCCAGGCAGCGAGGGTGACCTTTTGGTCTCCTATTAAAAAATAAAGGGAAAATAAATGGGTGAAAGGAAAATCACACGAATTTCACTAATTCTCTCTCTTGTTTAACAATACCTACAATAATGCAAAAGAGATTAACTTTGAGGTCTGGATTTCAGTGACAAATAAGAGTAAAAAGCCAAAAAGAGAGCTAATAGTCTTGTAACAAACCCATCTACCCACAATATTACTTTTTGGCTTAATCTTAGCACAACAGCATTTTTATTTCAATGCATAATTTGGTTAAGGAAAAAAATAGTTGTACTGGACTGTGCATTCCTTCTCCACATTTACACATGTTCTTGTCAGCATCCCGCAATGGTAGGGTTGTTTTTTCTGTCAATAACATAAGACTGAGTAGAATAAATGTTTATTTCAGTATATTGTTATCCAATTAAATATATGCCTGGTAAACAAAAGAAACATACTGCATGCACAGAAGACAGTATAAGGCTGGCATAATAGTGAAAAAATATATTATGAAACAAAGACTTTCACCAAACTGTTTTTACTTAGAGAAAAAATGAAACTTTTAACCATAATCAATGCTTCAAGCTATTCCACAATGAAATGAGAATGAGGTACATGAAAGCTTCAGGGTCTGCAGTAGTACCAGCTGTGTCTAGAGAACCTGAGGATAGGAGTTTGTTATTCAAATACGTCTGCTTTAAATATCATTTTCAATTCAAGTATACATGGCTACCCTTTAAAACAAAGAAAAATTCCAGGGTTAAGCATACAGAACAAACACCATATGATCTTCAATAGTGAGATGTACAATCAAACATCGTGTAATTAGTGCAAGAATTGAGTGCCAAAAACATGTTGTGATTCTATTAAATGTACCCTTAAGGATTTGTAAAAAAGAATAAATATTCTAGGACTCATGCCCATTTATCCCGTTCTGTTCCACATGAAAGAAATTATGTTAAATCAACTGTATATCTGGAAAAAATTAAATCATCATCTCTCATTGGCAAGCCTAAAGGAAAAATTCACAAGAAAGCACAGTTTTATATAATAAAAGCTCTCATGTTTCATGGAGTAGGAGGGGAGGGGGGAAAACACTGCCAAAGGGAAAGTTTTTGCTGCCTTTGGTTAGTCTTCATTTCAGTTAATGTATTATGGAGTTCTTCCCTGCTCTTTTTTCTTATCTTTATTCAATTGTCCAAAGCTGCACACTTAGTACAAAAAGTTATTTAAATGAAATCAGTTCAAACTCTATCCCACTAAGTCCTATAGGAATGAGCCTTTCTACCTTTCTCTGTAGCTGCTGATCTGGTGACAGTCATTGGCACTGTACAGTAGCAATCAAAACAGACTGGCCCCATCAGTGGGATTCTTTTTTAATGATAGAAATGTCTGGCTTTTTTACTACTCTCAAGATCTGTTTAAAGTAGCATGTGGGCCAAAACCAGGCTTTGCTCATAGTGCTTCAGAGGTGTAAATGAAAGCAAGGACTTGACTTTCTCCAGCCCACCAAGTTCACCACTGGCTCTAGATGGTGGGTTTAGTTCAGTACTGCAGTGTTCTAAGTCATATGGCTTTGTGCTTTAATTTATATTCTTACTAACTAGAGATCATAAGTTAAATAGGTAGATTCAGCATATCGTGCTTGTGTGCTGACTACTCTCATTAAACCACCAGTTAAAGGCCAGAATTTCATTAAATAGTGCTCTTTTAAATATAAATCTGCTGTTGGCTGAGGATGTGTGCCTCGGACTTTATAAAGAAGTAATAAACTGCAAATACTAGACTAAGTTTAGTTGCAGATTTAGAGAAAGTTTTAAAATTCAAGCATCAACAATTTAATATTACTGTAAATATTAAATATTTTAGCATACAAAATTAACATATGTATGTATAACAGAGATAAACTAAAACTTTTTCTCTTCATGAAAATGAATATGTGAGCAGCCATCTGGCCAGCATCTCAACTCTGGGCTTTATCAGCTCCAGCCATTAGTGGGTCTCCTTTTATATCTCTTGGTAATTTCTTGGTAGGGGTTACTCCTCTCCTACTCTCTTTTATGGTCTATTTATTTTTTTTTCCCTAAATAAGCTAGTATTTAATCTATTTAATACCTATTTAATTGTTAGAACCTGTGGTGAGCATTCCCCGCTCTTCTGCAGGAGACTAGAATAGAAATTTCAGTTTGAAATGGGAAAATACAGACCTTCTGCTTTTTCCTCGATAGTTTTCCAGAAAGCCGTCTACACGTGCTCCTTCGTGTTCATACCCTTCTTTTGAATTCTTCCCTCCTCTTGCCATAGTTTAAATTTTGTCACTATGTGCCATACTTTTTCCTATGCCTAAACTGTTTTTCCTATGTGTGGCTTTGATAAAGCTCAGCCTTTATTGTTAGAATATCTTTCTGGACTCCCTGAAAGCAATTGCTGCTTTCTTTTTCCTTTCTCTCTCTTGACACACAATGCTCTCACACACTTCAGACAATAAAAATTCAGAATTTCAAATCATCTTCCTGCTTATCACTTTGATTACATTGTTCCACATTTGGATTTTTCCATTCATCTCTTTCTCCAGTTGATGAAATTCAGGCCTATGATCTTCACAAGGGACTTGTTTATGTGAGCCAAAAACCTCTGTAAATTGCTATCACATAATCCAATTCGTATATTTCTATAATTCAACACTTAAATCCAGTAAAGGTTTCATCTTGTGTTTCACTGGGACAGTGGCTTCAAAATCCATTGCTTTTACAGTTAGAAAACTTGTAATTCCTCACCTGAATTTTATGTGGCTGATGTAGGTCCTCTTGCTATGGTGCCAACAGATCTGTTTTCAGTCATTTATTGTGAATCAACTGACTACCTAGAGGAATAAGCAAAATAACTGTGGACATTTGGGCAATCAACTCTATAATCACCAATTGCTCAACAAAGGTCAAAAAAGAAAGCAGGCACCATTTATACAAAAAGAATTTTACTTTCTGGAGTCGGAGTAATTCTCTCAGTCTAAAGTTGAATGAATCTGGATTAATCTTGTTTTTCTGAATTCAGAGAGCTTGCTCAAACTGAAACTTCCCCATGAAGGATCCTTTCCCATGCTTATTAACAGTAAGGCTAGAAGTAGCACTGAGAGATTCATTGCTACCACTCACATCCTAAGGGACATTTCCCCTGCTCCTTCTCTGAATCTACAGTTACGTTGACCCCTGAAATTGCCATTGCCACTTACATGTCTGATCTAGTGCTAATGCATTTTCCAAATACCTATCACACTTGCTCATATCTGGTGTATGATATTTGAATTTTTTTCTTTTGCATGCATTATACAGCAGTACAATTCCACCCAAAAACAGGCTTAACTATATTTTAGCTATATTAGCTATGGTAAATAAAGGTAAAGACCATCGACTACTTCACATCCTGTTCCTGTTAATAGTAAAACCTAGGTAACAGAGCTCATGATAACTTGATGCAGACAAGCTACCTGACCAAATGCTGAATGCAGTTTAAGTAGTGAGAGTCAATGACACATTGTGCAAGCCATAAAGTAAAACAAACACAAAAACAAAAGGCCTTAGAAGACAATTTTACAATCACATCTTTTAAAGTCATTTGATTATACTGGCTTGAGGTTCTGTTAGGCTACCAGGCCCCATATGCGAATGTGTGTGAGTCTGTGTTTCTGCCTGCAAAAATTAAATAAACACTTTTAGAAAATATCACATAATTCCAAATAAAAACTGAAAAGTGGTGTTGTAACAGTTTGTTTCAAACCAAAAGAACCATACAACATTAATTTAGGCATTTTTCTTGGATATTGACCTTTAAAAGTGCTGCTAATGTCTGATCTGTAAAATGATAGTGAAATTCATATTTTGCTCTTCAACCAATATTAGTTTTCTCTGCTGCTATACTAACAGAAATCTTCACTTTTGCTGAACTACTATCTGCAATAATCTTCTCTGCAGCTAATATGCCTTTAAAGATGATTTCCAAATATTTCATTCATATAAATGCATGGCTGGCTAATATAATATTTCATTCTCATTTAGAGACGCTTTATATTGCTGATAACTGACATATCACCATGGTAATTCTAACATCTGAAGAAAATTATTATTTACTATATTTTCTAAAGTCTCTGAGGAAAACTTTTTTATGGTATGCTGTCTTCTCACATTCATTCTTCATTAGTATCTCATGGGATATATTTCCAAGTCTTCTCAGAAAAGAAGCAATTTAAAGAGGAAATTCAAAACAAACAGAAATGCTGGCTGAAGGATGGTGTGTCTCTTATTTACTGTGCCAGAGGACTCGGAGTTTAACTGTGGTTTAGCAGTGGCACAGACTGGCTGTGTCGGTCTCACTCTGCACAAGATGTTTGGCAAAGCTGCCTTCTGATGTGCATTCCCCAGTTGCAGCATCCACGTCCCACACAATCCCAGCCGAGCGCTGCGGTTCCTCTTGTACTTTTCAAAAGTCTGAAAGCTGACTGGGTAGTCAAACTGGGCCAGGCATCCAGAAGCTGGGGAGGCTCTGAAATGCTGTGGTGTAGTCTGGAGTGAGTTGCCCAACAGGACTCCACGTTCCCCCAGAAGCCCTGCTAGAAAACATCTCTTGGGTTACAGCTTGGATCTATATCTGCTCCCCTATCAAATGACCTAATATTGGTCTGTCCCCTGCATGAATCTATCAGTCATCATAGTCTTGCCTGTCACATGAACCAACCTCTTCATGTTCCCTCCAGCTGTCATTTGTTAGAGGGAGAATTTAGCAGAAGGAAACTGGAGAGGGTGTAATCTTGTCTTTCCCACTGACTAGTGCCACAGGTCACTTCATGGGCCATCATGATGAAGTTCCTCTTCTCTGTATAGCTTTCCTAAAACTCTTGGTGTTACACTTCCCACTGAGGAGCAAAGCTGGACCATGGCCTTTTGTTTTATCAAATTATTTCAAAGTCAGAAAATGCTAACTGAATGAAAAGGAAGCCTGTCATAGGAAGGAGTTCATTGCAAAAAAGGTTTCTATTACAAAACAAAACCTTACCCAAGAAATGTAATTTATTATTAAGGCAGCAAGAAGAAAAGAAGTTGTAGACAGTCAGACTGGCAGTAGTCAGCTCAGCTTGAAATATTGTAAGGACAGGTCTATTTTGCTATGGTGATAATCTACTATCCCTGTCAGGTTTATTTTGAAATTTATATCCTTCAATTAAGTTTTTAAATTATATCAAAATCTTCAAGCCTACATATTTGAAAGGCTTTACAAGTATGGTTGCAATACTATTATTTTATAAAAAAACCAATAAACAGTTTTGCATGCTATATATATTTTATTTCTGATTTTTGATATGGGATGACAACATTAAAAACAAATGACAACATTCAGGATTTTTTTTGATGGACAGAGAGGAAGAATTACATATATGTAGAAATAATTTGGGGAGAAAAGGAGAGCTGTTTTATTACTGGCCTTTGGTATCATTATAAGCATCTTCCTACAATTTTCTTCTTTCAAGGATTTTACCAGTAAAAGACATTCTACCAGTCAATCTTGATTCCACAAGAGCACTGAAGTTCAAGTGAATGAATATTTTTCACAAAAATTAGAATGGAGCAGTTCTGGTTAACCTCATATCTTCCCTTGATATTGATGTCATCACAGGTGCTAGCTCAACTACTAGACTTCTAGAAGAAGCGCACAAAAGCAGACAGAATGCATAAATGTTATTAAAATATGCAAATGGCATTATGATAACACGAAAGCCATCCTCATGGTTGACATGCTGGCAGCTGAGCAAAGTGCAGCCATGACCAATTTATTCACTGTACCAAGAATGAACAGATAATGTTCTGCAGCATGGAATATTTCTATCATCTTTTGCATTACATCATAGATAGGACTTAATAGTGAGCTGAACTAATGCTGCAAAATTTCAAATAATATAAGTAATATTCATATAGTTTGTAATGAATTCCGTGAAAGCAGAGATTTTTTTTATGTTACAAGTGCAGTATTAGGTGAAGGCATTCAAGTGAAAACAATCATGGATCCTCTTTGTAAGCATTTTTGAACATTTTAGAAGTATATTTAGAGGGTATAAAAGACTACAATATATGCAGTACGTAATTTCAACTTAAAACACACACATACAATTTCATCTTCCAACTTCATAGAAATTAAGGTAAAATTTATGCTAATGATAACATAAGAAAAACCACTTAATGTATTCCATTTCAATTTTGCTCCAGATTTTAGGAACATTTTGACTCTCCTTAGGCTACATAAAATGGTTTACAGGCTGTATCCATGAATTAAGTATAGTACATTACATTTCACCATTTCTTTTGATTAAATGAGAATATCAGTATACAACATAGAATATAAAGCATGTACTTTAATGAATTCCAAATCTCTGTGTTATTGAATTGTTTCTGGTTTATTCTTCCATCCCAAGTAAAACATCATAGATGTTTTAGTGATAAATATGATAACCTGGTTCTGACCTGTACATGTTTAACTAAGCAAAAACACCCTAAAGTTTTCCATCTTTGGGGCCAGAAACAGAATTTTCCTGAAAGGGCCTACCACCACCAATCCACAAGCTCTGCTGGAACAGCAGACAATAACTCTGGATGTTAATAAAAAACATTTTGCCACGCCACATGTTTGCATACTCAGCAGTGCTATCTTGTGTTCAACTATGATTAAAGAAAGAACAGAGGTTCCTTTCCCAGCTTCTCCAAACTGATGCAAATTATACCTCTTAAACTGCAAACTGTAAATTTGGTTTTAAAAGAATGGCAGTCTGTGCAATGTGAATGGAATATAACCCTAATATGTGAGTTTGAAGCTCTGACTCAGGCTTTGGGCTCAGTGGGAATTCCAAAGACCGCATGCATTAATAAACTACAGTATAACCTGTCTGTATACATAGTCTGCCTGAGTGTGTATACATAACTGATACAGCATCAAAGCACAAAATGAACATTTGTCGTAGCATAACTAAGTTTGAAAGCATGAAAGAATTAGTGACAAGGTTGAAAACATCCTGGCTCAATATTTCTTTAGCATTCTTCAGTGTCTCTATCTCTCTTCTCCAAGTTTACATTGAATCCTCAAAAATGCTATGATAAGCATCAACCTCAAATTAGATTACATTTCATCATTACATGCTACTTGTTTCCAGACATAAATTACTAAATAACTTGAGAAAAAAAATGTATTCTCATGAAACTTTGAATCTCATAAAAGGAAGAAGTGTGAGAAATGTAATTTACTATAAAAGCTTTGGAAAGCTTTTCAGAACTGTTTCCTCAAACATTATAAATTTCCATAGTATGGCTTCTCTGATTCTCTAAATGCTTTTCTAAGCTAAACATATGGTTTACTCATTTCTAATAAAAAGTAATAAGCTGAAAAGCCCTTCATCTGCTTGGAAATATATAAAAAGAAGGAAGTAACAGCACACTGAGATGAATTTAAGTTATGGGCAGATTTAGAAAACAAATGTTTGAGAGGTAAAATTGGAAATAGATTTAAGGAGGATCTTTGCATTTTACAGGTCAGTCAAGCCAGAAAACCTAACTGAGGGTGACAAAAAGCAGTAGCTTTTGGTTCATGATCATGGCTTGCAAAAAAATAATGATTTCTAAAGTACCTATTGCTGTTTTCCAAAACAAAAGTGAAAAATATCCATTCCTTCAACTAAAACAACAGTTTTGCTTGATTTTACTCTAAATTTGCACAATCTCTTTAAGCTTTATTCTTAATAAACTAAGAAATTCTAAGTCTATTAAATTCAATATCAAATTAGATCTTAATTATCCATGAGCTTTAGTTATGCAAATAAATATATATATTTATACATATTTTGACTGGTTATTTAGAAAAATATCATTGTTAGGTAGATCATACTGAATGAAAATATTCTGACATCTCACCATAAATAATCAATACTAACCAGCTTTAGTATACATCTGAAAAAAAAATTGAAAATACCCCTTTTCTTTTGTTGTTGTTTTTATTCATTTTTGCTTTCTGGAAGATAAAAAAAACAGCTGGAGAGGCTGTACAAAAAAAGTACATTTTAATATATGAATGACAGAAATTAATTATCAAGTTAATATATGAATGACAGAAGAAGTTTTATACTAAAAGATATATGACTTCAATCTGATTACTCATCAACCTTGGAAGTGAGAGGTGACAATAAAAGCAATTTTCGAGGGAGAGAAAAACCGGTTTAAGGGGCACGTGAATTTGAAGGAAATTAGCCAAGGAAAGAACCAAACAACAGAAAAAACAAGGCCAGAAATGAGGTATTTAAGATGATTCATAGACAGTGCTTTTAAGTTGCATCTATAACTCATTAAAAAGCTATGTGTTTTCCTGCATTCACTGTTTATGCTGAAATAATTACTCCTAAACAGGACTTTTTTTCTAGTAAAAACAGTTGTAGCTATCTTACATTTACTTTTTAACTCTTTTCTCCTCTTTTTATGGTGGTTTGCACAGAGGATGGAACAGTTGGAGCACTCTTAATCCTTCCTTTGTGTTCTGTTTGACTTTGATGAGCAAAATGGAAATGTTAATCCCTCTGTAGACACAGGATTTCCTTCCTTTCTCCTTCTCTCTGAGACATTTGTTTGCTCCAGCCTTTGTTCCCTAGTCTCAGCAAGGTTCATATGATGCACATTTTTTTCCCCAGGGTCCTAGGGTGAACTAGGTTACACAATCCAGCAATTCATAAAATACAAGTGATACTGAGACAGGCAAGGCCAACAGAACTTCCTACCTCACCCTCCTCTCCCTCTGCCTTTAAAACAAACAAACAAGCAAAAAGGACAATGTGGATATTCAGAATCTCAGAGGCAAACACTGGGCTGCTTTAGCTCAGCCTTTGGTTGCAACTGAATTCAATGATTCCAATGACTTCTCTTTGTTCTACATAGCATTGAGCAGATATTTAAAATTAATAATAATAATAATAAAAATAATAATAATTCTGTAAATAGTAATGTCACAAACTGAGAGCAATCTGAGAAAAATGTTTCTCTGGAGATGATGCAGACTCACTATTGCAGTATATGGTATTCACCAAAATATTGGACGATTCTAATATAAAGGTTCTGGGGGAAGTGGTATGACAAAGAAGATGGATTTGGCTGCAAAGAGGGAATGCCCTTTTCCTCTTTGTACAGTACTTCATGAACATTCAGTGGAAAGGTAACAGAGTGCTAAATACTTCTTTATTCAGAATTTTTTAAACTATTTAATTGGATTAGATTGAGACATATATACATATATATTGATTAGAGGTTAAAGACTTAAAAGGTCTATTTAAAACTCTAAAATAATTTTTTTACAACTTCACATCTTCAAATGTCTTTCCAAATAATTGGAAATGCCTGCAGAAAGTTACATTTGCTTTATAGTTTCTTTCCTATATAAAAGCAAAAGAATCAGGAATTTGTTGTGGATATTTTATAAATAAAGGATACGAATGTGCCACAAGATAATCTGAAATCTGACATAAATAGATAACTTTATTTCCACTTAAACGAAGGAGTAAAAAATTTAGAAGTATATAAATCAGTGGCCAAAGTGACATAATACATGATGTTTTATTACCTCAGCTAGGAATTCTCTCCTATTATATAAATGATGAGCTACACATTACACAGGGATTTTAGGAAACTAATGCTTTTTTTTTTTTTTTTCTAGGAAAGTGCTTTGTGTAAGTTTACATATGTGCAATATGCCCAAAGCGTCATTTTTCATGTTTAAAAACAATAGTTAAAAAGTTTTATATCCACTGGGTTACTATTCTCATAATAACCTGGATCAGATGGCTGGCTCTGGCTCCTGCTCAGTAGGCTTAACCTATAGCTTTTACCTTCTAGCCAGTGTTTTGTAATGATTCAATTAAGTCTTGTCTTTATTTCCTTTTTTTTTTTTTTTTTTGTGAGTCAAAGTCCCTACCTCATGTTAATACTAATAGTAACATGCTAATGCTAACATGCTGATATTCCCTATATTTTGGGCATATGACATGGCATATCTTCTCAGACACATGAGGATGGACCTCCCACAAGTGACTAAAATATAAGTTCCGCCCCGTAAACATAAGCAAGCATATATGTACCACATAATGCAAGTGACCCAATTTTGGTCATGTGGCAGATGCACTTCATCACAGAACATGAAAAGGGGTTAGAAAGTAACACATCTTTTTAAGAGGCCATGTGGCCCCAAGCCCCTGAACTTTCGTTGCCACTGCTGGAAGACCCATTCAGTTATTTGTCCTTATGTAGACAGATTCCTGGCCTGGGAGAAAATAACCTTACTTTTCAATACTGTAGTTTTATATGGGAGTACCTTAATGCCTTAATTTCCTACTTTTAGTGTATATTTTCAGACTTGGAGCATCTTGAGGTGCCAACCAAAGGAATGATGAATTTTTGCTCCCCTAGGTAATTTTTTCCAAAGTTGGACAATATCTTGACACAGGTTTTTAAAAATAGTAGTAGATCTTCCACAAACTTTAGAAGTAGGCTAAAATAAGTGTTTCCACTCAGGTTGGAAGACTGAAATTGCCGTGACAGGGAACCATGCAGAAAGCTTTGTTTTGAGGATCAGACAGGATTTTTCATTTCATGGCAAAACCAGTGTTTTTCCCACGCATTATTTCTTATCACAAGTTTCTAAGGGTGAAGTACATGATGTTCAAAAGAAAACAAAGCAAACTAAAAAAAAATGTATCAAGTGAATGCTGACAGTCTGAGGCAAAGGCTCAGTGCATTATAAGGATGGTTTTGGGAAAACAAGAGCAGGACAACCCCGAGGCTTTGGCATGGAGTTCAAGAACACAGCTAGGAGTCATTGGACCTCAAAGAATTGGGAGAGCAGAAATGGGAATAAAACCCTCTCAAAAAACAAGGAAATAAATTAATTCATTTGGTGTTGCCAACGTTTATACAATGGGAATGCATTTTAGTTAGGAATGTGTTAGGCAAAGACCAGAGCTGGATATGCTTGCAGCTGAAGTCATGCTCCAAAAACCACTGAAAGCAATGGAACTCTCCATTAACTTCAGTGAGCTTTTAATCGAGGCCAAGTTAGTAAGTCAGAGAGCAAAATTTAGATACAACTGGGAAAATTTGCAAAAACAGTAACTTACAGTACACAACAAGCCAGAGGACCTGGGGAAAAAAATAACCAAAGAAAGGTCTGTGAAGGCACAAATTAGAGGACATGCAAAGCCCAGTCTCAGATGTACTTCAGTCAGATTCTGCAATCCATTTCATTATGTTCTTTGATAGCATGCAGAAAGTACAGGCAGAGATCTCAATCAGTTCCCAGCTCAAGCACAGATTTCCTGTAAGGTTTTCTAGAGCACTTTTCTTTCTGCTCACCACCCCCATCAGGACTGTAAGAATCTTTCTTTTCTTTTGATGACATAATATTCTCCAGCTGTTTCACTGCTTTGTCTCTTGGGTTTCGAGCTAGTCTAGGGTTGCTAACATCAGGACTGATAGCATCCAAGGTTAAACAAAATCCCAAACATTCATTCCAGCATCGGATAAGGCTTGTCTCCTACAGATATACCACTCAGCCTCCAATGCTGGATTCTTTAAAGTATAAAATGAAGCAAAGAAAATTTCTTTGGCCCTAGTTTATTTTGGAAAATTTGTGTGCCACATACAGCATCTTGTTCCTTTGCTTGTATAAAACTTCATATAATGTCTATACTTTTTCACATAAGTTTCCATAGCTTTAACCACCACAAAGATAGTAATAGTGGTAATAACAACGATTCTAAGCAAACATTTGGCCTTCATTTCATTTTACTTGCTTATTGGACTCCTTGTTTTTGGAAAAAACAAGGCCATCTTAGGAGTAAACAATAAAGCATATCCTAGCCTGCCGGGAATTCAGTAAGCCCCTAAAGTCAAGATCGGTTACGATCCAAAGCCAGAATTGTTTGAACTCCACTTGTCTTAGCACAACACAAACAAACCTACAGACTCGAAGATACAAGAATTTCAGGCCTGAAGTTGAATTAGGTCTAAATAAACTTAACTGTCTATAATGAATAAACTTAACATTGTGTAAGCAATGAATAATGAAAAAGACAAGAACAGAGATGTGAAGGAGCTGTCTTGGGTAATACTTTTATTTCAATAAAAATATAAGATTGGCATTTTATAGAATTGAAATCAATGAACAATATATTCTAGGAAAAATACATTTTGCAAGATGAAAAAGATATATTGGGAGTGAACATTAGAGGGTGAATCTTTCAAATGGCCAAGAAAGGCAGTAAATAAAACACTTAAAAGTGAAATAATGTTGACTACTTCAGCACCTGGAGCACCATAAAAATTATCAGTAAAACGAACAAGGCAAAATGATCCATTCTGCTAAAAAAGCTATAGCTATTTTGCTTTACAACCATCTGATCTGATTACCTTGTATGCCTGAAAACATGGCAGATGTACCTATAACAGACTGAAATTCAAAAAATACTGTCATACACAAAAAACCCCAAAATAGAAATGTTGCACACAGGAAAAAAAATATATATGTAATTCAATTTGCTCAGCTCTTGATTTTGGAAGTAGCTAAATATGTACCTCTAGATCATTAAGTGAAACTTTTTTTTTTTTTTTTTTTTTCCTAGAAATCAATGCAGAGCATTATTTTGACTATTTTCAATAACAGTAGTAAAATATATATCTACTAGGTAACAAAAGACTTCAGTCATCTTGTTGTAAATATGGAAGAATTCAGTCAGTTTTGCTAGAAATACTATATGCTCATGCAAGTTACATCAGAAATTCACAGAATCACACACAATCACAGAATGGTTGAGGCTGGAAGGGACCTAGTCCAACCCCCCTGCTCCAGCAGGGACACCCATAGTATGTGGCGCAGGGTGGCATCCAGGTGGGTTTTGAAGGTCTCCAGAGAAGGAGACTCCACAAGCTCTCTGGGCAGCCTATTCTGGGGCTCTGTTACCCTAAAAGAATCCTAAATCAGAAATGGTAGCAATCAACTCTAGTGCTCATAAACTAGTAGTTTACGCAATTATTTAAGCTCAGAAAACAAAACAAAACAAAAATCCTTCCTTTAAGACCACATTTTTTTGGTTTGCAATGGGTCCTTGTTATCAAGAAACTATATGCAGATCAAGGCACGGTCTCAATCTTGTACTTTGTTTAGAAACTACAAGTTTAGGGAGCTTCAGAATACAATTATTTATAAGACTCAAAAATACACTGGGTAAATTACTGGTTGCCACCAACTTGCTCTTCAATTACTTGTCCCAAAGTCTGGTCATACTGATTTTGGATGGTTTGTGTCACCATTTGGTTGCATTTCTCTCTGTTGTTGTGTTGTGCTGTATCTATCATTTACATCTTCATTTGAATTAGCAATAAAATAATGCTAAATATTTATATTCCTTCCAGGTATTTTATTGAAAGATTAAAATATCCGATGTATCCCTGTATGATGATTATGAATTGCATATATGTTCTGTACTGTCATTGTTATTGTACAAATTGCAGTGCAAAAACTTTCTCCTTTTTAGTCAGATGTATAAGGTTATTGATAGAATTACTAAGAGATTTGAAAGGAAGAGTAAAAAAAGTTGCAACTTGTGAAATAAATGCCATTTGTTTACAATAAACCTTTGTTGAACCTTGCTCAAATTTGATTCAGCAAAATTAAGTTGAAGGTGTCTAGAGACCAAGAAACGCCCTGGGCTGTGGTCTGCAGTTGAGGGTAGAAGTTGTACCACCTCCCACAGCCCCAGAATGCCACTGCCATTGGTCAGGGTCTAATAGTGCTGGCTCCGCATTCTGAGTAACTCTTTGCCATTTGAGAGATTGGAAGCAAAAGGTAAGTTTTAGTACTCCTTTCTTAGATCAGCTAAGATTGGATTCTTAAGGCTGAAAATACTTTTTATAATAATGGCTTTATTTTATCATGCAAAATACTGATTCAAAGGCTGCAGATTGAGGAAATGATTTATTTTTTCTTGGATAAGTCTTAGTTCCTTCCTGTGAGAGGAGTGCATAATCTTCATCAAAATATTTGATCTTAACAGCTACTGCAGATGCCAATATCATTACCGTGTGTTCCAATATACAGTGTGTTACACATAAGGAAAGTACAGAGACATGCAAGCTCTGCAAGTTAGTAAATATGCTGCAGGCATAGGTAAATGGAAGTATTTTCACATAGATTTATGTATATATATATTTATATGTATGTGTGTATGTATATTTATACTGTTCTTAATTTGTCCATATATGCAAAATGAAGTACTAATAAAGCCCAAATCCTTTAAAAAGCTTTTATATCTAGACAATGTAAAACCTATTTTTAATAATCAAAACACAAAAATTGTAAACAATGTTGAATAATTAGTCGTTTTAAATTCAAGAACTGTTTATTCAGAGAGAAAAAATATACTTGATGTTAATATATGTATTACATTTAGATTTAATACGCAATGAACTTTGTATTTGGTTCATTTGAGATAAATGACAAGCCAAAGAAAAGCAAGTCTAGGAACAGTTCAATCAAAAATACACATCAGAATTTATAAATACAGGAAAAACAGGGTCCAGTATACTTCAGTATATTTCAGAGTCTGGTTGTTTTTTTGTTTTGTTTTAGTTTTTTTGTAATGAAGCAGAAAACATTTAGTAATCTTGGAAGTTAATATTGAAAAGTGCAATTCAACTAAGTCTGCTCAAAGTTAAGCCAACTCTACCTTATCCCAACAGCAGCAGCTGAAAAGTTTTTTTGAATATAGCAAATGAAGGAAAAATGAATGCCTTGTGTTGCTAACCATCCTCAGAGGAATTTCATATCCTAATGCCTAAACTAACTTCATAAAGACCTCCTTTCAAGAAGCTAAAATTCAACTTGTTTCTCAGAACGCACATTAAAAAAAAAGTATGTATTTCTTAATCTATTTTAAGTAGCTGCAGTTTAAAATGTAATATTTGTGTGTATTATGGCATCACATCAGGAGAACAATTTATTAGATTTATACACTATTCATTATCACTGTCTTTGCTTTTGGTGAAATAAGTGGGAATATAGCTAAATCAAGGTAAAAGTGAAGAATTCTGAATAGAGCCCTGTTTTGGGCAGCTTATATGATAATAGTGAATTCAGCACTTACAAGAGAGAGGGAATGAATGAATGAATACTAATATTCAACCCAGTATAAATTTGCTTCTATATTACTAAAATATGGAAATTTTAAAATGATGATATTTTGATTTTACAATTCAGTACTCCAAGCAAGGAGAACAGGTGACTGTACTACACCACCACATTACACAACTTTAAAAGTGGTGGTGTTTGGATAAAGAAAGAATGAAGAATACTGTCTGTGGAAGATGAAAGCTACTTTTTATTTTTTCTCCTAGAGCTTTTCAGAATTGGTATTTCAAATATACCACATCTCTCAACTAGTTAAGATGACATGTTCTAGCTGGATAGCTAGTATTTTGATTTAGTTCATCTAGGGACAATAAGGAGAAAATATTGGGTCCAAGATTTTCCAGCTATAGGTTTTTTTTTTGTTTGTTTTGTTTTTTTTTTGATGAAGGAGAAAAACAAAATTACATTGTTGGACATCTCAAAAGATGACTTATTGTGAAGATAAAAAATGTAATAATTTATCTTTTGCTTATCTTAGCTTCTTAAAATACATAACGTTCTCCATTGTTGGATAATTTGAGATAAAGGACAAACCCAAGAATAGCAAGACTAGGAGCACCCTCTCTAACAGTGTATTGAAATAGATGAAGTTATATGAATGGGGATAAACGTCAAGATATGTTCTCCTTTCACCCTTTTAGATCTTTTCTCCTGGAGGCCATTTTGTTTTAATACCATACTGAAATAGTAAAATTCAATAAGTCCTTCGTAAATTGGAATAATTTTTAGTAGTGCCAAAACAGGCTGCAGAAATTCTCTAGTCTGAGGGCTGTTCATGAAATAGAATGGAATAAACCATTCAGTCATAATAGATAAGCATGAGCTACTCATCAGAACCATTGTAGCAAGCATACAGGTACATACATATTTATGAGATGAAAGTTTCATAGATTCTTTGCAATTACCAGATTACTCACATTTTGTTTGTCTTCCTCCCTTTCAGAAAAAGGAGCAGAATGAAGACTTTTGTAAATATTTTTCTGGGATTTTTTATCTTTGAGACTGTTGGTGCTGTATCCATCGCTGACACGGTAATTTATGATTCTGAGTTCTATGAAGAACCACTTGGAGAGCTCCCTCGCCCCTTTGTCTATTTTGAAAATGAGCAGTCTGACCAGCTAGAGGTAATCATATCTTCATTTATTCATCTTTTTTTCCACAGTTCATGAATGACTTTTCATAGGTCATGAAAATAAGAGGGGCACAAGCCCGTTCTTGTGGTTGATATTGCCTTTGTACTGCACTTGATCCATATTTTCCTCTGCTCTTCAAATGTAGACAAAATATTTTCTGATTTTTTTTCGTGACTTCTAAGAGTGCAGACAAAAACTATTATGATTCTCCCAAGTTTTCTTGCTTTTACATAAACTATGTTTCAGATTATCTTGGCAGTTTATCAGTTTGGATAAGGGCTTGGGCAGTTAGAATAGGACACCCAAGATTCCCCATGAAATGATGTTAGTATAATACTGTTCCCTGAGTTTATCTCTTATAATATGTTAATAACAAGTCTTTCAGGCCAGGCTAGTGATTATTACTGCTATTACGAAAGAAGTCAAAAAGAAGGAAAAAAAGGAAACAAAAAGCACAGGAAATGAAAAATGAGAATAAAAGAAAGACGACCAAAGAATAAATGTTTAAACTGTGTTATACTATGAGACCACAGGATGCGATACATGTATAAGAAAGGGACTCAATTTATTGTCTTAAATGTCCTCTTCTCCTCTACATTCCCCCTTTTTTTTCTGGAAAAAAAAGCCACATTAATTTTACCTTGACTCTACTGTTTAGACAGCTTTCTTCGCAGAGAATATCAATCACCACTGCCTTCATTCACTGAATATATGTGCTGCCTTTATTTCACATTGAGTAAGTCACATTTCCAATGTCTGTCTGTACTCTTAAAAATAAGCCATACCAGGTCTACAGTGGTGACTTCCTACACTGGCTCTAGACAAAGATTTCACAGCTAAGCATCACTATTGATCTTCTCTGTAATTCTTGAGATCCTCTAATATGCACACTAGATTTTTTAGTAAAATACTCAATGCTAGGTGTGACCTCCCTGTGCTGTATTCTTTTTATGTTTTTTACATATACAAGGAACAAGAAATCAGGAAGCTTTTCTGCTTTATCTTGTAGAGTTCTTTTCCAGAGTGCATCACTGGCTCCCATTACTGAGATTTTCAGGCAATCATCTTAAAATTCTCCAAGTGAGAGTCATCCATCACAGTAGTTGGAAGGAATGCTACTTTACAGATGAACAGACCTCCCTGTAAGAGCCATTTTTTTTCCCAGACCTTTAGCCAAAATCTTTGTTTGCTTACATTCCTCTTACCATGTATAACCCCAAAGAAGCCCAAGTATTCATAGTTTTTCGAAAAACAGAAGAGCTCAGAGAGGCTAGTGCTGTAAAAGACAAGCAACTTTTATGGATTTTTAAGTCAGCAATGAAACTTACCTTTTAAGCACTCCACTTTAAATACTTATATTGCAATCACTCAAGGTTTAAACAAAATATAATTTTTGCAATCGACGTTACTATCGTCTCCCCGAAATTCTGTTATCATAAAAATATGAAGAACACAAGTGGCTCTATATGTAAAACCCACTATTTATATAAGGTCACAGGTTAGTTTTTATTAGGCATAGCTTAAATGATGAGCAATACCACAGGGACCCAGACAAAATCAGACCTTCATTCAATCCAGCTCGTGCACAATAACTCTTTAGGGACCTGGTAGAAATCTCTGAATCATGTGTTAAGATTTCTGAAACAGAGGGAAAAATAAAATAACATTTTCTGGCATTGCTGTCTTCAATTTAAGATTTTAAAATTCGGTTAAGTAAGTATAAATATTTGAGCATAAAACATCTCTTAGGAAAAGGGCAAACTCTTCCAAGCTTGTATTTCCAGATGATTATCAGTGGACCTAGGAGACAAGGTAATTTTAATGAAATACTCCTGCTATTTTCTATTGGAGTGAGGCACCTATATACTTGAGGAATTGAACCTAAGTTTCTATGACAGTTACAACCTTTTCAGAAGATTACCCAATGAATTCTGTAATCAGTTTCAGGACATACAGCCACCAAGAGGAGAAAAGAACTAGAGGTACTTAAAGAAGGATTCCTCCTCCTCATCTAATCTGGCTAAAATTAGGTGTTGCATCCTGATACAATCCTCTAAACCAAGTGGGAGGAATTATTCTGTTAAAAGAACTCTCTTGCTCAATTATCTTCAGAGTAAGTTTGGCCTACTGAAGTTATCTAAGAGGAATATAAGTTCATGAGTTCCTTTCTAGTTCTTATGATCTGAAAATGTTACTTTTGAAGTATATATGGCAAAAATGAAAATAAAGTTTACGTATGTCTACACACACATGCACATACTTGTGAACAGTTTTCTGTAAATGTCTTTATCCAGATAATGGCTATTTTTGTACATGAAACTTGTCTGGGTCTATTTTTCCCATAGATTTTACAGCACCTTTTGAAGACCTTAAAGTGATACTTACAACAGAAATCTGAATCATTCCAGCACTTCCTGCTAACATTGACAATTCTATTTAATTTCTTACAGTGTTTTCATTGTATACAATATATGTGTGTGGAACCCATCTTTAACACAAATATTTCATAATGTGAAAGTATTCATTTTTGTGATTTATTTAGGAGAATTGTTTTGTATCGTGAATCAAAGCTATGTATTGTCAATTAGATAGGTCAGATATGAGCCATGAGGTTTCCAAGTTCCCAGGTTAGTGAGATGTGGAAAGCCTAAGGCTTTTTTTGACTTTGCATGTAGAGAATATTTGTTATGGAAAAGAAACAAACAAACAAACACAGGAATTACCTTAAGTAATTCATCATTCAATGAAAATTTGCATTTCTCGAAATACTTTAGTTAGAATAGTACCAACCATAGCTAATGGGAAAATGACAGAGCCACAAAAAAAACTATAACAGCTTCCTATAAGGAAGAAATTTTGAGGCCCTGAAGAAGAAAGAGACTATAAAGGAGTGTCAGTGAAAGGTTGCCTACAAATTTTGTGTTGGACTTAACTTCTGAAACTCATGGTTGCAACAGTATCAATACGAACTGCTGAGTACCCTCTTTCCTTACAGTAAGTTTCATTATTACTTTCAACAAATATTTATATCATAGAGTACAGAGACCTCAGTCAAAACTGGGACTTCATTGTCCCAACTGGTCTGCAAACATATACAAAGATTTCCCTCCTTAAAATGGATACAATCCAACCAGATTGCCAAAGAACACATTCATTGTATAAGCAAGCGTCTCATTGACACAATCAGAAGGTTCAGAGTGTTTTCCACTTTGAAATTAAAACTTTATTTAGATAGAATGTGAAAAAAACAGACTGTAGAGAGAGATTTTTACATACAATAGCTGCTAAAGTCTAATAAAATCCTATTGCAAAATTTTGATTTCCTTTAGTTAGGAAAAATCTAAATTGCCAAGAAAACAGTCACTTAAACAATAGTGATATCAGGAAATATTTTCACCAGTGAAATAGGTATTTGGTGAGACTGTGAAGCAAGGAACTGTTCTAGCACTGAATAAGTAACAAACTGCAGGGGTTAACACTGGGCTGAGTCTAGATACACTTGGATCCTCAAAATAATCAAGAACAAACACTATAAAAGCTATTATTAGAATATTCAGATGTCTCCACAAAGCCCAGAGCTTGAGGCATACAGATACATACACACACAACAGCAGTAATGCCTTGTCTGCATGTGCACATGCAGCTATATCCATATGCAGACATGGCATCTATGCTCTTAGCATAGTACACATTAAGATGGATCTCAGTTGTGAAAAACTCCATCTTACAGTTCTTCAGACCTAAGGGAGTCTTATGCAGATCATTTCCTTAGTTATCTGAAATGTTACAGTGATTAAATTAACTGATGAAACATTTTTACTGGCGAAACATTTTTAAGTATCTAAGACTCTGATACTAGACATGACATTAGGTACCACTGGCCTGGTTGAACTGAATGACTACATCCTTCCTCCTGCCTCAGACTGGGCAGAGTTCTCAAAATAATTTTCCTGGTCTAAAGAACTTAAATTCGTCAAGCTGTAGTTCAGTGCTTTAAACACACCTATCATGTGTGATATACCTATCACTGTATAACATGTCACTTTATAAGTCATGAAATAATGGTTAGATTATTTGCTGAGGGACTGGAGCAGTTGATTTGATTTTTTTTCTCAGCCTGAGGTATGCAGAGGTATAGCTCCCAACTCCCAGGAGAGAGACATAACCATCAAGTTCAAGGCTGATCCATAACAGAAGAAGCTTTCATCCTCTCTGTTTAGTCTGGGTATTGGGCAGCCAAGCACATAAATGCCAGCAGGAGAAGTGAACAGAGAAAATGACCCTACCGTTGATGGAGTGAGAGGCAGAGAAGCCACACTCTAGTTATGCTCACAAGAGACTTTAAGAAGTCCAGGATAGTGCCAATATGTCTCTCTAACAGACAATCTCTGGAGTCACATTACATAAACCTTACAGTAAATGCTTGCTATCTTGAGTTCACCAGTCACTTAAGCAAACTTTTCTTCAGATTTCCAGCTTTGTTGCTTCTCCCAAAAGAAGTAATGTGCATCATCTCTACTGATACGGAATATGATACAGGATACGGATATTTATAAGATTACCCCAAATTCCTAAACTGTGCATATACTAATCCCTCAATGGCCAATTTTCTGAATACTGTCAAGCTTAATAAGATGTTTAGCTCTGCAATTCTAACCCATTTGAAAACCCTCAAACATATGAAAACTTCAAAACTAGTCAAAAGAGAGATCAGACTTCAAAACTATTCCCTGTGATTACTGCAGAGAGCAAGTTCTATATAGCTGGGAAGAGAGAGTGCTGTGGTTTTGAGCTCCACTCTGCATCATTTAAACCTTGTTCATGTTCAAAGATTGTCTAATATATAGGACATTAATCGTTCTTTGAAATGATCTCCATTCTCATGGTCTTAGGTCTTCACTGTTTTGTAGTAGGCTGCAGAACCTTGTTTCCTTTAGCTTGTTCTCCTTGTCCCAACATCATTTGCCTCTTTGGATGCATCATTGCCTCGTTTCAACATCTCATCCAAACACTCTTCTGGTCCTCATATGGAAGTTAAGATGTCTTCTGGAACAGAGATGATTGGGTGCCAACCTCCTCAGCCTAAATTGTATCTCAGTTATCCTGCTTCTTGGATGGATGGAGAACAAGTGCTTTTGTTTTTATCTAAACTAAAATGGAGCACAGAACAGGTGTGCAAACTTAGCAAATGGGTTCTCCAAACTATATAGATGAAGGAATGGTAGATAGGTAAGATAGTCTTAGTTGTGAGATAACTAGTTTAATAAATGCTTTTGAAAATGGACAATGGTTAATCCCAGATTAAATTTCTGCCTGTGAAATCTGCAGTAACAGCTGTGAGCACTGCATCTGATTCACCATGGCTCTCACGCATGTACCAGTTTGGGCTGAATTGGAGGAAATGTGTGTTCACCGTAAGCTGCAGAAATGAGGGCAAGAGGAGATCTGACACCACACTTTGGCCAAGATTTCTGGCAGAAATATGATGCATCCGTGTTGACTCCCTCAAAGATGAACAGACAGGCACCTTAGAAAGCTGTTTCACAACATATATGGGCTGAACCGACCTTAGGAGTTGATTATCAGCCTCCGCTGACTACTTAGAAAGTCTAAGGGGTCCAAGCTGCTAAATACATTACCTACATTCCATGTCTGCTGTACGGGGAGCCAAGTTACTCTTTTCCTTTCATGTTTTTAACAGTGTTTATTTCAAATTCAAAGCAATCGCAGTACATTTAGGAAAATCCACACTGGTGAACTCCAGCTCCACCAATGACTAAGTATTGAGGCAGCAATCTCTTCTCTACAGAGAACTCTAGAGTTCAACCTGAGGCAGCAACTTAGCACTCGGTAATGTTCCTTGCTGTGTAATTCAACTTTCACCTTGGATCAGCAGGAGCTCTAGCCTAATGCAGAAATCTTCATTAAGTAGCTATGGCTAGTTTTGTTTTTATGCCTTCTAACAGTGCACAAGGGTTCTATTCCGATTCAAAAACTGCCATATTACCATCCTCCAAAGTATTATTTTTCTTTCAAAACTTTGTCATTTAGCATTTTTCCTAAGGAAAAGAGTCTGTTTTAGATTGACTGACTTTAATATTAAAGTGCTCTCAAACCCAAATGTTAGAAATAAAATCTGCAATTTCAAGTAAAATGATGGATTAGGAGTTTGACTTCATCTGACTTCATATGGACTTTATGCATTCGTAGAAAACAAAATTGTAAGTAAAATCTCAGCAGCAATGCTGTGCCGCGTGAGTGTTCTTACTCAGATAAAATCATATATGACACAAACATATTTAGTTTTGATACAAGAACTTTTAGCAAGCTCTGTGGTCAAGGTGATAAAGAGACTACTTTTGTTTCTTAGGAAATATTCGTTAAGAGAACACCAGAATTTACCTAAGTTTTCTAATGCAGAAACCAGAGATATTAATTTCTAAAGAAGTGGATTACAACTGTAGAGTTCTGTAACAGAAATATTAGAGCTGGTCTGAATTAAGTATAAGTGTGTGTGTATGCGTGCATGTGTGTAAGCTACAGCAGAAAAAAAAAATCATTTTTTTATTATTTTATTTTTAAAAAAGAGTTAAAGGAATGGCCTGTGCTGATAATGAAGCACATTTTACCCAGCTGCACCATTTTCAGAGCTCTGTTTCCAGAAGGAAAAAGCAAAAAGAGGAATGCATTGCTTATGCCAAAACCAAAGTGCCTACACTCTGGAAACTTTACAGGACAGATGACTTCTCAGTGAAAGACCCTGTATCCCACCACCAGCAGGCAGGACACAAGGTTGTAACATAACATATATACTATTTTTTTCCTGTGGTAGACCTTATGAAAAAAAGCACATTTGGACTGATGAAACAGGCAGTAACCTCACCTAAGATTTATGGAAGCTGGAACATCCACAGTTCTGAGGCAAAAACTGCTCCAAAATAGCTGACCACTCCTAAAGAATAACAAGTATCTGTCCACAGATTTCATTGCCTGTCAAGAAGAAGAACCCCAGAAGCATGATTAGGATTCAATAGCTCGTGCCCCCTGTGCTTTGCGTTGAACACAAGTGATCCTGGCCAGACCACACAAGCACACGTCTAGGCAACTGAGAGTTTCATGGGTAAAAATGTGTAAATGTTTAAAACCTATGACAGATTGAGTTTGAGTAGGCAAAATCAATTTACTTCGAATTTTGGTAACTAAATATCACTTTCCTCTCCTTCAGCATCTAACAATGAGTAACATCACTTGCTGTTTATGCAGTTCTGTAAAGCATATGACAACTTACTGAGCTTCAGAATTTGCAATCTAAACAGTTATTGCACTAACATAAAATTTCCTTCAGTTTCTCTAGTTTACAAAATTAATTATTTTTAAGATACAACAGAAGGAGAAAAAAGTTTAATGGCAAAGAAAAAGAAAAAAATATGAGCCATTTTTGGAAAGGAAAATAAACCAAAACCCTCTTTCATAATTAGATATTTTCCTGTAAAAAGAGAGCTTTGGTAGTTTCAGAACTGCTGTGGGGGAATTGGTTTCCTTTGACTCACAGATCTGTGGTATAAGTGTCCCTTGACATTCATAATGTTTCCTTTTAAGTTGCAAACTTTTGTATTGCTTTGCTTTTGTTTTAAAGCAAAATTTTTACAGTAAAAGAGGCATTGAGACCATGGACCTTGCACACTCCAAGTTATTATATGCAATATATCAACTTTGATACTAAAGGCTACCAAAATCTTTCAGACATAAAACAATAGAACATCTTCCACTGGAATGAAACTACCTCAAAAGTAAGGTGTGGCAACTGACGACCTTGAAGTCCTTTTCTTTGCCTTTTATCTCTATTTCCTGTGTTTTATTACCTTGTATGGGTTACATGAATTCATAGTTCTGACACAGGTCCCTCTATTCTGTATTTTTCCCCTGCTGGCTGCTACCCTGCAGGCACTCTGTCGTCTTATTTTTCTTTCCACAGGCCAGTCACCTGAAACTTTTCTCATCTTAAAAACCTTTAAATTTGACTCACCTCCCTTTTCAGTCAGTGTAGAGAGAACAAGTACCTAAAATAATTGTGTGTGACACATGTGAAGAAGTGTGTGATGCTTTGCAGAAATTCCCTTCTCTCTCCATTGACTGTGAAAGGAGTCTAGTTTCGACTGGGTGTCTTGCCCATGGATGGCTAATGTTAACTCTTACTGGTTGTATTTCATCACTTGTCAATATACTTAGGCTTTGTGCTTTTGATTTTCATAGCTTCCTGATTTGTAATTTGGCCATCCATATTAGACGATCTAATTTGTAAATATAGTAACACTGTAGAAAGCTTTGAAAAGATATTACTCTGTTATTGCTCTGCTTATACTTTGTAGCTAATACTCTATACTAATATTCTCCCTTGTCTCTCTCCTGACTTCAAAGGCAGAGTAGGGTAACTATGAAATATGCAGGGGGCTAAAGGCAGGTAATATGATTCTCTTTCACTGTTTTCTAATGCCATATATCTGGCTGTGGAATATTGGTTAAGATTTGAAGACTTACATATGTTGGCTAAGAGAAACGCTGCTTTGCAATAACCTGCATACATCCTGCTGCTTTGCATTTTTTTCTTTTTTTTTTTTTTTTTTAAAATACATTGTTTTGAGTAGCATAAGAAATCAGAAAACAATATCATTAAATTACATAGAAAAAAACCTACCTAAAATTTTCAATAAACTGTATGTTGCCAAAAACAAACATCTGGAGGACAAAGGACCACTCTGTACAGCATAGAGCCTAAGAAACATCTTTCCCTTGTTACAACTGTGCATGATCTATCACATATGTAAAAGAAAGTTGACTTGATAATATGAAACAGACTTTTCCCCCTAGGTTATTGGTTCAAATCCAGCCTATGTATAGCAAGCAACAATTGCTCTTATTTTGGGACAGATACGTAACACACCTGCATCAGTGAACTCCTGCTCAGTTTCCCTCATACAAATGGCAACACCATAAAACTCACCATAAATAACTCGTGCAGAAAAAATGAACAGATATTATGCTCACTGTTTGGAATCGTTTCTCTAGAACCCTGATTCAGCACCTTGTCAAAGAAAAAGTATAGAGAGGCTTTCAGCAGTGTGTCCCTAAAACCAGCTGATATCCAGTTATAACAGTGAGAGGTGACAGTCTAGCAATTACATACTGATTTTCTTTCTTGGGCAGAAAACAGAATTTCTAGAAGTTAGTGTCTCTGCCTTGGTGCCCAACAACTGCCGTCAATAACCAACAAAGAACACTTGGAGAGCAAAAGTAGAAAGGAAATTGCTAAGCTTGAGTTAAGAAAGCAAGTGCTCACCTACTCAGAGAGGTGTATGTTAATCAATGTAGATGGCCTTAATTCCATGTCAAGTGCAAGGAACCTTATCTTAGGTCTGAAGCATATTTACAATTGTCTTTTGAAAAAGGTCTTCTCCAGAAAACACTTTTCAGTAGAACTTTTCACAACAAAATGTACACAAATCTCCTTGTATTTTGCAGTCCCAAAGTTCAGGACAAGGATTCTTAGCTGATATCCACAAAACTGGTGAAGGACTAGACAGCATGTGCAATCACTTTAGTGGGTCAATAACAGTCTGGAATGTGTCTTCCCTCTAGGCTTGCTCCATTCAGAGAACATCTGTCCCCATTTCCTTTGATTTCAAAGTCTTCTTTTGATTTGTCCCCAAGTCCATTCCTGGTTAAGCTGTCTTACTGTCAGTGCTGCAGGTGGGAACATTGTGTGTTTGTCTGCACAAAACAAAAAAAGTTCATCTTTGCTCCTATTTATACCAATGGATTATTTGCTGAGTTCATCTGAAGTTCTTTTTGCTCAGTGGATCATTATTCATTTTACAAAGTTTACTAACTCTATAAGAGCATACTTATCTTGAAGCCCTTCTCAAGCAGCAGTATCTATGGCTTATTGCAATATAATTAAAGAATATACAAAGAACTTTATGAATATTCAGTCAAAATCTGGACTTGTGAGGTTCAGAGTGCTCTGCAAAGTTTTCCATCACTTCCTTTCCACATTCCCTTTCTTCAGTGAAACCAGGCAATACAAAATATTTGGACCTATGGTCACTATCTAGCTTAATCCATATTCTTTCTGTTCAAAGAACAGGTTTTAGATAGTCATTTATAATGTTTCCAAAACATCCAGATGTCTAATAGTGCTAGTAATGTCATATAATTACACTACATGCTTCAGAGAGCCTTATAATGTGTTTTCTCCCAACTCTTCTCGTTGAAGATTGTATAACAAAGCTAGATATTGGAACACAGGAAAAGCTTTGTTCATATGTGGGAACCACACCAACTGTCTCATGTTTGTTAGTTCCTTTAACTTGTGTAGTTTACATAGGCTAAAATAACCTAACTGTCCACTATACTGTTTACAATCAGAATTTATGATTTCAACAGCCAGTTCTCTACCTGGACAACAAAGTGTGCAGTGAAAATGGGGACTAGGTCAGTTGAAGAACTGGGGATTCAATAGTTTTATTGAATTTATCCAGTGTTGCTGAAGGGTTCAGAGGAGGAACAGCTTTTATAAAGCTTAATATTATGTTTATGCCTTCACACTGGTGAGAAAGCTAAAAACGGTAAAAAAAGTAGACCCTTCTGTAAAATACCTGACAAATCCTGTTATAAGGGACAATATACTAAGAGAAAATTACCACATTTTCATTTTTATGCTGAAGTTGCCAAGTAGCAAAATCCACAGAATTCAGCTTTACAATTACAGTTAACACAGCAAAATTGATTACTTGGCTTCTTATGTTGAGTGGAGGATTTAAAGAAGAAACAATAATGGTTCTAGTTCTATGAGAGAATATGTAAAATTTTATAGATTCTTCTAAATCAAGATTTTATATAACATTTTTATTTTAAATTCCTCTTATTACTACAAATTGTCACTACTAATGAATTAAGTTAATCTGGGTCTTCAGCCATTCAAAATGAGAAAGAAAAATTAACACAAATATAAACACTATTATGGTAAATGTACTTAGACTGCAGAGTCCTTAGGTAATAAGATTTTTTGGTTTTTTTTGAGCATATTACTGTCCTTAAAGCAGACTCTGCATAACTACATTGTAATTGGATTTATCTGCTAGTTTGCAATTTTATTAAATGACTTTTCTTTTTGATTTTTTCACAGTGAATTTCCACTTATCACAGAGAACATATGCAGCTTTATCACAAAACTCATTGGTTTAACTTTAAATTTTCGTACTTCCAAGTATGTAAAAATCATTCAATTTGTTTATGTTCTCATTAATGCAGTGCACATGTACACTGTGTGTGTTCATGTGTGCATGCAACAAAATATATATAATATAAAAAAGAGACAAAAAGTGAATAAAGATGTTGGAGTTTCGTAAATGTGTGTGCAAGGCGTGTTGCACACACAGCCAACACTCGCTGTAGCTGCCAGGCCAAGCGAGGCTCCAGGGCTGAGGTTCAGAACACCTGTGACCTCTAGTGGTAGAAAAGGAAGCACCGCTTGGGGTGCAAAGGCCAGGAGATATCACAATAACATTTCCTCTATGTTCTTAATTTTCCCCAGACAGAGATTGGGACAGCCCTGCCTTCTGTAACTCACGAGAGTTCTTCTTCTACACCGCTGGCAGAAGAACCTGAGGAGGAAGCATCAACACCAAAACTACTTGATGGCTCTTCAGCACAAGGGTCAGGTGTGCTCGGGCCCCAGGCTCATGACGGTTAGTAGAAACGACCTTTGCAAGCATAGCTTCCCTGTTCAGGGAGCCTAAGTTGCCTGCTTTTGAATCTATACCTCTCTTAATAAATTTCTGTCATGTCTATCATGAATGTTCTGAGGTTAGGTAGGTACTTGGCAAAATGTTTACACTATAGGTTACAACAAGAACATCTGCACAAAGAGATTTTCTCAAATAAAAAATTTGCTTTTCCAACATTGCTAATAGTTGGCAAATGCTATCCCTACATTTTTATTGTCATGGATTTCAATATTGTTCCTAGAAATCTTCATTTTGTAATGGTTTGTTACACGATGTAGACAAATGTGTTCATAAAAGCAGGAATTTATGAAATGAAACTTATAAAATAGGGATTAAAAAAAAAAAGAAATTTCCTGTCAAGCTGATTTTCTGTTCATTTGACTGGTTGTATTCTGATATAAACTTTCCACATCTCAAAGGGGGAGCAATCTGTCCCTCTCCTCCACAAACCTCACCACTAGCAGCTATTTCAAACTCTCAAATGGAAGCTCACAAGAGTTATCTACTGTTGTGATGAGTTTCTGTGTTGTGTGGTGATTAGCACAGAACAACAGGAAGAGCTTCAAGACTATTTTTACTATGTCTAAGAGCATAACTGACTGCTGTGGAAGATAAATGACTAAAAGGAGGTCATGCTTCCAAGCTTGCATGTCCAGTAAAAAGAAATAAATCATTCCTAGTCTTGTTTTTATATAAATTGCTTCCAAACTTTGACCAGACAAAATACATGTTGATGACAAAACAAATAAAAATGGGAGTGAGAACTTCCCAGGACATTTCTATAAAATCCATGCAATTTATTTCAGTATGAATTCTTTATCTGTCGACCTTTTTGAGCACTGAACGCAAAGCATCTAGTGCATGGACTAAAGAGATGAATCGGAAGCTCGAGGCTATAACATACCAACTCAGAGTTTTTTATGTCTTCATGCTGTTTTCAGCAACATATTTTCATGTCAGATATTGCTGCTGTTCTTGGCTTGCTACTGACTAGAAGACTACAAGACTCAGAAATGCCGAGTTCATTTTTCTTGTTGACATCTGTTTGAACCCTTCCCATATCTCTGTGTTTTTTCAGCCTACACTAGTCAAAGGTGACAAGCACCACTCCTCCAAGCTCGGAAAAGGGACAGAGGGAGAAACTCTCTTCCTGCTCTATGTTGCAATATTTTGTAAAAAGGCAGACATCATGAACTCTATATTCATTTAGGCCTAGATTTGTTCGAATGGTTCAGGGTGTGGAAATTTATCTTCCTTCTGTGTCAGGCTTGCTGCCTGTGGTTAATATAAAAAAAATCCTGTGAAATTTAAGCAAAACATAGGTAAATATAGGAAAAGAAATATAGGAAAGTCTCATCTCTCTGGAAGTGAGTTGCCCCTGGGCCTGGATGCCCAAGTAGTGATTCAACAGCAACAGGAACAAAAAAGATTACATTGGGCACTGGTTCTTTAGTCTTGCCTTAAAATACAACACACATATCGCCTGCTACTCGTGTACTGTCCTTCAGATAGTTACTGTTGCCCGCTGGTAAGGGCCATTTCTGAACAGATTAAGAAGACAAATCTACTGTGCAACCACAATCACTTAGGCAAACAGTCTCGTCAGAGAGGGAGGAAAAAAAAAAAAAAGGATAAATGTTCAACCACATTTTGGTTCCATTAATTATGCTACAAGTTAATTAAACTAACCAGAATATGCAACCAGTCATCTGCTATGAGGAAAAAAGTGTAGCATGATACAGGAAAACACTTCCATGGTAATAGAAGACGAGAAACAGATATGCTGATTTCTACCTTTAATCCAAGAGAAAAAAAGGCATCAAAAGTCAATGCAACTAATGACATTTCCTACTCAAGACAGAACTTGGACCATCTAGTCAATGTTGCAGTTCTCACTTAATTTGAATAGTACAGTGAAAAGAAACTTCCTTATCCTCATATAATTTAACTGAAATGATATGGCTCGCTTTTTTATTTTTATGGACTTATGGTGATGGTCAAATGTTTTTGTTTTATGAACCCACAGCTCCTAAGCTATTCTAACTCAGAGAGATAGAAAGAAATAAAATATGCTGACACTGAATTTCTGAATCAGAAATCTTAATTAAAAATACTGCAAAGGAAACGGAATTCTGTGTCCATAAATAATATTTAATATTTAATAAATAATTAATAATAATAATAAATAATATTTAATAAATAATTAATTAAAATATTAATTTCCTCACAAATTGTTCAGAAGTAATATTTACAAAACTAAACTTCAGAAACTATAATAAATTTCAGAGTCATCATATCTGAATGCCTGAGGTAGAATAGCAGTTATACAGGCAGCATGACTATGGCCTTTCAACACTAATACGAAGTAATTTCTGTTCCTTCCAAGAAAGTTACTGACAGAAATTGTTTGCTTCTTTTTATACTATGTCTCTTACCAGTTGTTTGACTCATCTACTCTTTAATATAATTTCACCACAAAAGAAAGGAGTTACACAGCTATAGGCATGTATGTAGAATGTTATATAGAGACTGTGTACTGACATCCATACAAGAAGTGGGCAGTTACTGATCACATACCTGTTTTTTTTTCTAGTGAAAAAATAAACCAAATTGTTTTATTGAGATGAATAAATGTCAACACATGAATATTGTATGCATGAATGTGGATCATGACTATTTAAGAAAATATGAAAATCAAATTTGCTAATGCCATTAAAAATTAACACCTTTGCTCTTCTTGGGATGTTACAGTAAACTACAGACCCTGGGGATAAACTGTGTAAAACTAAGCATCACTATCTACTTTTAAAGATAGTTTTATAAAACAAGGCCTACATCCTTGAATTCCTGAGATGGAAATCAGTTAAATGTAGTTACAAAACAGAACAAGAAGAGCATAAAGAGATCTTAGTACCATCTATACTTTTTACACTATTAAACAAGAGCTTGAAGATCAAAGTGTGAGTGCATTCATGAAATGCACTGCAACATATAAATAGTCTTTACTATTTACATAGCAGCTCTGAAGAAGTTCACTTGAACTCCCATGAATTCCTGCATAGCACAGACCATACAGTCTGCTTGTTCTTTTTCCTTTGAGTCTGACAATGAATAGAGTCTAGGAAAGTGACAGAAAGGAAACAAGTCCATTCTGTCATATTCACAGGTGCTACTGGTAAATTCTCACCTGAAATGCAATGCTGATCGCTCTTATTAAAATAAAGAGAGTTCAAATTGAAACAAGTGCAGATAAAGGCTAGTGAACCCATGAGGTGGCACTTAGTTCATATACTGGCATCTAACTTAGATCATCTAACCTGGAGAACAGGCTGGTGATGGAAAAACTGTGTATGAACTCTCCGTGAAGAAAGTTATCCTATCATTAAATAGTTATCTTATTATTAACTAATTATTAGTTATCTAATTGTTAACTATCATAGCATTTTTTAAAATAAATTTGTGCACTTCTTCACTCCCATGGACATTACTCTCAGATGAGAGCAGTTCAGTTCCTCCACACAGGATAGTGGGAGCCAAATAAAATTATGTTCCCCTACTCACAGGGGGACGGAGTTGCCAACAACTAAAGGGAGTCAACTGATCCCTGATTAGCGTAAACTTACAGCCAGTCATAACAGCAGATGTTATTTCTTCATCTAGATGGAAGCAAACAATTGACAGCTTAGAGGGAAATGGAATTTGTCTGTCTAATATTCTATTTTTATACACTGAGAAACACTGTATTAGAACAAACAGTAGAACCTTCTAATAGCTATAGGGAGTCAAAAGTAAATAGTTTTAAGAAAGAATTTAATAACTTTGTTGCTGAAAGCATACAATATAGTGATCAAACAAACAAACAACGTGGAATGAATGCATTATCTCCAAAGTGCTATCATTTTATGGCAATGTATGCATCCTTTTTCTGCCTTTTTTTTTTTTAAATTATTAGTATTATTTTCATAAAAAACTAACTGCTTTCCTTTAAATTCTTTTGTAGATCTTCCAACCTGCCTTTTGTGTACATGTCTAGGGACCACAGTCTACTGCGATGATCGTGAGCTTCATGTTATTCCACCACTACCTAAGAAAACCATGTACTTCTACTCTCGCTACAACAGAATTAGAAGAATCAACAGAAATGACTTTGCTAACTTGAGTATGGATGATAGTATTGATGCAATTATATTGAATTTCTACTCTTTTTGGTTCATACTGATAGTGATTTATTTTATATAATGTTTGCATATAATGCCAGTAGGATTATACACATAAATACACACATATAAAAACTCTTTGCTGCTTTTGAATCTAAAGGTTTGAATGTAGATTCTCAGGCAGATTTTAAAATTAATAGAAATAATGATGTTTTAAAGTGATTCTGATTTAGAATGAAAAAACCCATTAGAAATAACAACAAACAAA
>JAWLRI010000505.1:3271340-3282994 GCA_034781795.1 Crypturellus tataupa
AATTAATAGAAATAATGATGTTTTAAAGTGATTCTGATTTAGAATGAAAAAACCCATTAGAAATAACAACAAACAAATATGGAATATCTGCAGCATTTTAGAAATCATTTTCTTCCTAAACAAGAGAAGCTCGCATATAGATGTACATTCAAATATTAGTAAAATTTGCAGCATATCTGTATGAAAGAAACTTTGCTTTTATATAGATATGTTTTCGTTGGTTTACTCTGGAATTACCTAAGAAAATGTTAAGCAAAAATAGCAAATATTTCCAGAAACACTTGCTTGGACCGAAACGAGCCAGAACTGGCAATGATTGGGAGACATTCTATTTTCTACTTTTGTGTTTCCTACTTGAGAGTCCTTGAAGATACCTGCTTTTCAGGCAGTATTAAGCATCTCACTGTTTTAATAGGAACTGATTGACATAGCATCCTAAAAAAAATCAAACCACATTCTTTGTTTTGTATTTTAGACCTAACTTTATGTAGCAAATGCTTATTTAATGATCATTTTGGTACATTTATATTATGGTACACTGTGGCACATTTTAAAAGGTAACCATGTGATCTCATCTGAAATAGGCTATTGTGAAAAATACGAGTATGACCTCATCTGATATTATGAATTGTTTTGGTCACCTGTAACCAAAATGGAATCTGTGCAAAGGAAAACTACTATGATCAGTGAAGTGGAAAGATTTTCTTATGAAAGAAATCTATCAGGGATTGGGTTGCTCAGCCTAGTGAGGTGAAAATAGAGACGGGAAACAATTGTCCTCAATATTGTCTTACATAACAAAGTAAAGAAAATAAATGAATAGGACAGAGAAAAATTATTTAAGGCAAAAGATACTACTGAAAAAATAGCAAAATAACCATGAAAATGGTTGTTCATAAATGACCATGAAAAATGTTCTGGGTGGAAATTAGAAGTAAGGCACAGACTAATGCTTTTAATATTAATGCATATCATTACACTTATATATTTTTCTCTTTTTACAAAAGTAAGTTTGTTTTTCAATTGCAAACAAAGAGTGTAATAAAACAAAAAAAAAATTAGTGTGTCAAATTTCATACATTGTATTCCATTAAGAAAATATTGACAGTAAAGAAATATGAGGGACAAGCTTTCTAGAGAAAATATTTAATTCCCTTTGAATGTTATTTTTTCCACAGAAAACTCATTTAAAACTCACTCATTCCCAAAATACATATAAATCACAAAATCCTTGACTTTGAAATCTTTCGCTGAAAGATCTGTAAGAATGACATACAAGTTTCTAAATAAGAAGAGAAGGAAATGTTGTTCCCTTTCCTTAGAATAACCATTCAAATGTGGATTATATAATGTGCATTATATAAAAAGGGACAGCTATCATGCCACGTGCTTGGAATATATTTGATGAAAGACTTTTCTAATTTAAATACACTGCCTTTTTATTTTTCAAAAGTTTCAAGAAATACCTCTGATATGGTACTGTATCAAATTTCCCTACCAGGCAATTTAAAGCGGATTGATTTGACTGCAAATTTTATATCGGAGATCCATGAAGATGCCTTCCGGAGACTGCCTCAACTCCAGGAGCTGGTGCTCCGTGAAAACAGAATAAGGCAACTCCCCGAGTTACCATCCACTTTGACATTCATTGATGTTAGTAAGAACAGACTCGGTCGCAGGGGAATACGTAATGAGGCATTTAAAGTAAGTCTGGGTTTGATGAAAAAAATCTTTTCTTTCTCTCTCCAGACTAAACCAGGATGTGGTCAGAAGAGCAGCCAAATGTCAATTTATACTCAGCCATGAAGGTGACAGTCACTACAACTGTGCTGGCTGCCAGTCAGGCTATAGAGGAAGGTGGAGGAGCACTATCAACTGAATTTGAGAAAAACATTTCTTTTTTGGCACAAATATTTGCCAAGGAGAGCACCCTATGGCATGCTGTAGCTACGCACCGGCAGCTCATGTTACTAGAAACACTCAGGAGCACAGACTCCAGAGGCTGGTCTCTTCTTAGTCGGGAGGTACTTCTAAAGGACAAGGTCATGGGTGCTCCTCCTTCACACACTGCCATGCAGCTATGGGTGTGTTTACCAGCCACTTTCACTCTGATGCCTCAAAGGCCTTTGTCAACAGAAATTGAACTGTACCACTCAAAGTAGGTACTATAATAACTTCTGTGTATGGAAAAGGAAGCAAATGAGATCATTCTACCAAGCTTTATTGACCTGGTCAAGTTTACATCTTACTATTGTTATAACTATTTGTGAGTGCAAGGAAAGGAAGGGTTGTGTACCAGTATAGCAAGACAGTCAAGGTTCATGAGGAGCTAAGCAGGCTAGATTTAATAGGGGGCTTTCTTACACTCCAAATGCACAAGGAGCACTGGGAACTGTGAGGAGGGATCACTGATAGGAAACTGTTGGACACGTGCGTCAGAGGTCCAGGAAGGGCCAAATTTGTTGTACTGTTAGGGCCCTTTAAATCTACAAGACTATTTCCTTATCTCAGATATGCTGCCTTTGAGCAGCTGGGAAGCATATAGACACCTTTGACAATACAGAGTATACACACCCAACCTTGGTGGGAGTCTAGTCAGTGTGCACAGGGCCTGTGCTCACATATTTCTTGCCATTCCTTTCATAGGTGTTCTCGCTACACTGTCAGATCAAGCTGCTTCTTCCACGATGCCGTGGGACTGCATGATTTACCTTATCAAAAGGATATGAAAGAATTCGTTTTGGCTTAGATATTTATTGTTCAGATGTAATTTGCTTCACCACCAATGGGCTTCTGCCAAATTGAATAAGCTGGTCACAAGAGCAAGGAAACAGACTGAACAAAAAGCCATTCTGCATAAAGGCTTGGGCATTTTTCATGTTAGAAAATCACGACTGAAATGAAGTCTCTAGTTAAATACATTTCAAAGTCTCTAGTCACTTTTCCCTTACTTTAACCCAAACAGCTGATCTGTATCAGTAATAGGCTTCACCCTGTGTAAATGAAAGTCCATGACTATCTTTCAGTTCCATGTCATACTGAAACAAAGTGAGCGAGTACTCAGTGCTGCTTATTACACTGATGGATTTATGAACTGTTTTCAAGAAATTTCTAACATACATACATTTCTTTTCCTGCTTTTTGACTTCATTCTCCAGGATCTGCATGAACTGCAGCATCTTTACATCACTGACAATAACTTGGATCATATTCCCTTGCCACTCCCTGAAAGTCTCCAAGCTCTTCATCTTCAGGTAGGCCACAGAACCGAAGGCTCTGTGTATCATTTTCAAATAGTAAGCAAAGTTGGAAAGGGTAACTATTATCTTCTGTTTTGTTTCTTCTGTTTATTCAAAAGTGTCCTTGACTGGACTAAACAAATTGCTAGAATCAGACAGTTGATTAATGACTGCAAGATTTGAAAGAATTAAAATTTAAATCAGGTGTACATCAATCATTAGACTTTGCAATACATTTTTTTTCAAAAATACTGGGTTTACTATTTCTGTAAGTAAAAATCAAGTTCACAACAGACGAAAGCAGCATTAATCATATCAATAAAAGAAGTGGCTTAAAAGCCAGAAAGTATTCACGTGGCTTCTACAAATCCTTCAGCAGGAATTCTTTTAAATATCTAAAGAATTTTACTTTACATATTGGTTGTATCTATACTCAGGGTATTTCAATCTCTTAACACAAATTTTCCATTATCAGAGGATATTTTTGCTTATTATATAATGCAGGGGAAAATATCTAATTTGTCTTCTATTGTCAGTAAATCTATAGAAATATTCTGCCACTTATTTGACCATTGTTTTCATCTTGCCATAACTATAAAATAAATAGTCAGTACTGCATGTTACAGATCAATAAAGCTGGTAAGCTAAATTTTTCCCAGCACCAATTCCTGAGTACAAAAGTAAGAAAGTAAGAATTTTCAGATGACCCTTATTTTAGGACTATTAAATATAATGATGTAGGTGATTTTTTAGTCTCAATTTACATATAGTCTTGGATCTTAGTACTTTATTATTGAAAATGCTTCGCTTCAAGAATAAAAGCTCAGTGAAGATAAGGTATATAAGAGGGATTTCAGGAAAGAAACAAATTCTGAAGTCTTCAATTTTCCATATATATACGTTTTCTGTAAAAATACAACTGTGGACTGGCTAATGCGATAAGGCCTGAGGGAAAGTCATTTGTCACACATCAAATTCCAGATTTGTGGCTTTTCAGGTTGAACATTTCAAGCTGTCAGGATGATAATTATGTTTCTCTGATGTTTTTGACTGGCTTATGATGTTCCCAATGCGTATTGAGTAAGACTGTTCCAACATGATCCATCCCTGAATACAGAATTGCTCTATTCTTCATGCAGGCTCCTCTGCAAAGGCTGTTTCTGCTACACAGTTTGAGTTATTTTACTCTGAAGCTTTAAACTGCGAGATTCCCCCTGCTTGGGAGACTTCTCAGGTGGCCACTTACAGCCACAGTCTGGCATTTGGGTTCAAACTAGCATCTCTTCAGGCCTTCAAAGATTCAAAATTTATTTTCAAGAAGCTATCCTGATAGATATTATGTATTTTCTTTTTTAGAACAACAACATTCAAGAGATGCATGAAGATACTTTCTGCAAAATGAAAGATTTTAATTACATCCGTAGGGCTCTAGAAGATGTCAGGCTGGATGGTAATCCCATCAACTTGAGCAAAACACCTTATGCATATATGTGTCTACCCCGTTTGCCAGTTGGTAACCTCATCTAAGCTTTTGCAGGAGCCCGTACTGCCATATGCCATGAAAATCTTTACAGACAAATGCTTAAGTCTTTGCTGCATTAAACAAAATGCATCTTTTTCACATCTCATTACATTAGGAAATATTTCTAAAAATAATGAAATTGATTAATCAGATACAAAGAATAAAATAAAAAAGATAAACCTGTTATCTAGCCAAATATATGTTGTAGGGCAATTCAATATGAAGAAAAATATGTTACTACAAAAAGATCAGTAAAAATTCATCATTTCATGATTAATCAGTCAACTTACTTACCATAGGAATTCTAAAGTTAAATAATGTTTATGTTAAAACTTAATTATAACACAGTAAATAAAGAAGAAAAAAAGAAATATGTGTACAGAATTCAATGTCTATCCTCTTTTCATTTTTTTAAATAATTTTTAAATAATGTCTTTGAGACAGGTACATTTTTCTACTCCTTTCCTATTTTTTTTTGTTTCTTTTGGAAAAGTAATAGTAATATTTTAACAAAGCAGATTTTCTTTAGAAAACATGGAATCTTTCTTTGAACCCATAATAAGATGTAGAGATTAAATTTGTATCAGCAAGATAAATAAAGTATTTATTGATGCCTTTGCATTGGGTTTTAGAATGCTGAAGAGATCCAAGGCTGTTTTATGAGTCTTTCATAGTCTAGCCCACTACTTTACCACGCTAACTAAAATCTCATGAGAAATTTTCTTTTGGAGAACTACTGAACTCTATTCTGCATGTCAAGAAGACAAACTCCCCTTGACTTATTTCCATAGTCAAATAAATTAGAACAATTCAATATACTAAGGATCATTTTCCAGAGATCCAAGTCACAAGGAAAAAAAATATCCTTGAAGAGCCATGAGTAGGTTTCTAATTATTTGTACCCATTTCAATGAGCTTTTCTGCTTTGCTTATCTATTAAAGATGAGCAAGTCCTCTTCCTCTTGACTGTCCTGCTTTTGCAGCGAGTTTTAGCACATTTTTTCTAGGGAAATTGTTGCCAGACCCAATGGATACCATTGCTTATTAATTTCATTCTACAATTAACATCAGAAATAACATTAAGAAAATAACATTTGCACATTTTTGGTGACAGAAGGTTTAGCAAAAGACTTCATCTAAAAGAAACTCACAAAATGAGAAAAAAAAAGAAAAAACACTTCCACCTACACAAACTGATATTTGTTTAGTATGAAAGTTCATCTACATCTATCTGAGGACATGCACTCGTTGGAAAAGTGGGGCTGACAGGCTAAATATCTCCTGGACCATTCAGCGGAAAGTCTGTGCCCAGAGACCACTTTGTTCACTCTCATCCCCCACGTTCCAGAAGATCACACACTGGAAACATGGACAGTGAGTTTGTACACAACAAATTCAGACAGATTGAAATCTGAGTTGAGAAACTGCAGCAGGCTTCAATGGCTATGATTTTATGACTTACTTCTTACATTTCTACCAACTTGGCAGCCTAGATAGACAAAACAAACAAGAAACAACAGCTGGACCCCTCATTTGCATTTAAACTTTTTTTTTTTTTTTTTTTTTTTTTTGCCCAGAGATACAGATAAAACCCACAGAATAAAATTTCTCTTCATTTTTGCATTTTTTTCCAAAGAAGTAAGTTGTTTTTAGGCCTATGTTCTTAGTGTTGAGGCAATATTTCTTTTTCCACTTCCTAACTGAAAGGTCAATGATCTTATTTTAAAAAAACCTCTTAGCTGCAGGCTCCATTCCAAGTCTAAAATCTAAACTTAGCAGCTCGAGTTTAATGATGAGAGAGTGATGGACAATGTGCAATGCATTCTTTAGTATGCAGAATTATCTTACCTTTGGGACTCAGCTTCCCCATTCTGTCAATCTATATGTAAATAATGATCTTCACAGTATTTTATCGCTCAAATGGAAATAAATATTGAAAGGGAAAACTTTATTTGTTCCATAGGGCAAAGTTTGTAAGGATTGCCATGCTAGCATTAGAAATGAAGTTGCACTCAAATGGCATAATAAACATTCTTCTTTAAGAGCCCTTAAAACTAGGCTGCCATTCTTATTAACACTGGTCCTGAGGGAAACCATGTGTTTGGCTGTCCTAACAGCAAAATGCATCCAGGAAAAGAGTCAAAAAGTGAGGGAAAGCTAAAAAATTTGAATAATAGGATATTAATTATTCTGGTCAGTTAGCAAGTCCTGAGTACACGAAAATTCATCTTTTTTCCTAACTGAACACCCATCAAAATATCCTGTGATTTATATTTTTCTTGTTTTTGAAAGAACATGAAAATACTAAAGTTTATATGAAAAGAGATATTTTAGTCACAGAGATAGGCTGACAGAGGTTAGTAATATTTAATTATGGTAACATTATATATATTTTAGCATAAGAACTCAAAACGAAATTGAATATTTAATTTCAGAGAAAAATAAAGTATTTCATATCTCTGAAAGGATTAGAAAATTGGTTATGAGATTAAAAAAAAAAGAAAAAACACTCTATTGTGATATTCTATGGTAACCTAGTTAGTATTAGATTCCTGCAGAAAAGCAATATTTTGATACTCAGATGTGCTTCGTTACATTCAAGATGTGCCAACTTCACATCCCGATTATGAAGTGCTTTGACCTCTGGCAAGTTACAAACAATGGTATAAGCAAAGGAATTTCTGTTTGAATGATTGACCTGTCTACCAAGAGAGAGAAAATGGACAGAGGTGAGGCATTTTGGACTAGTTGGACCACGAGGTTTCAAAGGATATCCTACAACAGAGGGAAATGTGCTGTTAGAGAACTTCAGAAAGCTGTGGATGGGATGGAGCTGGGAGGGAGGAGGAAAGGACAGGACATGAAGAAGCAAGACAGAGAGAGAGCACAGTTGAGAGCAGAAACCTTAGTCTCTCCAGTCTTGCTCAGAGGCTGAAAGATAGCAGGAAAGTTCCAGAAGTGTTGAACTCCTGCTTCAACTTTATGCTAAAACGATTTTAGCCATTCCTTCCCCTACCCACCTCATTCCTCATATCATCAACATCTCTTCATGTCACCTGTGGCATACCTCTGCTTACAGAGAGGTGGCAGGGAGCATGGAAGCTTGCTTCACAATCCCTGTAGGAATCAGCTCTCAGTTCTTGTGCAGAGGTAAAGCATCATACCCATACCATAGTCCTAGAGACAGCTGTGCTGCCCACCCACATCTGCACTGTCAAGACTCAGGACAGTTGGAGAGTTCTTGCTAGTTCTGGTAAGAGTGATGCACCTCAGTTATACTGCAGGAAGAGAGTGTTCAGAAACCAGACTCCCTAGCACTTACTATGATGCGTACCATGTGTCTCAGTTTGGGGTTGTAAGAAAAAGTATGTTGCAAAAAATGTAAATCACAGTGTTAGAAAAAAATATCAACTGTTGTGTTCCAGAAGTCAAGAACTACTGCATAGAATTTAATCTCTTTAAAGTCTGTCTTGGAAGAAACCTCCAAAGCCACAGAGCAGAACTCCAGCCCTTGCATAACGGTCAGATATTCTAATCTAATGCAGACCTCATCCATTGTGGGAATCTAGCCAGGGAACTCACAGTCCCTGTGTATAATATTTTTTTGTTTTTGTGTAGTTTCTCTGGACTTTGGTCTTTGTTCCACTTTATACATCTGATCAGGTCTCATGGATCTCAGAAACGATGCTAAGGTGCAGACCTGTTTCATGTTAGCAGTGCTTCTGAAGCCCACCATCATATTCTATTCAAGTTCAAGGTGAGCACAAGTTCAGGTGAGCACTGAGGAGCTCAGCATGCAGAGCATATGGGCAACCTGCTTATTTTATTGAAAGAGCACTGTTAAACATATAGTCTAAATCTGTGCTTGTTTTTCAAGAAGTTTTGCAACTGGCCTGTTCAATACATGCCAAGCATATGTCTGTCTTAAGGAAAAATAAATGTTCTCACTTCTGCAACTGTGCATGTGCAAAAAGTACAAATTTTCACCAAAACAAAAGTTGCACTATAAAAGAAAACAGACACAATTCTAACAATGCATTCTTTGGTCAAAAATGCCATGCATGGCACTCACCAATGTTAAAAAGATATTGCTAGAGTTGCAGGAATCAAATAACTCTACTGAGTTAAAGCCTTCCGTTTCCAAAGACTGGGAGACACAAAGGCAATATTGCTAAAGCCATGAACAGTATTGTAGCTTTGATTTCCAACTTGCTTTTGTGAGAGAAAAGTCTTTAGAGGTCTTCTACCTGAAAGTTATCCTCACACCACTTTTACAAAGGGAATGTGCATTAATCTGACTGATTTTAGCAAAAGATAAAAACAGAACTAAAAATCTTGACAAAGAAATGCGTAATGGAAAAACTCAGCTTCAGATATGCAACATGAAATCCTAATTCTACTAATGTCGATGACTATGTCAATGAGTCCAAAAGGGTCAGTATTCCACCTCAGAAATTTCCAGCTTTCAGTTCTGCATGCAATACAGTAAGTCTCTGCTTCCTTCCCCGACTCCTAGGAGGTCTATGCTTCCAGAAAATCTCTCTTCATAAAATGTCAAAAAGAAACCAGTGGTTTGTTTTATTTTTTTAAACAGAAAATGATTGCTGTCACATTTCATAGACAGCTCAAAGCAGCAAAGTTAGACATCCTTTGGGAATGACTGCTGGGACAATGGCAGAAGAAAAAACTATTTTCTGAATTATGTCTCAATATAAGAGATTGAAAAATGCTGGGCACTCGTATTAGGTGTCTGAAACAATGCACCTATGCTAACCCTTGTGCCAAATGTGCCTTAAATTACGGAAGCAATCTGGCTCAGTTTAGGAGAACCATAAGAGTCTTCAATACTGTTCAACTATTTTCAGTTTCATTGAGTTGATGTTAAATGTCTAGTTTCTATCGAAGAGCTCATCCAAAAGGAAATCCATGCTGCTTGCATGCATCTTACAGAAAGGCTGAAGATGTCAGCGCTCAATAAGGAGTTAAGTAATGACATCAGATCATATGAAATAGATCATTGTGAGTAATAAATTACTGTCACATGCCTATAAGTCTTTTCCTTGATATATTGGAGGTATAGTGACAAAGTAGTTTGGGAAAAAATACGTTTGCTCAGTCAATAAAGGAAGCCTCTGCTTCTCTCCAGCAAACATTGTTTGTGTATCCCTTATCCAAAAATCATCACAGATAATGGAACGTTCTTAGCTGGATGAGCTGCAACAGGCTTTGGGATAGCCCTCTAAATGCTGAAATCTGACTGCTATAGCTAATATGATAAGCTAGAGAAAACTTGCTGGAAAGACACTGTGGGTAACAACATCATCAGACTGACTCATTATACATCTCAGTGAAGCTCACAGGACATGTCTGAGGAATGGTTATGGCCACCTTGATTAAATAAGGCCAAGAACCTTCATCTTTTCTTTCAGTATTCTGAGAAGTTGCGCTCAGCTCAGCTCAGTTGACCTAAGTTAGCTGAGTTAGCTCAGCTGTCAAGATTCATAAGTAAAAGCTGAAGCTCTCTGCACAAAAATAAATAAATAAAGTGATTTCCTTCACTAGCATGCGTGATCAGTTTAATCATTCCATGGACTACTACTGCCATCATGTGTTGATAAATAGTAACACTGTTATCATACTAAACCCTATTTTTAGGGACATATATACTTTGTCTTTGTTTGCATTTGGTAAATTCAGGGCAACTCAAACTCAAGTCAGTTGACTCAGGTCAATTCAGATAAACTCAAAATTTTACTTTTTGATTCAGAGACCTCTTAGCAAAAAATGGACACAGAACCTGATGAAAATGTGTATATGCATAACACAAAAGCATGAACCTTAGCTATCACTTTTACTCAAACCAGAGGAGGACTAAAAAAATGTAAATCTCCACTTACCCCTAACTACGTAAGCACTGTGAACTTATCTTGTTTTTGTCTTACTGTTCGGTAAAAATGAGCACACATCTGTTTTTCTCAGAAATCAGTGTACTGCACCTATCTTCTACCCAGATGCCTCTTACAAGGCTTTCACTCTCACAATTAGGGAATAGTTCATTAATTTCTTCTGTAATCCAGGAAGTAAAAAGGAAAGCTTTAACTAGTGGACAGCGTGATATAAATAAGGAACTTTGATAAATGAATGCTGAGATATACCCACTTTCCAACTTGTTCCCCTTCACAATAAAAGGAGAGAGCAATTATAATCACATTACAGGACACGAGTCGCTACACTTTGCCTTTGGTTGGGCATCATCTCAGGAATTTCCTAACAGAAAGCAATGTAAAGTATGGGATGCAGGATATGGAGCCAAGAAGGCTTTTGCCAGTGCCAATTGGGGAAGTTACTTAATCCTCCAGGTCTTACGACACAACTGGGCAAGAGTAACGTTTGCTCGCTTTCATGAGACACCCTGGGCGTAGCAAAACCTGTGGCCGATCGTGGCTGGAGGCGCTTTGGGGCCTAGGCGCAGTGTGGGAGGGATGCGCAGACACCCGCCCGCGTTGCCCACCCGACCTAGGCCAAGGTCACAAAGGTGGCTCCTTGTCATAGAGCAGAGCAACTGTCTGCTCACCCATAGGTCACAGTCACCCCCCTATATATCCCCGGGTGGGGATGCTCGGGGACCGTCAGTTTGCGTCGAGGCCACGGCCGGGCAAGGCCTGCGTGTGGCACGTGGCGGGTGTTGCGGGACATCAGCATGGTGCGGGCAGTGTGCCGCCCGCGGTGGGGCGGCCACCGGGCATCCTCGGGGACCCCGCGGCTGGGGACGCCCCCGCGGCTGCGGTGGTCTCACCCCGGGGCTCCGCGCGGTGATTGGCTCCCCGTCACCCGCGGTGACAGGGATGCCGTGCTCAGTGTGGACAGGACTTCCAAAGGGAGAGGAGGAGGCC
>JAWLRI010000505.1:3283094-3341899 GCA_034781795.1 Crypturellus tataupa
CACGGCGCCCCCGCGCCTAGCGCAGCGCAGCGCAGCGCAGCACAGCGCAGCACCGCACCGCGCGCGCGCCCGTCCGGAGCGCGGGAGGGACCGAGGCGGCTGCCTCGCTTCATTTTTGTTTATTTATTTATTTATTTTCGGTAAGCACCTTCCAGTGCTTAAAAAAAAAAAAAAAAGGAAGGCTACTTAACATTTAGCCACGCACCGAGCACTTCAGCGTGTACCCGGTCCTAAATATATTTGGAAAGAAGGGAGAGGGAGGGGAGGGCGCTTTCACCCGGCTTTCATCAGTGCCTGCTTGAAGAGAGACAGAAATAATTAAAGGGGAAAAAAAAAATCCCTCCCCTCCCCCCTTCCCCTCCCCGCTTCCCCCCCCTACGCGAGCAATCATAATACATTGAAATTTCCCAAAGTCTAGTCAGCTGCAAAGAATAAATGTTTCTGGAGCTGGAGGATCATGTTGCAGAAGCGTGTGTCTGCGAGACCTAGATTCCTTTCCCCGTTTCCCTGTTCCTTTCCTGAGGTGATTTTTAGCATTATTATTTGTTTTGGGAGGGGAAAAAAAATCATCTTCGCTTCAGTCTCTTGCTAGAGGTCCAGACTGCTTACGTCTGAGCGCCCCTTATCATTTCAGTGAATGGCAATTGCAGCCTTGGTGCTGTTATAGCAATGAAGCTACAGACGTCATTGCCTCCTGTTGGACGTGAGATGTGTCCAAGCATCAGCCCCTTTCGCTTAAGAAAAACTCTTTAACTTCCACGCAGCCGACAGACAGGCTTTTCTAAGATCCTATGGACCCAACACTGTATTGATAAAATTTTATTTATTTTATATATATATATACACACACACACAGGTGTGCATGTGTATATGTTTGCATGTGCGTGTGTATATATATATATATATATATAAATGGAGACAGAGAGACAGAAATAGATAAATTAAAGCTGCTGCTGTATTCCGAGCTCCTCTAAAATTTCCTGCTCATCAGAGTAGCTCTCTGCGTCGTTTCGTTAACTAGAGCCGCGCGGGAAAGCCATCATCAATCAATTTCGGGTAGCGAGGAAGACTTGTTGAGCGCCTTGTTCTCCGCGCGCCGGGAAGATGCTGCGCTCCGGAGCGCGGAAGAGCCGGGACTCTGCCCTCAACTTCACCCGCTCGGCAGCCGCTCCCGGTGGGACCCGGCTCTCGTGTCGGCCGTCCCCTTTGTGCGCAGCCTCTGCAGGGGCCGGGGCTTGAAACCTGCGGGTTTAAGGAGGGAAAGGAGCGTGTGCTGGGTCTGGTGGGAGCCTGTCCCAAGGGCTCAGCGTGGGCTTGGTGCAGGGAAACAAGCGCCCTGGGGTTCCTGGCTCACCCAGGACCAGAAGGGACCAGAAGGGCCCCTGGATCCTCTTCCCTGCCCCGTGTTGCGCAGCCCCCGGTGAGCAGCAGAGCGGGGGGTGACCTGCGCTCGCGGCACCGGGCCAGTCCCCGTTGCTCTCCCTGCTCCCAGCCCCGCGTTTCTGCCCGCAGTGCCTTGCTGGCGGCGCCGTGACGGTCCCAGAAACGCTGCTCTTTGTGTCCACGCTCGACGGAAACCTCCACGCCGTGAGCAAGAGCACGGGTGACATCAAGTGGACCCTCAAGGACGGTGAGTGCCGGCGCACAGGGTGCTGGCCGCTCTGCGGGGCCCCGGCTGGTCCCCGGCCGGGCTGCAGGAGCCGCCTGCAGCTCCCATCGCGCTCAGGGCGCCGGTGCCGGGGGTGTCCCGGCCCGCTGCTCCGCGCTCGCCGCCCGCAGGGCTGTTCCGGCTCTGCCATGCAAATCAGCGCGGCGCCCGGTGCCGCTGGCGCCGCCACGCCGGCCCCGCCGGGGAGCGGCCGCTGACGTCTGCGTTTCGCTCTCTTTTTCAGATCCTATTCTGCAGGTGCCGGTCTATGTGGCAGAGTAAGTGTCCCTCCCCCCGGCGCAGGGTCCTTCGCAGCTCGGGCTGCTCTTGATCGGCCCTCCCAGGTGCTACGAGGTGACGGACGGTCCCTGCCCACCTGCGGGCGCAAACAGGAATGTTTGGGGGCATTAACGTGGTGGCCGTGCAGCGCGTCCCCGTCGCCTGCCCTGGGCTGGCACCTCGTGCACCACAATGCAGAAATAGCTGCAGAAATAGCTGCTTCCTGCTGCTGAACGCGTAGAGCAGGGGCTCTGGGGACACCACGCAAACGCGTAGGGAAGAAGTCGAGGGAAATCCCTACGGCCGGTTAAAGGCGCAGGGGGAAGCAGGGAGCTCCCGAGCGGGCGGCAGAGGCCCCGGCAGCCCAGAGCAGCGGTGGGAGCCGCTGTGCCTGGCTCACCCGGCCAGCGCTGGCGTTTGGAGGGGATCCCCCCGGGACGGGGCGCGAGGGCTGCCCCGTGTGGCACCTCCTGCGGCTGCCGGGGCCCCGCGGGCAGGGGCGGCTCCCAGGTCATCCTGCTGCCGCTGCCTTTCAGACCAGCGTTCCTGCCCGACCCCAACGACGGCAGCCTGTACGTGCTGGGGGGCAAGAACAAGGAAGGCCTCATGGTGAGCGCGGGGGCGGCAGCGCCGCGGTCGCTCCTGTCGGTCCTCGGCACCGGGAGCGCGTCTGCCAGGCGGGAGCAGGGGGAAAGGGCCGGGTCCCTTCCCAGCCCAGCGCTTGGGGCTGCCCGGGCGCCCGGTGCCCTCTCGCCCGCTCTGCTGCTGCTGCTGCTGCTGCTCTGGCCCTGCTGCTGCTCACGGCCCTCGGTGCTCCGCGTTGCAGAAGCTGCCGTTCACCATCCCGGAGCTGGTGCAGTCGTCGCCGTGCCGCAGCTCCGACGGGGTCCTCTACACGGGTACGAGGGAGCGATCCGGGGCGGATCAGCCCCTCTGCGGGGCGCCGGCACCCGTGGGGTTCAACGGGGATCCTGGTGCCGGGGGGCTCTGACCTGGCGAACGGACGCGGTGGTGCAGAGTGTGCAGGGGTGGGTGTGACGTGAGGAGGAAGAGCCCTGAGATGCAGAGAGCGACGGGCTGGGGGGGGACCTCGTGGAAACGGTGTCCTTGGAGGGGGAGATGCGGGGAGGCACCTGTGGGGCGGTTCCGGCTGGGGGACAACACGGATGTGTCTGTGGATCCGCGTTGCCAGGAAAGAAGCTGGACACGTGGTTCATCGTGGACCCCAAGTCCGGAGAGAAGCAGACCACGCTGTCCACGGAGGCCTGGGACGGCCTGTGCCCCTCGAGCCCGCTGCTCTACATCGGCCGCACCCGTAAGCCCCTCCGCTCCCCTCCGCGGCACTGGGGCCTGGTGCCCGCCGTGCCCGCCGTGCCCGCCGCCGGCTGCGCGGCGCCTCACAGCAGGGATTCGCCATGCCACCGGACGCTGCTGACGAGCGGCACGGCCAGCGGACACGGCAGGTGAAGAGGAGCAACCAGGGACAAGGACAGAAGCAGCGGGGAGGGAAAGCAGAAGTGCCCGGCTCCGTACAGTGGCCCAGGAAGGCTGGTCGAGGCAGGAGACGACGATGGAACCAAGGTTATTCACATTTTAAGCTGCAGACGGAGACAGGGAAACGCGAGAAGGGAAAATATTACACGGAGCAGGATTCAACTGCATCCTCAACAAGCGGCTGGAGGAGACAGCAGGGCCAGCATGGCTTTTCTGTGCAGGGACAGCAAGGTCAAGGGCCCACCACGAGCGCCCGGCACGGTGAAAACAAGAGCAACCAGCCCCGTCAGCCCGGGCCCCACCGCCAACAGCGGTCGCGAGGGCAGCGTAGCCCGAAGGAGTCCTCCCAACCCTACTCCACCAGCAGGAAGAGGCAGCGCAAGGCTGCCCATCCCACGCAGAAATGCTACTACTGCACTATTTTAGGGATGCAGTCGCAGCAATGTTGTTGGATGTTGGACGGCAACAGCAGTCAGCCCCAGAGGAGGAATCTGAGGTACTGGAACATCAAGCAACACCGCTGGACCTCCAAGTTCCCGGTGCCACCAAGGGTGCGTGAAGTCTTGGCCACCCTTCTTCGCCCCATGAACCTGTGGGGCTGGTGCGCACGAGGGATGTGCGCGCCCCGCAACTCGACCCAGTTTATTATGAACCAGGTTTACCAGGACTTGCGGAAGCAGGAGAAGGAGGCAGCAAGCAATGAAGCAGCAGCAATACCTAACACAGACGAAGAGGAGCTGTTGGCGGATGCCCTCAGAGAAAATAGCAACCCGAGGGCAGCGGGCCTTGCCCCCATGGTCCCTTATGCTTTCACAGCCCTAAAGAATGATCTGTCTACAGAAGAGGGAGAAGAGGAGAGCGGACAGCACGTGAAGTGTGAGCCTTTCTGTCAAGGCTAGAAGTGCCAAGCTGATATCCACAGCGACACCTAAAATGGAGCGACAGCACAAGGGAAGTGCATGACTTGCAATCATCAGCTATAAAGAGCAGGCAAGCTCCTGACTTTGAAGCACTCAAATAAATATATATGTGCACTTCTATTCTTGATGCTTACTGCCTAGTGATTTGCACACTCCGAGACAGATACACACTGTCAGAAGAAAAATTAGAAAACCAAAAAGTTTAGGATCGTGTATGCCAAAGTAGTCAAAATGGCTGCCCTAAGGATTTGTCTTTTACATGTTGTGTGTACCCTTCTGCATACACAACTTATTCAGAAAACCTTTTAAGTACATTACTAAATCTTACTGAAATCAGAGGGCCATACATAGATTATTAAAAAAAGAACAAAATTACATACTTCAGCACACATTAGAGTGGACACAGTCTGGACATTTAAAATAAAGGGTATTTGAAACATATTTTTTTTGATATAAACAAACACTAAAACCTGCTAAATCCATGGCTAAAATGTGTATTTACTTGTGCATACATTGTATACTATTAGCAAAATAAGTGTAGGAGAAAATTGAAGCAAAAAAATCCCATTTGAGGCACAACAGCTCCCTCACAGTCCATGCATCTTGACATGCTTCCAGTAGCGTTTGCCTTTCATCAAAGGACAAGAAGAGAAAGAGGCTTAATGGCATGCCCTAGCTTCACATTTTAAGCTGAAACTACATAGGAACCATCACAAATACACGAGTATTTTAACTGCAAGGTGAAACTCAATCAATTCTGTGTGTCTATCAGAAGAAAAAAAAATGTAACAGAAGAGCAATAGTTAGAAGCTCTTTTTGCCTCACAGCTGCTATTTAAAAGAGAAAAATGCTTATGTAGGCTGGGGATTTAATATAGGGAAAAGGAAAAATTGAGTTAGTGGAAAAGACTGAGTCACTGACCTTTACAGTTGTGGACAAAGATAGGGGAAAATGACATAAGCCTTTTCTAACTTTTCTAAGTTGAGACAATGTCTAAAACTCAGCGAGCAATAAAAGCACTCTTTTCTCATGTATGTATCAAAAAGAAAACCGAAAGAGGAAGAAAACCAAAGCTAACTACTATTTTGGTATAGATACCGATGTTTTTGTTTAGAATAACTACGTGTATAATATATATTAATTTCCTGAAACTGTGAACAAGAATTAAGTATCAATGTAGATATACAGGCTTATTTTTATCTCTCTTTTTTCCAACTAATTAATTAAATAGTCCAAGCCTCTTACTGAGGCTTTAAATCTCCTAAGTATTATGTTTTGCTCTTTCTCCTTCATGTTCTGATTCACTGCTAGTTATGTAATCCCTCTCAAAATGTTAAAACTTGCTTCTCACTATCAATGCACACCTTTCCCTTGGAAGAAATCCTTAGTTTTAGAAGCCATAGCTTGAGACAACTCATGAGACAATATCATGGACTGAAATGGGAGAAGGTGGGATTGAGAGAGGCTAAATTAAGAAGGATTGATATCTCATAAATTAAATAGCAGGAATTACTGGTACATTAGGCTTCTTAAAACCCTTATTTATTTGAAAACTATGTGTCTAAAGTTATTCCCAAGCCAGTTTAGTTTTCAATCCTTTCTTTTGTATAAAAAGTTTCAAAAATAGTGTTAATATGAAAGAACAGATTCTGAATAAATGTAAGGGTATAGCCTTATTATTAGTACCCTATTGCTGTATATTCCTGTCTTTGAAAGGCTAGAAGGTTTATCAAAAGTTAACAAAATAGTTAACAAAAATGCAATTTCACATGACCAGAAAAGATCATTTCACATACACAAAAAAGCATTTCAAACTGAATTCTTAACTGCTCTCAGTTCTCATGCAGAATGTTTCTATTGAAATGTGACTTTAAATTCCCATATTAATATATGTCTTTCTTTTCCCGTATGGACAGATTTTTCTGATTATTAAAGAAAAAGAGGGAGAGGGGAATAAGAACAAGTTATGTGCCCTATCAAGACAGTTTCTAAGACTGCCTGGGATTAGAAGAGGCAAACAAGTTTTTATTCTTTCCCACCTCTTTCATAGTTGCTTGTAAGAGTTAAAACTGTCTGGAGAAATGTTTTGACAAAATCACAAATGACAGGAGGCTAGTTATCATTGAAAAATTGATACTTTGCTTAAACTGAGTTTTATATTAACCCAATTTGTACTGTATTTATGAGATATTTACTTTGACAGAACATTCAATTCCAATGTGCTGGAAAATAATTGAATTCAAAGAAATGTAAAGCTTTTGGTGTAAAGAAAGTGTATTAGCTCATACAAAGTTTGGAATAAGTACATTAGTTGGCCATTTCTGCTAAAATGATTAGTAGTGAAATAACTGCCGACTTTTTTACTTACTATGCCTTCATTGACTCCATATTGAAATTAACAGGAAGCTCACATTTCCTTGTTTTATATTAATTGTTTTAATATTAGTTTTTAATCATTTTCCAATGACCAGAGTTTTACAAGCAGTTCATAATGCAGTCATAAAATGGTGGAATTTATATTGTGCAACATGCGTTAATATTAAAAATTAAGAGAGAATAAATGATTGTTTCTTAACCTACCACTTCTTGGACCAGTGAAATAATAGTGCCCTCTGAAGCTGGAATTTCTCTTTTCTTTCTTTCTTTTTATTTTTTGTTATGGAATTAAAAATAATGCAATATATTGCCATGCATGATAGTGTTTTAAACAATCCTGAATACGAGCACACATACAGAGTTATGTTTCCTCAGAATAACTTTTGGCATTATTTATATCTACCTAAATCTTTCAGAAGTATTTTAATCTTGCAGTAAAAGTCTTAAAGCCTAAGTTTTGAATATCTGATGGTTTGTTCTACTCCAGTTGTTCTTGTGATATAATTAGAAAAAGAAACTCTACGGAACTGCTCAATAATATAGCAGAGCATATTTTAAATATTGATTTTTTTCTACTTAAGAAGTTTCTAGGGAAAAAAGGTTTATTACATTTTTAACATTTCTATCTTCTTACAAAGAAGACGAGTGCTGCCCTTGACTACTATTTTATCTCAAGAGCACAAAGATAATTTTCATTTTTAATTTACTGATATATTCTACTGTAATGGATGTAATAGATAGGAGCAAGAAGAAAACATGAGTTATGAAATGGAGTATGTTCCTATAGCAGTAAAAGTACATGGGCAAATTTGTGCTAGAGGGATTATAGACAAAGGTATTGCAAGAACGTAGAAGGCAGACATAGGAAATTCACAGTGAAAAACAATAGCTGGGAGAACATAGAAGTTTGCTTTTTTATTTCCTTCTTTTTTAAATGTGGGCTAATGTGGCAAAACAGTTCCCTTTTTAAAATGCTCTCACAGGTCAGAAGCTGCCCCAGCACTGTAACTTTGTGTCAATATTTGGTAATGATCTTGTTTATCAAAGTACATTTTATAACTAAGATCCAAACACACAGCATCTAATAATTTGAAGTTGACATGTAAGTGCTTTCAAATATGTGGTATATCAACAAAATGAGTGAGTAAATTATTCATATATAAAGAGAAGATTTCTTGTGACCAATACCTCCTGAAATTACCTTGAATATAAACATGCTGTCAACTCTATCTGCACAAATGAAGCTTTTCTGATGTCAAAGCCAAGCTGACCTTAATACACCATCAGATGTCATTTATGTAAATAAATAAAAACTCATTAAGTAAAAATCTAAAACAAAAATATTTTTGCAGTTTCTAATTAAGTATATGTTCAATTTGGTAAATGCAGCCAATAGGATATGGCTATGAATGCTATTAATGGCACACCACCAACCTGCTGATATCTATTTTTTGGACGATAATGAAGCAGAGAGGCTATTTTTACTATTTATGTATGTTTTGATAAACACATTGGGAAACAGTCCTGTTCCTTATCAGGTCTGTAGTTCCTAAGATTTTTCATAGAAGTATTTTTCCACTATCAAAGAGCAATTGAGAAGGCAAATTGTTGGCTCTGAAAACACTGTCAAAGAATCATTTATTGTGTAGTTGTTTCTTTTTACTTGACTCTGTGACTGATAAAAATTATTTTCACTTGTGTAAGTGCTGCGACAAAAAACCAGTACAGAATACAAATCCATTTGTGCTTGAAACATAGGATATTTGGTATGCTTTCTGAGGGCTTAGCTTATTCAACTTAATATGCCATTTCACTCCCCTTGTCAAAGTAGAAGGGAAACACACACTCAGATTTCTAACCAACCTGTCTGTACAGTACAGACCTCTTAAGCCTCTTGTGCTGAATGCCATAGTCACAGAACTGGTTAGTACCTCATGCATCTGGGAGCGTTCACATATACGGCCTCTCAGCATTCATCCTCTTTGCTTCCTCCTTTCCAGAGTACATTGTCTCCAAAGTTACAGAGATACCACTTCAAACAAAAATATATTTTTTTCTTCTAAGAATGCATGTTTGCTGGTTTAAGAGTTAAAATGACCTTTAAACTGGGTCCTTCCAACAAATAAAGCATGTCAGATTTTCTTTTCTCTCAACAAACTCAACAGAAAAGAGATGCTCCATGCAGCCAGAAAAGATACTGAAACAATTTCTGTAGTCTGCCTTTGAAGAATTCATTCATAAGTAAGCTAAATTACTGACTTATTTCCCCCAATAGCTATGGTCTGGTTCACAGCAAATGTTGGTCCCCGAATCTCTGCTGTGAGGTGCAGATGACATGACAGTGGGTGTGGGGATGTGCACCTCAAGGACTCTCCAGCTCCCATTGAGAAAACAATGTTAGAGCAAATGAACCCTTCTTAAAAGGGAAGGCTGGGGATGGGTTCATTTTAATCTCATTTTCACATTGCTTTGGTATAAACAAGCCCAGGCTGAGAGAGATGTGGACTTCTCAGTACAACAGAGACATGGGCTGATATATCTACTGGTATTATATAACAATACTGTTTTGCATTTACTGTCCTAGAGATAATGATAATAAATAAACTTTTTAAAGGGCAAGAAAATTCGCACATAGATTATACTTTAAATGGGAGATAAGTCTTAGACTATGCATCTGAAATATAAACATTAAACAGTACTTGAAATAGTTTCCCTACTAAGCCATATAAATCTAATTTCAGGATTTGGGATAAATTTAAGAGAAATCCAAAATGTAATGAAAATTATTTTGTAGGTGAGACAGACAAATGATTTATGCTCCATTATGTATTGACACCATTACAAAAATACAAAGAAACAACAGCCCTCAAACTTGGTGAAATCTAATCTGGGGCTGCAAGCACTAGACTGTTTATCATTCTGTGTTTGCTGTCAGCTATTATTGCTACACCAGAATAGAGATTTGGGTACCTTGCTCTGACAGATGTTTAGAAGATGAGAATACAGCATCTGAAAATGATACACTTGTTTACAAAACGCTGCAATTAAATTACTTTCTGATCCCAGCCTTTGCCATCAAGGAGTTCATTCCTAGGAAGCATTCACTCTGAAATCAGTTAGCTCTTATTCTCCCATTTCTTTAATCAGATCCTAAACCAGTTTCCCCTCCGATGTGTGCCTAGAATTACATGTGTACCTCCCCCTCCAGTGTGCCTAGAGTTACAAACCACTGAACTACCAACAAATACTGTACACGTGAAATGTTCCCATATGATATCACCCCTGAATAAATGTGCATGTTGATGGCACACAACAGTAAAACAGACAGAATAGAAAATGCTGGTGGCTACCAAAGTTTTCAGACCTAAATCTACTATGAAACGATTCATACCTAACTTTAGAGATCTACAGTGTCAGTTGTCCCCTGACCTAGCCCCAGTCTCGAAAGCTGCAAGATTTCTACGTCACAGAGAGCTTGGCTGGCTCCATACCCCATATGCAGCACGGCTAGATCCGCCTGCCGCGCAAAAGCCGATTTGTGAGGTCAGATGTGGTTGAATTGGTGCAAAAACTTGATCCCCCTTCCAAAAGGGGATCAAAAGTGGGGACTGAGCGCCCTTCTAGAGTCATTTGGGGAGGCGGCGGCGGGGAGCAGCTCCCCCACGCGCCCCGCAGGTGGCGCTCGCGTCGCGGGAAGGCCAGGACGGGCGCTTGTGTTGTAGACAAATGATTTATTCTTAACTGTAGCTTTTTTATCAGATCCGAGACTTTATTCCCTTGCAGTGAATCCCTTCGCTGTTCAGAAAAACTTTTTTATGCACTAAATGGCAGTAGACTGAAAGAACCAGTTACAAGTCCGAGATCGCCTTTTGCTTCCCCTTGGGAATGACATTTGGGCACTAAGGCACTTCATTATTGTTTTGGCATTTTAAAAGGCATTTAGAAGGCACGCCAAAATAATAAGTGCCGTAATAGTTTGCCATTTAAGAGACAAAATGGTTCAGGAAAGTTTAACTAATGGACCAATAACTATATAAACCTGGGTTTTCATCTCCAGTCCAATCTTGGCATAGCAGTGGTGCTAAGTTAATTTCCAAGCTATTCTGAGCATCGATTTTTCTGTCGGTAAAATACTGGTATTTACGAGATGTTTCACAGAGATGTCATAATAGAGAAATAGAGAAATTAAACCAGTTATGAAGAGCTTAGAAAGTTGTGGATGGGAGAGAAATATAAGTGCCTGTGTAGGTCCTCCCAGTCCTTTTGTGGGGTGGGGAGTATTTCTAACAGGTAAGAGCAAGCAAGAGCTGGAGAAAAAAAAACAGCAGAAAAGCTGGTCTCAGCTGCATAGAGCAATGAGGGTTGGGAGTGGGAGGAGAATATTTCTGAGCCAGTAAAAATTCCTGGGAAGTGAAAAACATCAACCCCCTGAATCTCGCTGTTGGTGGGAGTACTGGAAGTTGCTTTCCATCTGCTCAACTCTGGTATGTGGAGATAGTAAGAAAAAAAAAATCCAACAGAACATTTGCCTGCTTGGAAACAATTTGCCAAAATTAAAATGAAGCTCAAGGTCGCACTGCCATTAACAATGGCAACAGAGAGGAGATTGTGCTAAAACCAAATCAGCTTTTGTTTCTACTTCCACATAATTTATTTTTATTAGCATAAGTCTGAGGAAACTGAATTATCTCAAGGTAACAAAGCTGGGATCAAACTGCATCACAAGTCCCAAAAGCATGCTGAAAATGTCTGCTACATCCCACTGCCGTGTGTTCTGGATATACCGCAAAGGGTGCTGAAAAATGACTTGTTTTAAAGAGACTAAAAATCCACACACTTCTTTTCAATGATATTTTCTATATATAATAGGGTTTACGAGTGCAAAACAACCCCAAGCATGAAGTACAGTGAAGATTCTATTTCAAAAAGCTAAAAAAATAAACCCAAAGAGATGTTTATGGAAGTCCATATATTTGACACAGTATGTAACTGTTATTTGATAACTAAAACCACACACACACAGGCACACACAAAATGTTACTGGGTTTGAATCTTCTTATTCTTAGGTTCAGCAGAATATAGGCAAGAGATCTCCCTATCCTTAGAAACAGGAGAAGTCCTGTTTATTATCAACTGTTTGAGGAGCCACACGTGTGTTGAAATATAACAATAAGTTCAGGAATAAAGGGGTTTGTTGGACACAAAACTAGCAAGGTTACAAAAGATGCACGAGGATTACACATTGGTTGGGAATGCAGAGCTGAATAAACACATCTACTCTCCTCTAAAGCTTTTCTCTTCATAATTTTTCATAATTTTTTTTCATCTTCAGCACAACTGAAGCTGCAAGTAAATCATTCTCCTTTTTCAGTGACCTCTTTGGAAGACTCTTGCTATGTTGGAAACTAAACTGCCCAACTCTCTGTATTTTATCCTTCCTTCAAGCACTCAACCCATGGAAGTAGGTAGCTAATTTGTTAGACAAATAAATTAGAGTAACCCAAGCCACATCAAATCTAATTCTCAGCTTGTATTATTTCATACACCATATAGATCTCACATACATTATATAAAATCCAGGGAGATTCATCTTGAACTTGTTTTCACCAAGTTTCTCTGCAGCCTTGCCTAATTATCGAAGAGATGTCTTGTCTCTAGAGAGAAAGTAATTTAATATGTTTTTCTAGTTGCTACAGTAGCTGAGTCATAATACACGGTTTGTGAAATTACATCCTTTCTTTGGCTGCATGAATTAGTGTATATGTAGGAGAGATTCAGACAAAAGATGGTTTTGCGAAGGGTAAAATCTACTTTTAATCCATGAAAGTATCTCCACTTTAGCAAAGAGGACTAAAAACCCACTGGCAGAACATTTCTGCTGAAAAGATGCTCTGGTGTCAATTGTCTAAAAAAAAAAAAAAAAAAAAAGAATACTTAAAAAACTTGTTAAAGTAGCTTGAAAGTACAGTTTTTTTGTTTTGTATTTTTACATGCCTAAGAATGCACTTTGTTAAATTATGTCTTAAAAACAGGAGTTGTTTAACAAGAAGATGGGTAACTGCAACAGACGTGTCCAAAAAATACATAAATGCTGTATAAATCCTGTAATATACTGAATGGAAATCTTCTAGAAGTAGAAACTTAATTAAAAGTAAAATATTTTAAATGAATACCCATACTGATTAAGATGGATGCCTTGGCCATGAAGGCTTCCAACTTTTAGATTAATTGGATATAAAGCTCTTCTGTGTTTGAAAACACTCTGGAGCTAAAATTAATCCATTCAGTAAAGGAGTATCCATGATGAGGACAGGATCCTCATTTCTGTTCCAATTAATGTTTGACTGAAAAGATTTTTTTTAATAGAGAATGAGTCCTTTTTAATTTTCAGAGTGAAATTGTGAAAGAAAAAAAAATGAAGAGACCAAATAAGATGAGCACTCTCATAGAAACTCATACCACAATAAAGTTAAATGCCTAAAAGAATAAGCTAACCAAGCACTCAAACAGAAGGCACAACTAAGGCAGTCGAGTGACTGGGGCCTCCCAGCACTGCACACGCTCCAAGCAGTCAACGTTGCCTCTGAAAAGCTGCAACAGCCTCGTTTGCTCTTTAGTGACAGCTAAAGCACAGATGGAAATGCAACAATCTTCTCTGTGCATGTTAGCCCAGAGAACGTGACCTGCATCTGTTTTATGCACGGACTAATGTGTTTGCTCATGACAGCGGCAGGCATTGCTGAGTAATCCTTGGATTCCTGAGCGCGCTGCTTTTTCTTGCCTCTGAGACTTCTCCAACATGGAAGAGCAGGCGCTTCATATGTGCTTGTTCTGAGATGAAAAAGTGGCTTTTTGGAACATAGCTGAAACGTCTATTTTGACAGATTTTTGTGCAGAACATGAAAATGAGCACATTATGTTGGAGGGAAAGGTTAGCGGAGTGCTATGCCATTGAAAATTTATTCTTGGTATGGCAAGGCAGCAGGTTGTGATTTAAATGTGCACTTGAAATAAAAATCACAATATTTTACACAAATCTAAAAGTATTTACTATATAAATGTATAGCATTTTCTTTTTTTTTTATGAAGTAAACACAACTCTAAATACTGCAAGTTTCTAATCTGTATGCCTACTTCTAAAATGAGTTCTGAAAGCAGCAACTTGCCGTCTAGCTAAAAATCAAAGATGTGCCAAACAACAAGAAATTCAGGTAAGATCTATAATGTCCTGAGACAGCTAGAAGCAGACCATGATGTGGCACACTCCCAAGCACAGGCTGCCACCCCCATATTGATCTTACTGCTTTTTATCCTTGAACTGAGGCTGCTAAAAAATCCTAATTACATAGCAAAAATGGGAAATGGCAAAAGTCTCAAAGTACACCACCCACATCATCCCAGCAACCCTCCCGTTGGACACAGCTCCTGCATCTTTGGTGCTGACCAAAATTCTAAAAATGTCCTTTTAGTCTTAATAAGCAGGTTTTTTCCTTTAAAAACTTTTTCCCTATTTCATTCTATATAGATTTCTCTATGGGTAAAATTCGTGGCACATAACTCATCCTTTATTCACATAGCTGCTAACACACAATTCATGAATAAATTTCTGAATGAACCCAAGAATCTCCAAAAATTTTTGAAATTCTAAAGGTCAAACACAGTTTTATTTTTTCAATCTATATGAAATCTTCAGCTTGAGTATAACATGTAACCAACTCTTAATGCTAAAATAAAATGTAGCAAGGAAAAGCTGTCTGAGTGATAACACTTCTTGTACAATCAAATATCTAGGGTTAAAAGACTACACATTTCATTAATAAGCATTAATATGCTCTCTATGAATGTCCTAAGGTACATTTTACCAAAATGTTTTTTTGGTGCCTTTTTTTCCCTCTTATTTTAGCATTGTGGTTACCTGGCATCAGAGCAGGTTATCATCATGGAGTGAAGAATTTGCGGTGTTGTGCCAGAAACACTGAGAATTGCATCATGGAAACAGGGAGCAACTACTCATCATCTAAAGGAAACGCTAATTTTTAAGCATTTCCTTTATCGTACCATGTACCATGGTACTTATCTTTCAAGGAAAATCCATTCTACAGCTCTCAGAAAGCTCATGACCTGAAATTCAATAATTAATTTCAATACAATACAATTTCTCAAAGTCAGTTCATAAAACTCTTTAAACTGATGAATAGAATTAACTTGAAGTACAGTCTTTGGAAAAGAGCCTTACTCTAGAAGACTTTTGCAATCTATTCAGCTCTTTTATACAATATTTTTTCACTGCTGCATTACAAGGCGAATAGGGTATAAACTCCACAAATTCTGAGGAACAGAGAAAAAGAGGATTTGGATATAGAATATTAAATCATTTTTAATAAACATCTCTTGAAACAGATCCTCACATTGTAATAAATGTATCAGTAGACAATACTGCTAACAACAAGCCAAATCATTTTTTTGTGAAATTTCAACACTCGAAACTGCTTACACTTTCATGAAAAATCAATATTTTTTTTTGATACTGCAGTTGAACCTCGTAATATTTTTGTGAAATCAAACTGTGAAGCCAAGTATTAAGATCTAATGAAAAAAATCAAAGTAAATTCATGACTGTTTTTTCTGTTTTGTTGTGAAATATTTTTGTGTAAAAGATACATTTATGATCTGACATTCTTTTTTATCCACATAACTCTACAGATATTTCTACTTTTAAGTTATTAGTATCCAATAACATACTGTTACTAGATTTTAAGCAGAGACTACTATTGCTCTAACTAGTAAAAAAAGAAAAGCTCACTAAAAAAAAAAAAAAAAAAAAAACAATACTACTGCTCAGGACAACTTCAATCCTGTTGTTTTTGTCTGCTGTCTTTCACGAACATGAATAACATAAATTCTGATTAAACACAACCAGGTCAATAGGACTTCTGAACCAAAATGAACACATTTCAGAGCAAGCCAGGCCAGAGCAAAGCATTTTGACACCCTCAGGAAGGTGGCATTTCCTTTTCAGCTCCTCTCCTGCTATTCCTTTGCATCCCACACTGCTCACCATCCACCATGTTTGCAATGCAGGAGGTACCTCAGCAAGCCTCACACTTTGAGAGAACGCTCTAAGGTGGGGCAGGTGCTTTGGGGAGAACCTCCACGGAGGTGTCTCTGTGACAGGCACATGCAGAACCCACAGCCTAGCAACTGCAGCCCCTGCCCTCTCTGCAGTGCTTGGAGCCTCCGCCAAGCCCGGTGCCACCCGCAGCGGTGCTAGGCTCGTGGCTCAGCTGGGCTCAGACGGGGATTGTTGGATGCTGGATTGAGGCCACTGTCACTGCAAGAACTCCCACAACTGCCACAGACCGTCCGGTTGCAGTGACGCTCAGACAGCCAGGCACATAATCATTCACACCAGCACAGACCCTCTCCCTCAGGATGTCACATCAGATGTAGCAGACTGGTGTTTCTCAAGAGCTGGGTCTGGCACTTAGGGTCGCAGAGCAAGAGGCAGGACTGAAGGGCTATGCTGTAACTTTTACTTTGCTCTTGGGGGTAGGTGTGCAGAGATAGCAGCCAATAACACTACCTCCAGCCACGTCATTACATCCCCTTGCTAAAACAGGATTTATGACAGTGTGCACACCTTGTAGATAAAACCTTAATTACTTGTAATTAAGAAACTTGAGAGTCGTTCTCTGTCTTTAGTATTCTGATCTTGTTCACATTCCCCCTCAACTGTGAACAGCAAAAGTAAACACAGCTAAAAAATTGCATGAAAGAAAAAGAGAAGACATATAGATAATGTTATAGATAAATTAGATAATGTAGCCATGTAGATAATGTTGGCAATTTGTCCACTTAAGGCACACAGATTGAAATTGCAACAAATTTCAATAACTTCAGTCCAGGGTAAGAGAAGTAGAGATAGGTCAGTATATTGTCCCTTCTGTCGAAGTAAAACTAGGAAAGAAAGCAAGACTCAAATAAATAAATAAAGGTTATATAAGCAGTATGGAAAATGATATAAATTCCTGAAATTACTGGATGTTTTAAAAGAAAAACAATCTGTCCCCACTTCAAGCATTTTCTCTTGTATTTCTCTAAATGCAGTACTGTGGATAAATCTGGATTTCCACACTGATATCCTAACCTTACTGGAGTCAACTATGCAAAGGTGACATCCAAGATCTGCCCTTCAGAACTTTCATTCCTCCATTTCTGCTATTCTCTGAACAGCACTGGCCTGCTATAAATTTGGTCCTCACCTATAGCATTCATCTTCAGTTTTCATCTTGTACATCTGCAAGGCAGTTCTGGTTCTGCATTGGTTGTTTATAATGCTAATTTGTTAGGATGGATCCTGTAGTGACCTAGGCTCAAGTCAGCTTATGCTGATCCTAACAACTTCTGGGTGCTATTCAGTAGTTAACATGGGCTAAAGATAATCCTTATTAGGCAGTTAGAAGGCCAGCAAGCATACTTGGATGGCAAGATGGAGAATGATCCCAAATACATTCATTTCACTAGTACAGATATAATCATAGTCTTTCCAAGAAAACTCAAGTCATTTGCCAATTACTGATTTTTTTTTAGTCACAGAAAACAAAGAAGGTAAATCTCTTAATGACATCTGAAAGTTATCAAATTCAGGCTCACATAGATGAACACAAAAAGCTCATATGAACTTATATTTACTGCCGCTTAATTGAAGTAATAGGCTTTTTGAACAATTATCTCAATCAGTTACTTTTCAAATTCAAGGTTAACAAGCAACTAAGTAAAACAACATGTGGAATGTAGCTTACAGATAAAGAACTTAAATTTCGCTGCCTACACACAGGTATATAAATTTCACAGTATATTCTAAATATACCTTTTAAAATGGCAGCCTACTCACTTTGTTCAAAGTAGATCTGAAGATCTACCTGAACATTCCTACACTGGGTGTCATTAGCTACAAACTAAATCCTACCCTAGGTATCATAAATGACAAACTGTATCTCCTTCCCCTCTATATCACTGCAAATCAAAAACAATTCTACAAAGGATTTAACTTTCCTGCTTTGATAATATGAAGTCAAAAATGTTTATTGAAGAACATGACTAAATAAGTTCTTGTGCAGGGGGGTTGGACTAGATGATCTCTAGAGGTCCCTTCCAACCATTTTGTGATTCTGTGAAACATCATGTAACTAACAATATCAATGACTTGCACTGTATGTACATAAAGACAGAAAAATAAATCTGTTTTTATTTGGCAAGATGCTTTCAAATCCTGGCAGAATACCAAATACAGCATGTGTCTGCTAAAGAGGCACAATGCACAACAAAATGGTTATAAAATATCTGGGTTTTTTTGTCCTCAAATAAGATTCACGATAAAGAATGTATAATACTATAATATATAATTCCATAATGCTGCCATAAAAATCAGGAAAAAAATCAGAAAATACATGATATAGAAGAGGTATATCCTAGATACAAATGTCTTGATTTGACATTACTAAGGCTGAAGGTTGATTAACATATGATATATGGAAACCATCTTTCTTACCAAGCAGGCAGAAAAAAAAAAAAAAAAAAACAGAGTTTAACTTGATAAATATTATGTATGTATGTTATAAAACATAATCAGAACAATGGACTATTTGTAATACCATTCAATGACGTTCATCCTTGCAGTGCTGTTAACCCTTAGAATCAGCTTTGATACAAAGAGCTTGCTAAGTATCCATCAAGTGTATTTTTCAGGAATGTCTGCAGAAAGGGATTTAACCTGGTCATCAATAGGAGACAGCTGAAGAGAAGGCAAGCATCAGCACTACATCAACATTATTAAGCATGAAACATCTACATTAGTCTTTAATATTCCTTCCTTGAGTTCACAACAATAGATTAAGCTATTAAGCCTGTTAACCAGGAGCATTATTTACCTTACATAGTCCATCAGTCATAGGAAGTGTTCTTGGCAAAGAGATTTGAAAGTTTCCTAGTTCAATATCAGTATATATCAGAAATATCAGTATAATTATCTCCATCACAGGGAAGAGAATTCCCTCCTTAACTGTTTTTTTGCACACAAATCAGAAATCACTATTCTAAGCCTCTGCTTAGTCACTAAGCACATCTACCATAGACTTCTGTTATAATCACACTGTCAAGATTATCCTCTTCACAAAATAGCTCAGAAATGAATTTTAAGTATTGCACTAAGGCCAGAGGAAATGGAGTTCCAAAACTTTAAAATGTCATGTAGTCAAACGAAAATGATTTCTTTTCCTTTTATTTATTTTTTTTTACAAAATGTTAGATGCCTTATAAACTTTTCACCTTTTCTCTCACATTTTCAATTTGTAAGTGGAATACACTTACAAATGTGTATTCCACACATTTGTGTGTGGAACATTCTAAACTCTCAAAAATGACTCACTCTAAAAGATATGTAAAAAATACTATAACTTTTTTAGCTTATCTATCTTTACAGAAAGTAATCATCATTGTCAGAGAGCGATATGCTCCCTGACATAGACCACATTGTGACTCCCTTCTCATTTGCTTAGTTTTACAAACACTCTCCTGCTTTGGGCACTGCCAATCTCAACCCCTCAGTCTCTCACTATAAGTCAACTATAGAACAATAGTTCTATTGTTTGAACTGACCTTACATGATAAACATCATCAATTTGCAAGCTAGTTAAGACTGTAGGAACACTTATTTCTGCGCAGAAAAAGCCTTTCCTAATCGGATGCCTCTGCTGCAGACTGTTATGTGGGATAATCTGGAGAGAAAATTGCTGTGTACACTGTGACAAAGAGGAACTTTTTTTGAGAGTATGGACTTCCATTCTCAAAATATTCCCCAAATTAAACTGAAATTTGTGAATAACTTTAATGTCTAGGAAATTCAATTTATATTCAAAAATGTATTTTGCATAACTTTATCACACAAAAGTGAGTGAGTGGCTTTTTGATTGTTCCTAGTAATATACATAGATGACAAGTCATTGGTCATAAGCAACCTTTCTTGGCCGTGCATACTTTTAGTTGTGTTTTTTGTTCTAAGCTCTTTCGCTAATAGGGATGAATCAAATGCAGGAGCACACCCACTTTCCATATTCTCATCTCCTCTTGAGGAGTTCATGATGCTCAGACATTGTAAGACTGAGCTATAAAATATTTTGTAGAGTGAAGAGTTAGGCTGATATTTCTATTGATTTGTGTAAGTTTAAAATTTCTCTAAAGCTTTTTATTTCTGTGTAACTTACTTGTGGTGCACTAAATGAGGGTACCACGGTAGCTGTGGCTTCTAGCTAATAAGATGATTATTTTCATCATCTGTAGTGGTTAATTAGAGTGGATCATGTACCTGTAGGCAATCAAAAAGAGAAATCAAAAGGACCAAGTTAATCAGGTTGGAATTTAAAACATCTGCAGGAAGGGTCTTTCAAATATCAGAAGCTAGCTTTGAAGAAAGTGCCACATGAAATAAATACTACTCTTTGGGGGCAGGAAGAAAGTTTTCAGTTTAAAACCTTAAATATAAAGGGAAGCTCTTCTGGGAAGAATGTTAAAGGCTTTTTTTTTCATAAAGTTATAGCTCTACTCACTTCTTTCCTTCTATGAAAAGTATTTTTCTGATCAGTGTAAGTGTCTTAAATAAGTAAGGCACATAGAAGGTTTGCTAAGGATAATCATGAAATCATAGAACCATTATGCTTGGAAAAGACCTTTAAGATCATTGGGTCCAACCATAAATGGTTCAACACCATGCCTGCCCTAACTATGTCCCTAAGCACCTCATCTGCATGTTTGTTGAACACTGCCAGGGATGGTGAACCCACCGCTTCCCTGGGCAGCCTGTTCCAATGCTTCACTATTCTCTCCATGTAGAAATTCTTCCTAAAGTCTAACCTGAACCTCTCCTGGAACAACTGTGGTCCTTTCCTCTTGTCCCATCAGTAGGTAGAAGAGATGGACCCCTGTCTCACTACAGCTGCCTCTCAGGTAATATTTCACACCAAATGCTTTATAAAGGAGAGGACCTTTTCAAAATAACAGTCTTAATTGCAAAGAGGTTTTTATCTTAACTAGTTTTGATGACCCTTGAGTCCTACATTGGAGTTTCTGATTGCATACTAACAACAACAATAACAACGTAGATGCAGTGTAAGAGAAACTGTGTAAGTGGAATTTCAGTTTTTGTATTCTTAATACATATGAAAACAGCAACAAGGGACTAACTCAGCACCAATGTAAAACAGACAATGTCTTACCTTTTGTAAGAGTCTCTTTTCCTGTACAGGAGCTGTTCTCTGTGTTATTTTTTTAGAGAAATATTTATCACAGGTTCCTCCTCACAGCTTCTGGAATCAGAGCCAGCTATTAGCTTCATGAATACAGATTTTGGCCTGTTTTCTCTTCTTCTTTCTGCTGGATTTCAAGAACTTTTATTTTTTCAGTATGAGCTGCTTCCTTTCCTGTTGCTACTGAATGCATTTTTCTTTCAGCAACCTCTCCCTTTTTATGATAACAATAAAAAGAAATATAAACTGCAAAGTAGAGGAATATAAAGAAGGAAGACTGAGGATTTGAGACCCCAATTTTCCAGGAACTAAACCACAGCTAGATCACTAGAATAAACTTTGAAGAGTGATGACCGAAGGGGAGAAGGTCCCGTCTTAGCTGCCACATTTCATATTTTGATGTATCAACATGAAGTAAAATTGTTGGTAATTTAAGAAAACATGTGAAACACAATGGCAAAGCAGCGGTAGAAGGATGAGCAGGTAGTTGTATCCAGTATCCTGTTAAGTCTCTCAAGATAAAGTATTAGCAGTTGTGAGTGAAAGCTCTGAGGAGGTATCTGTTAAGTCTGTTGCAGTCATAGACCCTCTGCAGTCACGGTGAATTAACTGCTTGGGGATTTATGAAGTCCAATGCTACCACGATTACTATGCAAATAAAATGTTTCAGGGCAATGTGATGCTCAAAGATGGAGTTAGGGGACATAGTGACAGTTACCTGTGAGAAAGAAAGAGATATCTTTATATTCCTACTGTACAGGTATGCTGTAGCAAGCAGGTCTGGGCTGGATGGGGACTGGAACTGGACTGAAAAAGAACAGTTCAAAACAGATCTGTTTTTTCCTCTAGTAAAAGATGGATGTAATTGCCGTGCGACCTGAGTTTGAAAATAAAAAGCCATGGTAAGGGATGAGAGACCATGGGCAACACGAACAACCACCGGGCTCTGCATGTGCACACCAACGCTTGGCCTCTGTCCTGAGGCCGGGCAGAGTCCAGCGCTAGGGGTATTGCAAACCACTTCTGGGGCATTAGTTAGACAGATGATCCAAAGGGTGGACCTTGTCTGGCCGTGCTTTTATGTGGCACATACTACGCATGGGCTTACTGAGAGATGAAACTAAAATCAACTCTTAGTTTATTGTTCTGGTTGAGGTAGAAAGGAAGGCTGAGACAAATGAGTTTTCAATTCTTCCCTTTTTTTTTTTTAATAATTTTTCTTTTCCACTAGAGAAAGAGCTCAAAGTCTCTTTCATTAGGTGCACAAATGAAGTTGCCTCTAATTGATCCTCCTGGGCACCGGCAACGCTCAGCCGGTGAGGGGAATGGTGGGAACGTGCTGATCTGCCGCGGAGAGGAAGGGTTCGGCTTTCAAGCGCGTCGCCGCACAGTATCAAAGGGTGTTTGTAGACGGGCAGAGAGCACAAAGTTTGCACCCAGCTGCAATTAAAAGTTCACAGAAGACGAGAGCTAATGCCTGAACGCTGAGCAGACGCGGATCAGAGCTGCGAGGCACTTGACATTTTGACACGGTGTTTTGCAGGCCTTCAATGAATATATGAAAGTGCGGAGCAAATGATGGGATATTTTCTGAAGAATAAAGCTGGCTAAGCAGGAGACAGCCATATGTGTGCTCTCCAAGAGCAACGGAAAGAAATAATCAGGTGTGGAAAAGTGGAATTTTTCTGTGAGTCATCATGACATATTTAACAGTGGGCACTCTCCTACAGAACACTGTGCCTAACTTTGATGATCTTAGCAAAAAACGATTTTAAAACTTCAAATACGTAAGTGGGCTGTTGTGCTGGGGGCCCAGCATTAATTTCATCTTCCTTTTGGGACAGTCCTCTCCAATCAGGCATTAAAGTTACACGCTCCTGACTCGCAAGGGCAGACAGGAGAGAAGGGAAGAGAAAAAGAGGAGGTCGCCACAAGTGACAGTATTGCCAATACTGTAACAGAGCGGTTGTGTAAGGTGTAAATACCCTCTTCTACCACTATCCCGGGTTATTGGAAACAGCGCTTTAAATACGGCTAGTGCTGATCACAGCACCGAGTTACCGCACACACCGTGCAGATGCTCACAGTGCCTGGGAGCTGCCGTTCGCACACCCTGTCCCCATCCGCGTGGGTTACCGGGGCTGACTACAGGCAGTTACCACCATCTGCCATCAGCCCTTTCCTTGAGCCCCTCTCAGACAGGCCCTGCCTGGTGTCAGCCCCCTGCAAGCGCCTCAACTGTCACCTCTGGAGAGAGACGGGTGGTGGTGGGGCCGCACACCCCCCTGCAGGGCTGCCGGCCGCCATTTCGGGTGTGGTGGTAACCGCGCCGTGGCCACCGCCATGTTCTGTCAGATCATGACATGGCGGCCCCAGCCCCTCCACACGCTTGTGCCGCTGCCTTCCCAGCCGGGCGCTCTGCCCTGTGACTTGTTTTTTTGTTATTCTTTTAACCGAGGATCATGGTCAGGTTGCCCAACAGAGGAAAGGCAAGTATAAATGCTAAGGTGTAAGATCTGATTCTTTTTTTTTGGTCAAATATTTCTTCGTTTCTTGAAAACAAAAAAAAAAAGATAGAAAAAGATGGAAAGGTTTTCTTTCCAGTGCCCTCTCTCTCTAGCTCCCCTCACACCCTTTATAAAATGATAAACGCCTGCAGTGGTACAGGGAAAGGAGGGGAGCTTTGATGTCTCCAAATACATGAAGGGAAGGAGCTACTGAATGCTGAAGCAGCGTGACTCTTCCTCCCTGCCTGTGCAGAGAGGGAAGAGAGTGAGGGATATACACTTGACCTTGCTGTGATGTAATTTTGTTTGTAACACCTCCTGTGGAAGCTTTAATTCCGGGAAGAGACTGAAGAGGTGGGAGGGTTGTTCTCTGTGCAGTATCTACAGTCTGGGTAAAATTCACCCCTTTGCCAAGAAGCGCTGGTTTTATTTATAGGTACTTTTAATGTACTGGGCCACATTCAGCTCTCTGAAAAGGGTCAACATGAGCGCTAGTGATTCAATCCTATTTAAAAAATAAATTTGCTAAAATCTGCTCTATTGTCCTTAAAGTTGGAATAAATAAAAGTTCTGATAATGTGCTATCGTATGTGTAAGCTCTTGCAGGCAGATAATTTTTTTTTCCTTTATTGTGCTATGAAAGGTTTCCATGTTAACAGAACAATCAGAGTGTTTCTTTTTGCTTTTTTTTTAAACATAAATTGACATCTCTAAGCTGCTCAGTGTGGGTGAACACTGTCACTATTGCAGGTTTTCTTTGCTGCAGGAGACTGTGGAGTGAATAAATAAATGCTCATTTCTAACATCCCTCCTCATCCCCGAATCTAACATCTGTCACTGAATGAATCAGGGAAGTCAAGCACTGTTGCCTTCCCCTTAATCCTTTGACACATCCATAGCTCACACGCGCACACAACGGCTGAATTCATTAGGTATTCTTTTAGAGGCTGCTTGATCATGGAATTTCATTGCAGTAGCAGAAACTTGCTTTACTATTAATAATAGCAACAACGATAATGACAAAAGTATCAGCAGCATCAGTGTCGCAAGCCAAAAGAGCTAAGAAATGAGAATACTAACTGATGATCCATCATGAGAGTTTCAGGGGCACTAAGTGTGAAGAGGAGCTCATGAAGCATCTGACTGGTATTAACAGGGATATTCCATCATCCTGATTTAAAAATCGAACCAAGATTTCACCGGCACCATCAGAATTTATTTCAGTTAATATTATCTCTGAGATCAGGTTCACTATAAAATCAAACTAGTTCCAACCCAATTCTCAGGCAAAAAATAATCTTTACGGATAAGGTGGGGAAGGTTAGTGCAAAACCCTTTCTCTTTTGAACATGTCAGGCCATGAGAGGTAAAGTGGATTTTCTGTAAGTATTGCAGATATGGAAGTATCAGATAAAAGCACAGACTAGAATAGAAAGCACATATAATCTAACAAGCTGTCTTTAGAAATTTGGAGATAAGTATTTTGCAGGCTTTCTCTCTCTGCAATGACAGCAAACTGTTTTTGGCTCCCTCTGTCACATGTTTTACTCACTGCTAAACTCTGCAGTCAGAAGGAGGCAGAGGCAGTTTCTGTCTAGCTTTGGGCTTTGCAGACCCATGAGCAGGTGCTCTCCACTGGGCCGTGAGACTTCTTGCTGTGTGGAGGGCTCCTCTTTTAGGTCAGCCAGTATAGGTGAGTGGGTGGGCAAGTAACAAGGAGAGCTTACCCTGAAAAGGGACCTCCTTCCACAGAGCAGAGATCTTATGCACATCTTATGCATTTGACAAACTTGCACAGGCTGTGCTCTCTATGTTGGCTACTGGCAACCTTTGCGTTTTTCTCACATCTTCAAACCCTGCAACTGCTCCTGTGTTTAGGTTGTCTAAAGAAAGCATGTAGTACATTTCCTTAAGGAGGCTGTAACAGATGTGTAACACAATGTCACCACTGTTGGTTGTCCCCTCATCCTTACCCTATGATGGTCTTCTATCTTTTTCGCAGCATCCAAGTTTAAGTTCTGAATCCTTATCGTACACCCTAAATGTCAAACTAAACCCTTTGGGGACTATATCACAGAATCATATATCCAGCAAATGAATTCCTCAACAAAGACAGAAGTGTAAGGATCAGTGGAGAGATACCTTTAATGCACTATTTTATCTGCATTCTTACCTTCACTCTTGTGAGTTTTGGATTTGTTCAACAGGGAGCATTTTCTGCTTCTTAATTTGGTCTCTTCCTTCATCTGTTTGCTCTGTTATTAAGGAAAATCATCTTTTAAAACACATTCCATCACCCTTTTTTCTCTTTAGGTTTCAGAAGTAAGTTCCTGTCTGCCTTGCTCTCTTTATAGCAGTGACAAGTTTATTTACTTACAGTCACTACAATGAAGTGTTCCAACTAGTAGAAAATATTTTGTTGCAAAAGGAACAATATGTTCAATGGCCTTTGTCCATTACAGTGGCCTTCATCTGAAATGCCATCTTTTCATTATAAGTCAGTCTCAAATACAAAAGAAATGTTTAAATCCAGAAATGATGAGGTTTTATAATGATATAAGCATATCCCTAGTCAATTCCACAGCATATTCTAAAAAGACCGTATTATGTTGGTTGGTTGATTGGATGGTTGGTTGGTTTGAGATTGTTCACAAAAGGTACTGTGGCAAATGTACTGTCCTATACATGGCACGAGGTGTAGTCGTAACATGCATCAGGTTGTTGTTTCCAGCTTTTCCAAATCAAAACCTCTCTCACTTATCAAAGATATTTTATTTGTTTGTTTGTTTTTCCCTTGGCATCTGTGGCAAACAGAAACCTTTACAATTCCTTGTTTGGCTAAAGCATACTTTGTCTTCTGAAATGATTGTTTTTCATAGAAAAGATATGCCTATCTAATACCATCAGCCATCCTTTTATTGTAATGAAAAAATATTCTTTTGCTTCTCTGTCTAATTTTCTTCATGCTTAGGTTCTCTGTAGATATCATTAGTTTTCCTTCTTCAGTTATCTCTGAATCTACTCTCTTTTATCCTTACCATCAGAATTCCATCCCACTCTCTTGTGATCACTCAGTTCTTTCTCTCTTCTGTCATTCCATATGCAGTTTGAAAGCTTCGTTGTCAGCACTTAAATATATTCATGATGCGATGCTTATCCAAATCTCTGCTTCCAGTTAACATAGTCTATTTTTGTACTTCTTTATTACAACTTTTTGCCATTTTTTTGCTTCACTTATTAATGTTAATCATCTTCCTTCATTCTTTTCATCATAACTGGCACATCTCTTTGCTTCTAATATGCCTGTCTCCTCTGTATATGTCTAATAAGAACTCTAAGAGATGCTCCAGGATATATAAACTAGCATTTTATTTTGAATTCAATAGCTATCTAAATGAAGCACAATGTTAATTTTTAACCTGTTCACATGTATTGCAATACCATTTGATTTTCTGAGATTTTGAACAAACTGCACTTGGAGTATTTCCTCAGTGCTTGATGTAAAGCATCTAGTCTGTACACTGAGCTGCAAACTGGGAATAAACTGTCAATTTCTTTCATGCAAGAAAAAAAATGCAAGACATAATTTTCTGGTGTCTCTAGGTCATTTGAAAATCACAGCTTTTAACCCCCCCTCTAACAAAGTCCACAGCAAAGAGACTCTTCGTGAAAATCAAACTTTCAGTGGAAAATGCCCTTTAAACAAATCTTTTTCCTAAGTATTTCTTGATTTTCTTTAGAAGAAGATAAAACCCTAGGACTGTATTTTTGTCTTGATTTATCTACAATCATTTTACCTTTATAAACTGTGTAGAAAATGGGTGACAAAAGGAATTACTCTTATGATACCTTTGAACACTGTGCTGATGGGAAGTGGAGGCATTGATTGTTGCATAAATTGTTTTGGTTGAGGTTTTAAGAAATAACAAATGTGTCCAGAAATGCCTTACTTAAAGAAGATGAATATTTTTACACAGTATAGAGATGCAGGAGTAGGTCTAAAAAGTTTATTGACAAAAAAAAAAGGCTTTTTCTGCCCCCCAGTGAGATCAATTTTTAATCAAGACACATACATAGTATAGACACATTCACTTCTGGTTCAAAAATTTCCTTTTATTTTTTTTTCCTCCTCTTCTTCCCAAGATAAAAACTGTGACCACAGTCAATTTCCTCAGCTTCGCTGAAATGTTCTAAAAACATCTGTGGGAGAAAAATACAACTTTAGATCAGATTGCTTTAAATACTACTTGCTAGTTAGTGGCGCTTTGGAGACTAAGGTAAGTAACAGAGAATGACCTCATGTGAATTGCCTGTTTACCAAGAAAGTGGCTACTGAGCATTGACCTAGAACAGCTAAATATATGCTATTCTCAATAACATTTGCTGTCACTGGATATACTATTCTGTACTTCAATTTCACTGTGAAATTATTTTATAGCTGCTGTATAGCTCTAGTAACTGGTAAGAGTATATACAGACTTTTGCCTTGTCTTTCAAAGTCTTTCAAAGGGTAGTTACTGACCAAAATTCTGTCAGTGTCCAATATCTATTGTTTCTCGAAGCATTTGTGAAATAGATTGTTTTTACAGGCTAATTCCAAGACTCGGAACTTAGCTGGTGACCAGTTTACTCTCTTATAATAAGGTCTGTTTTTCCTATGTTGAGTTAAGATAGATCACCACTGTAGCCTTTTTTTCACTTACCTTCCCACTAGGATGACTAGGAATTACATAATGTTATCTGAAGAGGGAATATAAGAAACACGCTTTCTAAGAGCTTGGAGACATTTTTGTGATGTATTTATGGTGATCTTCCTCGATGTGCACAAGCTATGGAAGACCCACTGAAGGACTATGCCAACAAACAGTTAAGGCACCATTCTGTAAATTATTATTTTAATAAGGGTTTTTCCAGAGCAAGAAGGGCATAACTGCTTTTAGAATGGAAAGGCATAACTGTTTTTAGAATGAACTACATGAATTTGCATCAGCCAAGAAATTATTTTAGGATTTTTTTTTAAAGTATAGTAATAATATATTACATTCATAGCCCTCATTCAGGAAGTGTTTTTCATGTACATGCTTATGTTCATGAATTGTAACTGATAATGTATTTCATATCTTATGCATCATATTTACTGTTAGAAACATTGTTCTAAAATACTCAGGAACATGAATGTTTCAGATGAAAACACGATTCTGACACTCTGACCTTTAAATTAGAATACGTGAGCCTACTTTAAAGAAGAAAAAAACAATCCCTTTTCTGACTGAAGGATTAGGATAGGTTTATGGAATCATATCTACTTGATGGAGAGGGTACTGATGCATCAGCTACAGACTTCATTCTTTTCTAAACCATTGCATTAAAAATATGACTATTTAGTTTGCGCCACCTACAAAAATAAGTTGCTAGGACAAATAGCTACACAATTGCCTAAGTTGTATTTTGATGCTGATTTGATGCTAGACAATAGTTCCTGTGTTTAAAGAGGTCTTTTTAGAAAATATGCATATCTTTACCCTAGGCAGTGAACCATGGCTTATGTTAATTATTTTGAAAACTAGCTTTCTATTTTAATATAAGTTAACAGACATACCAAAGAAATTTGAACAAGAATTTGCATGTTTAGAAGTCCTTGCATTTGTCAGATGTCTAGAAGATTGATTGCTTTTTATTTTGATATCCTTTAGTTTGTGCTTTTCAAATGGAGCTTGTTATCTACTAGGTATTAACTGTATGCCTATCCCAGAAAAACCGTGTGATTTTGTGACAAAATTGATGATATATGCTCACAGATCTACATATTGAAAGCACCATGTTTGACCCTATCGACACATAATACTTTTCATTCTTTATTGCTTCAGTTAAACCCCAACAGGCAACACAGAGTCATATAGCTCAGTCTTCAAACTTAGATGTGCATGTTCTTCACTTATGTCTTAGATATATATCCACTTATATCAACCTACCTATTATTATCTGAACACTGATCCACAACATAATACCCAAACTGAGCAACAGACCTAAAAATGATACCTGTAACCATGGTTAATAGAGAGAAGCTTACTAAAGAAATGGGATATATATAAGAATAAGGTATCACATGCATAACATAGAATCTTACAGACATTAACATTTTAAAGAGAACTTTCTGAAGAACGATCCACTTTTTCTTTAAAGCAATAAACAAAATCTTTTTTTCTTTTTTCCAGTTTTGCATTTTATTTTAAAGAAAATTTGTTGAGCTTATTAATGAGAGAAATGGTAATTCTGATCACCTTGAATATTGTAACTAACAAGCAAACTGGCTGGTGCCCCATGCTGCACAGTCCTCTGTTTTTCATGATGTTTTTACGATCTGAAGATGTCTTGTAGGAATAATAGGACTCATATTTGTTTTTACTCTGGACTAATCAAAAATGCAAAGACAGATTTGCAGAAAGGAATTTTAAGGCACTACACCATGACAGTGTCCTGGTTTTTCTTTTTCAGATGCCTGAAGCTATGTCATGTCAAGCAGAGGCTGCAAGTTGGATCTGCAGTGAATTAAGTGAAACTCCTCTCAGTTTTAGTGGAAAGGCTCCCTAAATGCAGTTAAGTTTTAGTTCACTGCTTTTTTTGAGGGTCTAATCAGAAATAGGAACACTAAATGGTGAAATGGTGAATAAACACTTTATCCCAATTATGTTAATAACCTCTTTGTGTATCTACATAGGGGTAAGGCATTCCAACTGGGAATTTTATGGTTATTTTTGACTAGAAATTGCTCTTAAAATATTTGTTTGAGATTTCTATATATATGTGTGTGGCTGTCCTTTCAACTCTCAAGTGTAAGTTGTTCACTGAAGAGAGACTGCAGTTATCCAGTTGTCAAAAATAAGTTTTGCTGGATCAGGCACATTCTCAATTGTCTGTGCTGTTTTAAGACTTAAATATAGTTTACTGAGATCCACACAAGAGCTATAACATGAGTGAGTGTTTCTAAGTTAAGACTCCATTGAGAAAATGGACTTTATCTAAAAGGAGCAATGATCCCTTCAGAGATGCCAATTTGGCAAATACCTATGATATATTCTTTACGTAACAGCAAATTTGCCTCAAGCAGTGCATTTCCAACAGACTCAGATATTGCTTGGGAGTGTGACTGGGAGTGGAGGGAGGAATACATCTATATATAAAGTTTTCTGAAAGTGCTTGAAAGGAGACACATTTATTAAAGAAAACTTTTTATTTTGTGAAACTCCACTGTGTTTGATTTCTGTAGTTTCGGACAACTTTGCTTTATATCGTCTTGTGTTTCTCTATTAAGCAAGCAATGTTGTTACTGAGGCTGGACACTAAATAGTGGTGTGATTAGCAGAACTAACTGTGTTTATGAGATCAACTTCTGACACAGCTTAATTGGCACTCATGTTTCTCATTTTCGAATTCAGCCTGTTTAATTTCATTCTATGTTGCACCTTCACTTAAACACTGCCAAACCTCATTTGGAAAGGATAAAAGTGATATAGAGATTTCACATTTTGTTACAGAAAGAAAACACTGTATGAAAGGAGAAATGCTAACCATGGGTATAGTTGTCTACTTGTGTCTGTACAGCATGGTTCTTCTTAAAAAAAAAGTTTTGCACAATAAAATCCATGGTATTACAACAAGCAGGTATTTTTCCAACAGCTCAATCATCTGTTTCATAGTGAGGGGCAACACTTGTCAAATTAATGCCATTTTTTACTGCTTTGGAGGCTTTTTTTTTTTCATTTTAACAAGATGCATCTAGAGCAGTTTCAAAGCTGTAGTGAAATTAGCTTTTGGACGAAGAGACAGTGAAGTCTTCAGATGCTAATTCAGCTGCAATGTGAATGGGAGTGTCTGTGCAGCCCCAAGCAATGACTGTTTTATGCAATATGCAGGTAAATCAATGTCTGATACTAATGCAGAAGAACACTAAATCCCAACTCTCCTCCAGTAAGTTCCTGCCTAGCACTATACAGCATTGGAGATTTGAAATTTAAGTAATGTCAGTCCTCTTGAGAAGCAAATGACACTCACAAATCCAAAACAATGAATAGCTACTTGTATGCTTACTTGACTCGTGGATAGTCAGTGAACTCCCACGTGTCTGAAAGGAAGCAGGTGCACAGATCTCTGCAGGTCTGTGTTTAATTCAGCTAAATGTAGCTATTTTTACTGTTTTCCCCTGCAAAATGATACCATTAAATTCATTGTATCCTATTGTCTACTTTTTTCAGTGTTACTTTCATCACAATGTAATTCTGATTTGAACTTCATGTCTTATTGTTAGTAAATTAATACCTTTTCACTTATATTTCTGATTTAATTATGTGGGCAAATGCTGCAAGGATAATTAGAAAGACCATAAAAATGAGAAACTGGCTCAAATGAAAAAAAAAAGAAATAAGCATTATGACAGTTCTCTCCTGTCAATCTTTTGAAAAACAGTAGTGCAGTTATTCATACCTTTGACTCATTCAGACATCCACAGTTAAAATAGCATCTCATTTCACAGATGTACATCATTAGTTACTTTTTTAGTGAAATATGCTAAAGTTATGCCTTGTGGTCCTTAGTGCATGTCTGCATATATACCAACTAAATAAAAAGCTATTTCCAAAAGAAATAGCTACTCAAGAAAATGCCCTGAATAAAAACGTAATCTGCACATACCTCGTGTGTATTAGGAAATTTTCATTTATGCACAAAAATCCAGCCAGTTGAATCAAGTGAAGTTAGTAGAATTATCTGTGTAAGTTTAACAACACTACTGTGAGGATTGAGCAATTGCCAAAACAAAGTCCAAATATGATCTCTACATGCCTTTTTTATGCCTAAATTTTGTTGCCTACTGATCATCCAGTAATCATCAAGTGATCATCCAGGCTTTTCAAATATTCAGTACAAAAGGGCAGACAGAAGATATGTCATCCCATGTACCTGAGATACTTATCTATAGATGGGTTGAAGTTTCTCATCTCCCTCCATTTGCTGTAAAGGCAGTATGAAAAATACATGGTTTAGGTGAGATGAATCACCAGCAATAAGTACCAGTGATTAGCCTTTAGTCTTAAGTGCTTTGACCAAAGGACGAGTAAAAGTATCTTTCTTCATGAGCGGCAAAAACATGAAGTTAACTTGGCTGTAAGTTCTTTATAAGTTATCTATTGCACCAACATGTACGTAAAGATGTGGAAGTGATATACAGGCAGAGTATTCTGTTAGCCACTCTCGAGAGATATGCTGAGCATCTTCCAAGATTTTTCACATTTCCAAGAAACATCCAGTGATATTACTTTGCATAACTGATGACAAGTTTGAGGCTGAAAAAGCTATTAATATGACTGTTATGGTCAGGTGGTGTACATTACTTATAAAAAGGCAAGTTATTTTCCTTTGTCTTTACATCTAACATATGAAGTCAATGGAATCAATGGATAGGACCTCTGGTTGAATGGTCTTTTTCACCGTTTCAAGTTCATGACTTTTGGGGAATGCTATTCTTGAGCACCCTAAAACAATTTCTTGCATATCGCATTTGTACAGTCAAAATAGAAATTTTCTTAAATATGGAGAAGTGCTACGAACTCCTTCTTCCTCCAAAAGAGCTTTGTGAGCTACTGTTGCTATGGCATCCTTCAGTCACTTCATACCCACTACTGCAGGAGATTCAACAAAATCCTTATGCATACAAGCAGGTGCTTTGATTTTGGAATTGCTCACATACTTCAAATCAGACATCTGCGGAAATGCCTTGCTGAACAAGAACTCATGCCCTCTATTTGCTTCTCAGCTTGCAAGAAGAAGAGATATATAATAAACGTTCTTCATACAAATGGTTCACAAGCTATTGTTTCTGATTTATAGGATTGATATAGGCTAGATTTTGTTGTTAGCAATCATTCTGGCTAAAGTGTACATAGCTTTATATGAACATTGAATCAGGACAAAAGTAAGGCTCAAAATATATTGTAGAAATTGATAATTTCCTGTGCTGCTATAAAACTATTCTAGAAAACTAGAGTATCCAAGAAAATAAGGGTGTGATTTTTTAAGACAAAGAGTTCAATGCTTTTAAAAAAAAAAAAAAAATGATGTTTGGTTTTATTTCAGTTTCTTGTGTGTTTAGAGCATGGCCATACAAACAGTAGTGCTAGTAAAACTGAGAGTAAGAAACAGCTGAGAAGGAGAAGTGAAAGGCAGAGCAGAAATGCATCAAGGTAGTATTGCTGCAGGCAGTTTTTTTCATGTGAAATCACAAACAAGCAGCAGAATGTCTAGGCATGTCACTGAGTCCATCTCTTTCCTCAAGATAGAATTGCACTTGACAGCTAACCTATTTTTAAAGATTCTGAGTGATGAGGATTTCAAGATTGGTCTAGGCAATCTGTTCCCATGATTAATTACCTTAATCTGTATATAAACATCAACAAATCTGAATAATACCACCCATTGTATGATTACTGCTACTGGTAATCATAATCATTGTTTCCTTTAATTTAACTGCAAGATTTCTCTTTTGGTTTTTACTAAGTATGACCATTAGAGCAAGCAACATTGCTAATTCTTAATTCAGAACAAAATTAACCAAAATAAAATGATCCATTCTGACTGCGTAAACAAATATACATCCTGTGATGCAGCTATAATAAGTAATAATTCATTAATAAGATGTGTGTTTTTCTGGTGTAATGATTATAAAGAGCAAAATCCAGCCAAAACCTCATAGAATTACAGGCTTTAGAAGTAATCCATTTGCTTCAAAATGAAACCATTTATTTTTTACCTCATATATACGTATATATGCATATATATACACAGGGATTCCTTTCACACCTAGTCTCTAATGCATATTACAATTCTTCAGCATAAGTAGGAATTCTAAATCTTCCCAGTGGTATTGGCTACAGTTCCTGGTCTATTAATAGAACCTTTCATCCCTCTTAGTTTATCATCATATGAAGAGAAACCACATATCTGGAGGAAATGACTGACCAATAAATTGTGGCATCCAATGATAAGCTACAAAATCAGGTGAGAAATTAAAACATGTCTCAGGGCTAAGCCAAGATGATGCCAAGAAAACTTCTATGCCATAACATTTTGCATACAGATTTCAAAAACAAAACAAAATTCTCCAGTCAGGGGTTTGGAATTTCCAATGTGCTCCTCACAGCTATTAGTCCATGTATCAGCACTGCCAGCACTAAGGAAATAAGGATTGTTTATTTTAACATATGTTTTTTTAAAGAGTCATTAAAATCACTGAAGCTCCTAGAAGCATCACAAAATGCAATATGTCAGCATGTTCACTATATGACAGTTAACTTTGATGACTGGCTACCTGTCATCATGTTATTCAAACGATCATTAGGAGACCTGTCCTGTAGCTGGAAACTTAGGGTACTCCAGGAATTGGTAGCACTCTGCAGAATGACTACGCAAGCAAGGTCAGTTGTCCCAGTAAACACAGGTTAATTCTACCAGCTGTCTGATGCCTGCCAGTTTTAAGAACTGGCCATGACAGAAGTCAGTTTTGTGTAAATAAATACAAAGAAATCAGATCATATCCAGATAACTTACAAGAGAACGTCTGAAATACATAGCTAGAATAGTCACTTTTGTTTCTGTTTTAAGGATATACTTGACATTATCATCATGACTGTTCATGGTTTAGGATTCATGGGATTAAAAATGACTGTTTTGAGAATGTGATTAACATCACTATGTCAATTAGTACTTTTATGACACAAGTAGGAAATGAACTGCTGAAGAGGAGCCTTTAAAACTAATGTTTATCAAATGAAGACTCTTGTTGCACTCAGATCTGACACAGCCATACAGCCTTCATTCACAGTTTTCAGGGAACTGTCAGCAACTTTCTACTTCCCTTGCTATTCTATTTATGCGTTTTCTTCCTAATATAATTCAATTATTTCCCCTGTGCTTGACATAGGATAAAAAGCAAGGTCTTTTTTTGCTATAGATGGCAGCACTAGCTTATCATAAATGTTTATGGGTTTCCTTCTCTTGATGTCAATAGCTAAAAGGATGCTTGGGCAGATTATGACTTGTATGTAATCTAATTGTGTTTAAAATTTACAGATAATCAACTCTGTTGGCCATATAGTGGGTTCCTCTAATATTTCCAAGTGATTTAAAGACATCCTGGGCAACAATGAAGTACATTCACCATGCCTGAGGCCATGACTGTAAAGGTAATATATAGCCAATAAAATTATAAGTTAGCATATTACATTAAGAAACTGAATGCCTAGTAAACTCACATAAATAAAAGCAAAAAATGCACTAAAAATATTCAGTTAACAAGCTCAATAAAAATGTTCTTAGCTTGGTTGGCCTGGAGGCTAAACTAACAGGTTTACTCGAGCGATTTCTTTCAGTTACATTAGGATCTAGATATTTCTTTGAAGTAATTATATTCATTTGCAAAGAATACCACTTTTTTTTTGGGGGGGGGGGAACAAGGAAAGTTTTTGTTACTTCTCACAGCTTCATGAGCATTTCACCTCAAAAAAAAAGGTTCCTTTTTGCTTTCTCTAGGCATGCTTTAATGTTTTATTAATTGGCTGTTTGACTTCTGCTTACAATGATAGATGTCCTCTTCCCTCCTTAAAATAATTCTTAATGATACTCTTCCCCAATCCAGATTAATACCTCAAAAGATTTTGATGTGAGCTATGATTTTAGAATGGGTCCTATTGTTTGAAAGAACTCTGAAATTAAATGTGTCTGCTTCTTCTATGAGTAATTACTGTCAAACTCACAAGTTTCAACGTAGTTTTATTCTATGTCTAGTATAAAATAATGTCACTTCTTATTTCAGATCCCATAACTGTGCAGAAACAATCTAAAATGACAATGTTCTGACTGAAAATGCAAGAAGATAAATATTTTACATATTATGATATTATGATGTAAGTTTAGATAGCTGTGTGTTATGTGGCTTATGTCTTTTATTAGCTCTCATCTCTGTAAGGTTATTTGTATTTTTTTCTGTTTTGATTGCCTTTCCAAGAGCAATTATATTTATAATATATAATTGTACAGTATAGTGTGTGTGTATATATATATATTTATATATATATATAGCATCCAGATATAGGTATGTTTTCACATATAGGTACTAGTATATATACATATATCTGTACATATACATTGGTATATTTTTCAAATTTTAAATGAGCAGTTTAGAAAATTTTAGACTCTTAAACAGTAAGTAAGCAGCAAGAAGAAGAAAAAAACCCTATTAATGTTCTAATGAAAGAGGTAATGTCATCTCAATGTGCCCTTCCTAGACACCTGAGAGTCCATGCAAGGAATACATATTCTAACACATATTCTAACTATAAGATAAGCATCAAGCAAAGTTTCTACTGTAGTAGCCAAATGAGAACCCATTCCTGAGTCCATGTTTCTCCCATTAATTAGATTTTTTTCCATGTAGTGAATATAATTGTACTGTTTCACTCATGTACATTTTCTGATGCTTAGTTAGTGGTAAGTCTGAAATCATGGCTGCAGGGTCTTTTTGTTTGTTTGTTTTGGATTCTTTATAAAATATAGATGTATCAATCAGGAGACATAAATCCACTGAAAATCAGACTACATTAATGGACTTGTGAAACTATTTGCTGTTCTAACAATAAACTCTCCCAAACTTAGCTTCTATAGCATCAGTTTCTAGAATACTGAAATTCTGTCTTGTTAATACAGATGTTCATTACAGATTATGGTGTGCTTTGTCCTGGAATTCACTGCGCAATTGCATGTCAGTACTGTAAACACATTTTAGTAAAGAAATTCCATCTCTATTTCCTATTCCTTTTCGTCTTTCAGTTGTTCTAAAAACATAGCCTTTCCTTTGAAAGTGTCCTCACTGAAATGTTCTTCATTATATTGGTAGTTATTTTCCTGTATTTTATAGCAGGGGCATCATCTTTATGAATGTCTTATTATCGTATATTTTAAGTAAGAACTATACTGTATTCTTTACCTTTTGATAAATGTAGAACATCTGGAGACACACTGTACCACACCAAGGGCCACTACTTTATCATCAATGGCATGATGATGATAACCATCCATGGAAAATAATTGCTCCTAGTACTTCTGATAATGCTTTACAAAAGTAGTGAGTTAGTCAAAAAGTATGACCATCAAAACCAAGCAGAGAAATTCTGAGCAGAATTCATCTCCTGAGTCACTTGATACTGAGAAGGAAGACATTTTTGAATGTAATTGTTATTCAACTTTGGCTTCCATCACAAAGCGTGATTTACAGGGCCATTAATTTCCATTACCCTTCTGCATTGAAATCATGCATCTGCGAAACAAATACACTAATAAATTTACATTCTTTGCTATTTTTTTCATATGTAGATGCCATATATACACTAGTAAACACATGCCAAGGAGATAGCAATATATTACCATCACAAAAATTGCCATAGAAAGGCACAAAAGAAGGCTAAGAGCTAAGATTTTTAAAATTAAATGCCAATTGTTAGGCTTCTACATGCACAGCTAGGTTTCCTGCCTGATTTTTCAAAAACTGCTGTGCACCAACAACTCCCATTAACCTCAATTAGAGCAGCACTTAAGCTCCATTGTTCCCTAGAGGAACAAGACCTTTACCAGGGGGTCCCTGTCATTTCAGATATTTGTTACATTGTTTCTATGGCTGGCACAGCTCAGTTGCAGTTCTGTGTAATTGCTAAATACAGTGGTAAAAAGTGAATGAAAAAGCAGATTAAATGCAAATATTCTTTTTTTCCCCTCTCCTTTCCTTCTATGTGTTTTTCCAGAGACTAATGATAAAAAAGCAAGCAGGCGTTTTCAGAGTTCATTTGAAAACTCACCCAAAGACTGAGTTTTTAATGCAAAACAATTGCATATATTCATCTCAAAGAGGATTTTTTGTTTTGTCTTCTCCAAGCCTATGTATGATGCCTGCAAATTCTGCTACTAAAATCTGACATGCTATAATGAATAAATTCTTCAAATACATTCTGGTTTTCTGCAGTCCTTGCCAAAATTCTCATTTGCAGCTTTATACTAGGCTGCTGTCAGATAAATTCCCGACTTGCCTTCTTCCAGCGGGTTTGTGCTGTACCAGCTACACCCCCACTTTATCCTCAACTCCCCCACTCTGCCCATTCCTATGACAGTTCTGTTAATTTCCATCTCCAACTAAGCTTAAAGCACATTTCTCATCCAGAAAATGTAGCCATTCCTTTCTGTCTCCAATCCTTTCTCCCATAGTCATTCTTTGAAAAAGCAAGATAAAATTTAGAAAATTGTTGTTGCAATTATCAATTAGGGCTTTGCTCAGGGAAGCAGGAAGTTCAGTGAGATGCTGAGGAGAAACACTTACTTGTCAGTAGACTTCATTTCTGCTACTTCTGCTAAATGCAATTGCAGATTAGGCCACAAGTGAAAAGAGTCTCGAATCTCTTTCTACCATGCTATTCTCAAACATTTTTTTTCTTTTAATCAACCTAAATGTTTTTGTCCAGAAGCTATGTGAAATACGTTCTGTTGAGAACTGAGCAAAATGCAGTGCTAGAGCCTTGATAGTAAATTAATTTCTATTGCCTTTCTGTATTTATTCTAGTCAAGGTAATAAGTCCTTTCAGTCAATAAACTTATTATCTATTAATTCTCAGTAAGTTACCATTCACATTTAGCAATGTGAATATCATAATCCAATGGAGCCCCCATAGAGTAAGACCTAGTGATGTTCTGTAACATGCTACATTCCCTACATCCATAGATAATAGTTTGTCCCTAAAATCACAGTTTCAGAAATTCAATGAGAAAAGTCCTGATTCCAGCAAAGATGACAGCAGAACTCTTATTTTCTTCGGTGGAGCCACAATACCATGATGTATTAGAAAAAAAAAAAAATATATATATATATATTTATATATACATATATATATAAATCAATGACTTTTTCAGTGGGGAGAAATGAGCTTTCCTTTGCTGATGATCAATATGTCAGTAACTGATCCCTGAAGAGAATTGTTCTGCAGCATAACAGCACTGAAGCAATTTGTTTAAGATCAGATGTTAATTGAAGTGTGATAGAAGCCTGAAACAGAAAGAATCTCTCTCTCTCCTTTCCAAGGCCTTTCCACTTATATTTGTTAACTTTCCTGTTTTTATATTAAATATTCATCATTGTGATAAACTTGAACTCACAGTTTCATTAATCATCACCTAAAAGTATAATCTGGACACATACGGAGATTTTTTCTGCTCACTTTCACAATACAGGGAAAAAATTGGGAAAGTTTTGTATTTTTCTAATGCAGTACAATGTGATACAGTACACTGAAACAACCTTTCAATTTCAGCAACATTCTCCCAACCTTCCTCTGATTATGTGACCTCAAAGGGTTAATATTTTCCCAGATATTTTATCCAAGAGTGTCATTGTGGTAATCAATAAACTAGCATGTTTATGCCCTGTAGATATGTCAGTCAGATGAGTAAACTGCTGATACTCATATATATTTGAACAGCTCTACAAAGGCTATATGTTCAGTGAGTTAAGGCAGGAGGCAATCGAGATTAAGGGTTCTAGATTTTGACCAGCTGTTTAAACTAACCAAAGACTCGCCTGAACCATACCATACTTGGTATGGTATGAGAGAGGTTTCACTGGCCACTTCAGAAAGACTGGAAGTTCACTGACTATAAGGAGAGGAGAGGGAGCGCGAAGAGACAGCTAAAGAGGATGATCTTGCACAATGTAAAAGAACCTTGACAAAGCCCCATACAAGACTCAGAGTTGCAAGAAAAATAAAGAAGAGGAGGGTGTGTAGCTCTTCTATAGATTTTTCTGCTCTATGTTTTTGTTCTGTCTTTAAATACGATTAAAATGTTGAGACTCTTCATTTACTTGACCTTCAATTACTCTGTATCCCTGGAGAGCTGTACTGTAAATCATAGTGATCACATGCCTGGACCTCTGGAAAATGAATGTCCTCGGGATATAGGTCTGGAAGAGAGGCATTAGTTCCAGGACCTTGTTAGTCAGATTAGACATTCTTAGTCCTCAAGACTGATGCTGAAACATCTTCTAGTCAGAGTCAGTGTTTGGACACTAAGAATCAAAAACTACAAAAATTCATGTGTCTAGTGGGTTAGGGAGCCAAACAGCAGCCTCCTGAATGATACAAAAATCCTCAATGAGGACTTTGACTAAAGATTCAGTCAAATATCTTTAAAACAAATTGTAATGACAGAAACATTATTTTAAAAGGAAAAGTAGCAGTTCAGCCTATGATAAAATAACAAGGCCCTTAAGGTTTGGGCAGGCACCAGAGACCTCTGTTTCATTTTTCGGCTGTCTTCATTTTCTTTACTGTAAAACTATCCTGTCTTCTTGTTTCTCCATTTGAACCGCAGCTATTTTAGAAATAATTGCCTCTCATAAATCTCTTCCTGGTATTCTATTTTTGCTCCCCTCCTGCACTGTCTACAGAGCTATAGAGAACACTTTCATCAACTCATCATGTAAAAATAAAGAAACAAAAACACTAGCCTTCTGATTGCTAGTTTTTAAAAACTTACATTTGTAGCATCAGGTATCCTCTTCCCTTTTAACATTACACTTTTCCTTTCTATCTACCTGTCATATATTGGGGGTGGTTTGAGGAATAGTATTAAACAATGGAAAACATAAAAGGTAAATCATAGAAGCAGGTGAGATTTTGTTTGTTTGTTTGTTTTTTCCCGAGCTTGTGCCTGAGGTTTGGTAATGTCAAGGAGCATAAAGGGCTGGCTGCTCCTTGCAGGATGGGAAGATGGGAACTGAGCAGTAACACTGCTTGGCAGGGCTGGGGCCTGTCCCATCGTGGCTGTGATCACAGCCAGGTTCAATCAATCAACAGGGCAGGTCAGCAGGTAAGTCTGTGGTGAAGAGGCAAGTTTGAAGTGGAGTCTGCAGGTCATAGTCACTATCAGACCTGGTGAAGGTAATCAGGGTCAGACACAGGCACAGCCCATGATGACCAGGCAGGACCATGGGAATGGGAATAAGCTGAGGCCGGACCAGGCAGGACCATGGGAATGGGAATAAGCTGAGGCCGGACCAGGCATTCAGCCTGCTGGTTGTGCTTTACAGGACCTGTGCCCAGGAAGGGGCAGGGTTGTGGGGGGGTTGGAAATCATCAGTGCTGTGTGGCGTGTGGGGCAGGGACTGAGCCGAAATGGGGCCTGGGCCAGGGCAGGGATGGCGGGTACCCCCCTGGCAGGGCCTGGCAGATTATCTGGCACTCACAGATAATCCAGGTCAGGGAACAAATCCAGATAAAATGTAATTAGCTCACAAAAAGAAAAAAATCTTCTAATGACCTTAGTCCTTTTGTTTGTACAACTTGAAAATTTGCTTCTGAAATATTTCTCTTGGTGTAGCATATTCTCTTGCATGTGGTGTTTTATGCAAACAATAAGCTGAAACATATTTTAGGGCACTCAGAGCATGCAAATTACCTGCACCTTTGGGCTCTGAAAATAATAAATAAATAAAGTTAAGTTAACGTATAGTTACTAAATTTCAGAAGACCAAGAGATTCAAAGAATAATCTAAAATTCTGATTGCCTGTGTTTAAAACATTAAAATAAACATTAAAAAATAACTTCATGAAGCAGATTCTGCTTGATGTTTTGCAGGAACAGACTTTCTCCTGTGTTCCAGACTTTCTCCTGAAAATTCAGTGACAGAATAATTTCCATTTCATTTTTGCTGAGTCTCTTTCAAAAAAGCAGAAAGCATTTTAGAAGCAAGTAAAGGACCCTTAAAATAAAAACTCAAAACATACACAAGTTTCTATAACCTCCGTAAAAGCTTAGGGTTACTGTTATGTTGATTGGGTGAATTTTTCTAGAGTTTGCAATAAACCCCTTAAAAGATTTAATGTGAAATAAAGATTCAGCAGGCCATTTCCATTTAAGATAAGGAATTTTCGAGGCAAATATCAGAACTGTTTGTACAAGCTAAACAAATAATTGGAATGTATAAGAAGAAACAAACCCAAGGGAATCAAAGTTAATGTCATGAACCATTATGAATCTGAAGGGAATAATGAGGGAGAATCTGCAAAAGCTCATTAAAGCTAACCACCCTCTGAATGTACTTCTATTGGACCCTAATTAATTTAGGATCTTTCAAAACTCTCAGGAAACTGTCATCAAGCTATATTTCAAGCTAGAGCTTGATGTAAAGAGGAACCATAAAGTGAAAAATGTCAACAGAATGATGAAAAAAAGAAAGGACACAACATGCTAGTTCAAAGTCTAACTTATTAATAGAATGCCTTGGAACCAGACTTCACCAAAACCCCCCTTTTCTTCAAACCTGGTAAGATCTGTGCTTAGACTCATTGTGATAGACAAAATGACAGCTGCGGAAATAAAAATCAAAAAGGCTTTGGGATAATTTAAAGATTTGATGTCAGCAATGTTATTGTCTTTCTAGAGTAGCCTTCCGCTCAATATGCACAAGCAGGATTTTGGTTTGACCACAGAAGTGGCTGCAACCATAGAACCCTTCTGTGACCTTACGAGGCTCATTTTAAAGATTCAGTGGTACCTGTCAGCATCCCCTTTGACATGAGAGGTCAGGGGCCTGAACCTGGTGAATCTGCATTTAGGATGGCACTGTATTTTGTACAATAGGGGTGTATTTGGGATTTCACAAATGTTGCGTAAGTATCTGCGTTTACATCAATGCCTGAGCTGTACACACAAAGCAGTACACAACATACACAAGGCAGGCTCTGTCCGTAAAGCTTGTGGTCACAATAGACATCCCACTGCTTAGTCTCACATTTGAACTGAAATACTGGATTAACTCCCTCACTCCAGCAACCCAAGATGACAGAATTGATGTTTTCTGCTGTGGCTGAGGGAACTGGTCTGAAACTTAGAGAAGGATATCACCGCCCTCACAAAAATTACTCCCAGACATAAGTCTAAAAGAAAACCCAGAAGGAAGGAATAAACACAACCAGCTCTTACAGAGCTGTAGATTGAATTTGAAGGTGCTTTTAGTATTAGGACAGAGTAGCAGCACCTGGGTATGCCTCTGCCATTTCCTGGATCCAGCTCCTCTAGGATAACTTACTAGATTCTGGGCTTATAGTCATACCTTCTCTTTTTGTTTTGGTGGGTGAATTTGCATAAACTTTTTTCATATTGACCCAGGTTAAATAAAGGAAAGAGATACTTAAAAAAGAACTCGTCGATTTTAGGAGTGTACTTATTCTTGATCAGCTATACACACATAGCTAACTATAGCTCTATATAGACAAATAAAACAGTTATGCCCAGTAAAGTGCCAAAGTGGCAAACAACCATAGGTATTTCATCTGTTGTAGAGTCCTGTTATATGAAGCTCACTGTTGCTGCAGCTCAGGGAGGACTACGTTGGCAGCTGCTACCTAGGAGTAGCCCATTTCAGAAGCAGAAATTGCCTTCTCACTTCTCCTGTTCTCCTAGTAGCTCCTGATCTGCAATCTCTGATTGCTAATATCTTTATTCTTTTCTCCATTCTCTGTTTACAGACCCCCTCTCTTGTTATGCAGCAATGTTTAGTTCTGTTTAGTCTTTAGAGATGCCTAGGACTTCCTCTGAATTCATTATTTTTGTCATATTAATTATCGGTGTATCTTGGCTCCCACTGAAAAGCCAGTGGAAACAAGCCATTTCAGAGCTTCTGCTGACAGCCCCATCCTGAGGATACTCTGTGGGATACTGCATCCTAAGTTCACAGAATAATTTATGTTGAAAACAACCTGCGGAGGTCATCTGGTTCAACGCACAACGTAAAGCTTGGAAGCTGGGCCATGTTGCAGGGTACCTTGTCCAGCAGAATTTTGAGTAGCTGCAAGGTGTCTAAGATGGGTGAAATGAAAGTGCTCCTTCTGTGTTCTGAGTATACAGGAGTCCTAGATGCCTTCCTTAGACTATATGGTAGTTTTGAAGTGGCTGTAATAAGACAAATTTAATTCCAGAGTTCTAGTGCCAATATTGTACCCATTGCCTGTCTAAATAGCAGCACTCTGAAAGCAAAAAAGAAAAAGAAAGAAAATGTGACCTGGAAAAGCAAGCACTAAAGTGCTTCTCACAGTATAATTACAAGAAAAGTTGAAAAGTAAGTAATGTAAAGTTAATAGGAAAAATGAGGATGATTTCTCTTCATAGAGGATTTGGCTTTGAGCTGAAGACGTCTTGATTTTCCATTTCCTGAGCAGTGTTCTAACAGTTAAGGTAATAGATAAAAGGAGAACATCTTCTTCTCCATCCTACTTTGAAGACAAACAGTGTAACCAACTCAGATCCTTGAAGGATTTTTGCAGTCATTTACACTATTTAAGGATTCAAAGCTTGGGATCTTTTGTAAGAAATTGGTATTTTTCTTTAGTTCTGTCTTCGTTGTAAAAGGCACAATTTCAGCCACAGTTAGCATTTCTCAGTGCTTTGTTATGGGCAACTTTCTTCTCAGTGTGTGTTTTTTTTCAGATTGCCATTTTCAAGCATCTATGTTTGCTCATTCTTTTTATAAAGGAACTTGGACACATTTCAGGAACTAGGATTCTAGTCATGGCATTGTAGGCTTGATTTGCAGAGATGATGAAGTCTTATTAGGAATAACTCTTGACTATGAAGTATTACAGTTTTCAGTTCCTAACTACCAATTTAAATTTTCATCTAAATTTTATCAGGATCATAAATGGTTTTATGGTGCTACCATCATTTGCATCTCTCCTAATGCTAAATCAAGCTGGTGAGAATTACAAGGTTTCTTTTCTACTAATCTGCTTTTTTAAAGTAATTAGCTAAGCAGGGCAGGAAAATGAAGTATTTCCTATAAGGGTCCATAAATGAACTCTGTGTAAATGCAAGAGTAGATTACTTTGATATAAAGATGGCCATTATTCCATAAAGCTTTGGAAAGATGACTATCTTGGAAGCTTATAATCTGATTTTTATAAATCCTATTTAACATATCATTATTTTCTTTTTAACAGGCAGCAGTTGTATCACTCTTCTCTCACGTTATCCCTTCTTTTTCATAACAGAACCATGCAGTCCTACTTACACATTACTTGTGAAATTGTCACCAAAATGCTATATTATTATAAACACTATATTTATTATAGAGCCAATCTTATATTTCAGTTGAGATACATTTCAACCAATACATCTTTTAATCCTGAGGAAATAGAATCAAGAGGTATAAGGGTATCAAGTTTAAATGTTACAATTGTACTGACTCTCATATTTATGCCAGGGTGCTTAAGATCCTTGCTCCTAGGAGATTCCAATTCATCTTTTCCATCAGATCTCGCCTCTGTAAGATTTTGGGAGGTTTACTCTTCAAGAGGAGAGAATGGTTAACAGATCATTGTGGAAAAGTCAAGTGAACGCCACTGTACAAGGTGCAAAGGGCAGGCAAGGGAGATCTACACACACTAAAAGCAGAAATGGAAAATAAGTTTCACATGCAATTCAAAATAAATGATTTTTCTCAAATTAAGATTTCTTTTCTGATTCAAAATCCATTGTGAAAAACAGTTTCTAAATGATTTTTACAAATGCACAACCTTATAATTTCTTTGAGGAATCAAGGATTTCAGAAATTCAAGATGATGCTTCAGAAAATTCTTTTTCTCCCTTTTTTTAAATTTACTCCTTATGTGCTTTATCCAGCTGCATTTTTAATGTTATGAGAAAATGCTTTTCCCCAGATAAAAATTAGAACTATTATGAAGTCCTTCTAAGAATTAGTGCTAACAAGTTCCTGTCTATATTCAATGTCAATACCTTTGGTGTAAGGAATGCAAAGTTCTACATAGAACTCACAGGGTCTTCTAGTCCAACTCCTTGTTCAGCTTGCTGTTGTCACAGGCTTCATATTATCCCACTCATAAATATAGCAAACTTCACCTTGAAAAGAGCTGCCCCTCAGCAGTAGAAATGATTCTCTGTTTGAAAGTTACTTAAGAACTATCATCTACTTCATTCATCTCTCCAGCCGCAACCAGTATATGTTCTGCCTGAAAGTGGTACTTATGTCAAAATTGATTTGGGGATGCGTCAGTCCTTTTCTCACCCTAGTGTTTACCTGGCGGCTTTATTTCTGTCAAAGTAAGCAAGCACAGCTTTCTCAGGCACGTGGCTGTGACCCTGTTCCTTTTGCCTGGCCAACTAAGCAGCCATTTATCAGCACTCAGTGTGGCACTCTATCTGCTCTGATATGATCTATCAATCAGAGACATATGGGCAGGCAGACTATATAGCAACTGCCAGCTTTGGAGAGTGAGCAGAACACCTTTTGTTTGTTCGCTTGTTTGTTTTACAGTTACAGAACTTCTCCATATCTTGGTAGATAGCACCTCTTCTAACATGGCCCAAGGTACCTTTCTACCCCTTTGCTTAACTCCAATTCTCCTATTTATATTCTTATTTTAGAATACACTTGAAAACTCCTTGATTTTTTTTTTGGTTTACTTGTGAAAAAAAAAAAAAAAAAAAAAAAAAGTGACTGTGCCCAAAAAATGTAAAGTAGTTTCTCCTAGAAGAAAAAAGAACAGATATTCGGTGATGTTTTGAAACAGGGTCTGAGTTTGCATTCAGAGAAGGAGTCTTAACATTAATCTAGAGCAAAAGTGTTTGTTACTCTTCCCAGTCTCTGCTTATTTTAATGCTAGGTTTCTTGCAACTTCTGTGAAACTAATCTGTGTATTGGAGAGGACTTCTCAAGAGCTGCAGCTTGCAGTTATCTCAAGGAAAAAAAAAGAAAAAAAAAAACACAGGGCCAAGTAGAGGTTCTCCCCTAGGCTTCTGTGAGATATGATGTAACAGTATATCTGGCTAACACAGAGGACTATACTTTTTTCAGGCCCAAAACCTTTTTATTGCCTTCTTATTTGCATTCTGTAGCCAAGCATTTGCTACTATGTTGGTACTAAGAATCTGTTCTTGCCTAATTTCCTAAAACGTGAACACAACAATTAATAAAGTGTTTTTTTAAGCCTACTTTTTTTGCCTTCAAGTTGATTCTTAAAAATAAATTTTGATTTACTTCTCTGCTGATTCTAAAGACAAAGGTAGTTTTTTGGCAGTAATACCTGAAAGTGGACTAGAAAATGTATGGTTGTGTCATAGAAGATATTGCACTAATTGTCTTTCTCAACACATGCGTTGTGAAAATAAGAACTGAAAAATCTGAAGGATAAAAGGCTTGGAAAAGCATTTTTTTATTAATACTTAAACATTAATAGGAGTCATTTGCTTGGCTATATTCAGTGGCACCAAGTTAAATCTTTTAGTCGTGATGGCTGGTTAAATGATATAACTTGATCTTGCTATTCCTTTTTTACAGTCTGCTTCACATAATAGCTCTTTATCTAAGGAGTCTCGGTGTTCGCCATTCACTTTGCTCAACTGTTAGAAAGAACTCGATTATTCACCTATGAAAATAATTTGTGAAGAGAAACTTTGTAAGTTAGTTTAGAAAAATAAGCAGAACTCACTGAAGTACTACTAAAGGTGAAAGAAAATTTCTCAGCTCCGAACTTTATATTCTTCAGAAAGAAAGATTAATAATCTTTCTTGAGCTTCAAGAAATACAGAAGTTGTATAACAGCCATGCTATACTTGCCTGTAACCAACTTCTTTAGAGAACTGATCACAGAACAAAAAACAAGCATTTGCTTCCTCCCACCACTTTCTTGCTACCTATAGGTATTCAATGCCTCCCCCACTGACTGTCTAGCTAGCAACATTCAACTGGTTGTTCTAGTTCTCTAATGTTAATTTCTTTTTAATTGAATCACCACAGATGTCAATTATTTACTAATTATTTGAATTTTCTTCTGAACTTTTAATTTGTAATTCTTTTCAATGAAGAGGATTTTTGTAGGAGTCTTAAAATAATTGCACTTGTATTCAGCAGTTAGTCTACTAATTAGCAGCTATTCTTTTTCCGAGGTCTGTGGATGACGTTACTGAGTACAAAACGTTCACCTTTCATAAGAAAAGAAGTCACTAAAACTTAACTGCCTTTTTTAGTAATATTTTATTTCTATTTTCCGTTCAGATCTAGTAATTATAACACCTGGACTTGCATATCCTTACATCACAGAATATCTTTGGTTCTCCTACCCATCTTACTTATGTACATATATTTGTCCCTTTGAAAACTTAGATATATACTATCAAAATTTATGATCAGGATTAAAGAAAAATACAGAATGCAAACTTACATGAAGTAAGTGTTCCGTGTTTTGAAAAATACTGAGCTTTCAGGAAATTACTTTACTTTGATGCTTAAATGGAGTTTATAAAAGATAAAAACAGGTATTCAGTAGAAAGCTATTTGAAGAGAACGGATGTGAGACTTTCATCTGAAACATTTGCCTTTTCTCTAGTTCATCTTTCTACTTCAGCTACCTTCTGTTGAGACAGAATTATTTTCTAGATTTTGATTTTCCTCTGTACATATACTTACAATTTAAAATCAGCCTTCTCTACACAGACAGATTTCAGAAGTCTGCCCTGGCAAATTGTGTATCTCACTACTTTAATAATTCTTGTGGTTAAGGTCTGAAAACTCTCTGACTTTTTCATTATTTTGCCTAAACTGGGGATGCAATGAAGAGGTAGTCACAAGATTTTGGACTAATCCAAAAGTAGGACAGAATAGCTTCCCTATTCTTCCTCACTCTCAGTTTATAAATTCAAGGTTTAGATGGATTCTTTTGCTGATGGCTTGCATGGAGATATTCTGCTCAGCTGACTCGGTACCATGAACAAAGATATTTTCAAAATCACTACTTCCCTGGACAGATTTTCTGGGAATGCTTTCATAGCTCCCCTTTAGAAAAGTGCTGTGGATAACAGCACTTGCCAAGGCAGGAGCGTGAGAGTGACTGGAATGACCAAAACTGTTTAGGAAGGTGTTTGCCCTAAACCAATCACATTAAAATGACCTTCAGTCAGATTAAAGAGGAATTATTAATATATTTTTGAAAGAAGGTGTCAAAGAAGGAGTCAGCTTGAAAAGAAGTATGAAGGAAGTGTGAAAATTCATACCAGTGGGGAGAGACCTTGCAGAGGTAGTCAAAACCTAGATTGGCACTGCCAAGCATGATTTGTTTTAAACTAAACTCAGGTTAAACCAAGATTTTCCCTGAAAGAAGTCTCATATTGTTGTTACTGTTCCTAGCTGCATGGCTTTACATTTGTAGGTATTTAAAAGATTCTATTTTCTTGTGCTAGAGCAACTAGAATATCCAGGTTTTATTTTTATTTTTACAGAAGATCCAGTCATTTGCCATTTGCATTATTAATTTTCCCTGCACTATGCCCATTGTCAAGTACTAAAAGATAAAAATAAGCATGCATTTTATGAGGACAAACAACTTGAAAATATGTCAATTTAACATTTTTCCTTCAAATGGGAAACTCCTGAAAGATTCTGAAATAAACTACCGCTTGGGAAGAAACCAGTGCCATGTTGGCTTTATAAAGCTAATAAGCCTGTATCCCTCATGAGTTTCTCCTCTCCGCTGTGTGAACTCTGTTTGCTTTTTCTGTTTTCAATGGTTTCCTTTGTGCTTTCTCATGTGGCCAGACAGCGTTTGCCCAGTGCCTTCTCACCCCATTGTCACAAAACAGCTGCAAACACGTATGTTTTGCAGAGCCTTCCGTCTGTAGAGATCTCGGGGTAAGCTCTCAACTGCTCTCAGTTGCCGGAGTACCAGTACAGCGTATAGGGCTAGGCTGATTCATGCCATCTGGCCCTCTGAGCCACTCTGTGTTTATTTGCGCAATTGAACATATTGTTTCAAGCTCCTGCTGTTTAACAATAATATTTCCTGGCCAGAGGCTTTTATAACAACTTACTGTACAGTTCTCAGTAAAGTGCCTTATAAATAATGATTGCGATTGTCCGTTTTCATTTACCACTCCCTAAGTCCACCCGCAATGAACAGAGCTTTCTGTAGACAAAGATAGCAACAGACTGCGGGCAAATTTCTAGGAAAAATAATGGCACAGGCATTCCCAAATAAAGGGAGTTAGTGCCTAGCATAGCAACGGTGGTAACAGAGTTATGCCCAATCGCAGATCTATTGCCTGATATTTTTATACTTATTGCTTTGCTGTTATCTTTCAACTGAGATCGTTGTCTTTTCTGGAATGTGTCGTCATGCTCTGTAGCTTTACTTTTTCCAAAGGGCTTCAGAAGGATTCTACTACCCAGTAAAACAATCAAAGAGTGCAACTCACCATCATTAACTGATAGAGTGAACAGCCTAGATGTAGGGAAGGCAAGCATATTTCCTTCCTTCTCTTTTACACAAGGTAGATGGCACCACCATCAAAAAATAAAAAGTAATAAATAAGAATCAGATCATGTGGTTCATGGTTTTAGCTTTCCCAAGTGGCAGTTCCCAACACTGTCAACTTATGCAAAAGAAAATTATCAAATCTGGGAAAGCCCCTCTGTTCTCTTTATTCTGCAGAAAATGCTTGTACTGTCTCCTGTCTGTCCCAGGAGAAACAGAAGAACTGAAAGCGTCTGGCACTCTCTTCTCCTCTTTTAGTTAGTAACCAAAAATGCCCAGTTGCTTCCTCCTCTTGTCTTAGCAACTCTCTCTCTGAGTGCTAGATGAGGAGCAGAAGTGGGAATTTGAGTTGGAAAGACATGGATGCTTCTCACGCTGCCTTCACACTGTGTGCCCAATAGCATTCCCAATGGACAGGAGACCAGACTCCGGACTGTTTTCCAGGTCATTAAAATAGGTCCCACAATCACTGGACTGAAGTGTCTTTTTTTTTTTTTTTTAATATATGCATGCATCTGTAACTCAGTGTGCTGTTAGTGGAACGTGTTTTGCTTAAAACATGTTTTAGGTATTTCACAGTGTATTCATAGGCTTCTCATTCCTTCTATATAAAAGTCTAGCACAAATATTTCCATTCCTTGAATCTGACTAATCTAAATGGTAAATAGTCTATTTCTTCTTTTCCTTCAATAAATTAAGCTCTTTATTTATTTATTTATTTATTTTTGTGGCTACTTCTGAGGCATCCTGAATTCCAGTATCCTTTATACATAATAACTGTGTCATCCTATTATCAGATTCTCTGTTCTAGATGACAGGAACTAAAACATTTTTTTCATCTATTTACAATTAATTTTCACAGAATCACAAGGATCCCAGAATGATTGCGATTGAAAGGGACCTCCAGGGATCTAGTCTAACTACCCTGCTCAAGCAATGTCACCTAGACCACATTGCCTAGGACTATGTCAGGATAGATTTTGAGTATCTCCAAGATCAGACTCCACAACCCCTCTGGAGAAACTGTCCCAGTGCTCAGTCAGCTCTCCATTTCTTGCACATAAAAACCAAAAGTAGTGGCTCACACAACTACCAACAGAGGCAGAGTGGTGGCCCAAGATGGAAGTCAAAGGATCCCTTTTTAGTCACTTGTGACTAAGGAAAAGTTGTCAAAAATAGACAGCGCATGGCAATTACATCTCCATTCTTAAGCATTTTTTATGTGTCACAGTTTTTTGATGTACTGTTTACTGAACATAAATGATTTACAAATGGCTACCTATAATTCCGTGATTTTCCCTGTTATAGTCACCATCTTATTAATTTTGGACATAATCAACAGATATTGAAGAGAATGCTGCTAAACAGGACACAGATGACACGCCTTGCTACTTTTTTTCATCATGTCTTTGAAATGCACCAGGGAAAATAAGAAAATAAGAAAATAAGAAGACTCCTGCCACAAATTTCTGTTCCTTCCTGTTCTATATCCTCTTTGATGATCTTCAAGGCATATAGGATTTTTCTATTTTGCTGTAAGGGAAGGAAGATCATAGAAATATTATTTCCACAGGAAGTGGAGTAGTTTTGACACCTAAGATGAAATATTGCTCTGTTAAAATCCTTTGGACCCTGGTTTTCAATATTTTACTTGTATCTCAAGATTTTTAACTGTCTTTCTCATAAAGACACAGATCTATACAATGGAGTGCTTTTGAGTGACTTCCAGCAATAGCTTGGCATGATGCTGAAAGCAGCATTCATCTATGGCTACAATAACTTTGTGTGTGACCCTATCTTTGCAGGCTTCTAAAGATGGTGGTCAGAAAAGAGAATACTTCACATCACTGTGCCCCTGGACATTATGACATTTGTCCTCCTATTTAAACATTTTGGTTTTGTAAGACTTCTAATTTTCTCTGCTCAATGATTCTAATGGTGTCAAATGACACAGAGTGTGCAACCATGGGATTATTTCTTTATCTCATCATTTTTTTTCCTTAAAGAGACAAGATACAGTTTAAACAATGACAGCTGCTTAAACGGCTCATCCCATATGCAGTCCACTAAAGTCAGGTTGCTGTTCCTCCATCTCTGAGGGAAGGGATTAGGATGCAGGTGCTGTGGAGCTCAAAGCCACTGCTGAGTGGTGGGGAGGGAGCGGTATATGCTTTCTGCACAAAAAAAAACCCTGAACTGCTCTTACTACTCCCACAGCTGGAGGAGGGAAGAGAGACCTCCAAAATTTTCTTCCAGTGCCAAGGCTGGACTACCACAAAGCAAGGTAGATCTAGTGCCTAACTGGTAAAACAAATAAAAAGAATAGAATTTTGGCTATCCTTTATAGGATATAAAGGATATAAATGTACTTTAGTACTTTTGCTTGAGTCTGGAGCTCGCTGAATATACTGGTGGTCCTCATTTGTTCAGCATTGTTTTTTTATTGCAGAGAGGATCAGTCTCAAACTGGATTCTTTTTGGATGAAATCAAGTTAAAAGATGCATTCCTAGATTACAGCTAAAGCGATCATGGAGCTAAATTGGAAATGAGTCAACGTGAATTATTCTAAAATACATATATCATGGATATCATGCACTCAGCACCCTCTGATAATCTCTACAGATATGTCCACAAAATTTGCTAATGCAGACATGACCAATAAAAAATCATCTGGACTTCTCCTGTAGTTTGATGAGTTTTCATTTACTTTATGCTCTGAAGCTTCTCTTCAGAAATATATATATAAGTGAGGAAATATTTCCAGGCATTTATATATATTGTTTATAGAAATCTCATCTTTTTTTTTGGCAATGAGAAAAGACAACATAAGCTTTAAGTCAAAGCCCTGGCTGCAAGGCAGAAGGGCCAGATTCCAATTATAGATCTGTAAAATGTTTTAAGTGAGGGACCAACTTGTTGGACAGCACCTGAGTTTTTCATCGATGAAAAGAGGATTATAATACTTTTCTTATGAGGATTGTGGGAAGATGAATAAGTGAATGTGAGAATGACTATAACGAGAGACAGAGAAAAGCCCATGCAGAATCAAAATTTGAATTTTACATTTCTCTTTCCTCGTGTGTATTTAGTCAAACTTAAATAGGGAAATTTCTATCTGTAGAACTATTAGAGGAAATCACATCATTTGGATGATATGAATTTCAAAGAGATGAACCATTTCTGTCAGATTATTACATAGAGAGAATAGTTAAAAGTCCACATAACAAGGAATGTTTTAGCATTAATAAATATTGGACTAACTATATTTTAGAAGAAAACAAGTGAGCATTGTTTAGATAGTTGACATAATAGATGTGCTACCATCAGGAATAGATTTGGGGCTCTAAAATTCAATAGCATAGGAATATCTACCTATATCTTAGCTAGGTTGTGTAATTGTTCAGGATTTGAGGCACAACTTCTACTGTATCTTATTATCCTGCTGGTTTGGGGTTTTTTATTATGAGAAGCATTTCCCAGACCTGTGATACATGGGAGAAGCTCACATGAACAAGCACAAGCTGTAAGTCATTCTTTCCAAACATCTTTTGTAGGTTACACAGCAAAAAGAGCTTTAGAAGGAGGCATTCAGCAAGGTTAGCATGATGCTGTGTCAGAGGTAATATGCTCTGCAGAGCTCAGAGCCTGGCTGTCTGAGGCAGATGAACCTCACACAGAACACAGCTAATTCATGTGTGAGATGCCACTTTGGGCAACACACTTGAAAAGTAGGCACGGTGGTATCCAAGTGCACCAGAGTTCTTTATTGAGACTTAGCCCATATCTTCATGGAATCAAAACCTTAAGGCTGATTAGCCAGTATTAAAAAGGCAGCAATTACTACTACAGCATACTTTTGTTTGCTTCTTTGTTTGCTTGTTTGTTTTGAGAGGGAGGGGTAGAGAAGCTGCTCTTTTGAAAAGATTGGCCAGTTGCATAATAATACTTCACAAATGCTGATTTTCTGATGACTTGAGCATTAAGAGCCTCCTAAGAAATTATTTCTGGGTAGATTTTCTTGTGTTATTGATGGAGTTGAACTGGCATTCTTACTGTAATGGATTTGAGCAGTATTCTTATCCATAAATACGTTCTCTGTTAGCCATTCTTCTCTCCTTTTATGACTCTGAATATAGATTTCTATGTTTGTTTACATTTTTTTTTTCTGAGAATATGATTGATTGCATTTTATCACCTTACTAATCTGGAAATACAGTGCCCTAATGCTTCCTTTTATGGAGCCTTTACACGCCAGCTGCTATTGGCATGAGGCCCACAAACTGTAGCAATGAGCACTGTAATGTGCTGGAGGCTCTGTTGTGCTGTGGGATTTATATCAGAGTACACGTGGTAACAATTCAAGGAGAATGCAGCTCTGGGGAAGTCTGTATATAGAAAAGTGGAATATTAACTATGGTTTTAAAGTCCTGCCATTACTAACTACATTAATAACACTGATATTGGACAATATTAATTCAAATGTTTCTTACTCTACAGATGAGTGCATCTAGCTCTGGAAAAGACAGGCAAAAGGTATGACTGACTTTTTGCTCTCTGAAGGATATTAGCACTTTTTTTTTTTTTCTGTAAGAGGCTGGTGTATTGTATTTCTGAAGACTGAATTTCAGCAGTACTTGAGGTAGAATAAAGATGGAGTGATGTGTTCCGTGCTCCCCTTTTTCAACAGTAGTTAAGGAGAAGGGTATCACTGGTTCCACTGCCATTTTTGAAAGGATCACAACCAGAACATAATATATTTTAACAAAACTGTACAGACACTAAGCTGATATAAATCAACATAGATCTATTGTCTTTCCTGATAACTGGATTTGAAGTTCTGGCACAAAGCTATCTCCTTATTAGGACCTCTGTTTTACAGCAGATGTAATGCTTTGGCTTGCCAGTACTTGTGGCGTGCTGCAGCAATCTAGTGATTTTGCTGACTTTGACGTGCTATCATGGATGACTCAATCTTAAAATGCAGACTTACAGAAGACTGTAGTATTTTATTCTGATAACTGCAATATATCTCAAGTGACACTTTTCACAGGACCACCACTAAAACATGTTTTTGATTTTAAAAAAGTGATAGATTTGCTTTCCTGGCAACATGAATTAATAAAGTTGTCCAGTACTCTGTTGTGACTTGCCAAAAGTAGATGCCTTTATTACTATAGTAAAACAGATAGATTCTTGCAATAAATTCCATCTGATTTCAGGTCCAAAAAACAGATTTGGAAACCACAGGTCACCACACTGGCCTGCTCACATGTTTTGACTGACTCTACTTCTATGACTGTAAAAGAAGGAAGTTAGTTTTTATAAAAAAGTATTTGCATATCAATACTTTTCATGGTATTAAAATAACAGGTAGGAAAATTGCATTCATTTAAACGTAACCATAAAGCAATAATAGAAGTCAGATTAAGTAAAAGGTGAGAAAGGATTTTTTAAATCTGTAAAGGCTGTTAAAATGAAGAAAGAACAGCAGCTGCTTATCAGCGAGTTGTACAAAGGAATCATTTTTAAATTGCCCAGTGTATGACAGTCAAAAATATCCATTTTTTCACATGGGGAAGGTGTTGATTATGGTTTCACAAGAATAAAAAAAGGACAAATTTTTTAAGGTCCAAAGTGGATTTTTTGACTGTTTGATAATATGAAATTAATGTTAAAAAGGAAAAAATAATCTGGTCTTGCATTTTCTTTATGTCATGCTGTATTGAAGGAAAAAAATAGAGGAAAAGAAGTTGCTTGTGTCTTGCAGAAGGCTTATACCAGATGCACTGTCAAAATTAAAACTTTAGATATGCCAAACACATCTAATATAATTATTTAATATCTATCATATAGTTTAATACTGTTAACATAATTTCAGGCAGAAATTTCATGATAATGAAATTATCATTAGCAGGATATTTGGACCTGAGTAATGGGTGGAAGATTAGTTAAGAGATCCATTCCTATTATTTCTATCCCCCTAAAAAATGTTGGAAGTGTTAATGTCTAGGTTTCACTTGGTTTCACTCTTCTTTCTATGAACCTGCTGATAGCATACTATTCCAGAACAATATCAGATAATATTCCTTGCTTGAAATGCCATTTCTGTAAATTTAATCAGATATTATTTACTCCTCTTTCTTTTGCACATTGGCATATACAGACAGCTGCACTGTACCCAAAGGCACTTATTTTGAAAGGTCAAAAAACCTTATTCAAAGTTGACTGCAAATCATTTAATAAAGCATTCGGGAATGTAATCTACTGAAAAAAAAAATTAGAAGTTACATGTTATAAATACAGTATAGGAAATTACAAGAATGACACAGACTTGCCCAAGAATCTAGATGGAATTGCCACTGAGATACTTTTTTCCTCTTGGCAAATATTTCTGAAATTTGCAGCAAACTTTAGAAGAATGTAGCTGTTCGCTTCTGGATTTACCCTAATTCTCAGCACGTACACACAAGTAAGAAGATGTTTTAGCCAGGAAACTCCCACAGATCTTGATTTATCCGGTGGAGTCATTCTGAGGGAATTCATTCAAGACAACAGAGACACAGGTTAATTCCTTCCTCTTGCTGCACAGGTTAAAACTCAGTCTTCCACCTTTCAGGTGGATTAGAGAAAAAGGAAAAAGTATAAATTCTCACTCTCTTCTGTCAGACTGTTTCACTCCATGCATCTATAGGGATTATTTCTTTACCTTCCTATTTAGAACCCTTTTAAAGAAAGTAAGACAGGTGAAGCCTGGGACCATTCCCTAATAAACCTCTGAGCATTAAACAAGACTGAGAAAGACCGTCCCAAAAGTTCATTCAGCCTTTGGTTAAGAAATGTTTTGGCAGTATGGGTGCCAGTCTCCCTGCATAATGTTGAGAATTCCACCAGTGTCTTCCACACAACTGTGAACGCTATAAACCTCAACATCATTTCTACTGCTGTTCTGTGCATTTAAAATTTTACTTCTTTGGCCAGTATTAGTAAGTCTCAAACTACAAGATTTTTCCTTTTAATTTTCATGAAAAAGTAAAAACAATAGGAAAAATAATTTATGATCTATGTGTACATATGAATTTTTAAGGAAGATAGGGATAAATATAGATTAGGTCAGCATCAAGATTGTTTTGTCAATTATTAAAGAATCTTCAGACAGAATATCCAACCTTATGTTTGTCCATTTTAAAATTGGTAAATGAAGTGGGTAGTTTTGTTCTGAGTTTTAGCTTATTGCTTTTTCTAATCATGGATCAGGGTGCATTGGTGTGATAGGAAACAGATTTGTGGAGGAAGGAAATCTACATAGTAATAAAGGTAGAACTATTACAGAAAACCAGCTCGTTATTTGCAGAAGTCTTCAGATAAAATGGCTGCATTATTGATTCTTTTGTGATAGTATCCACAGAGCCTCTTAAAGATTTATGTTTCTGTCTCTTGATTTGTGGCTGGTAAGAAATAAATTGTCTCCCAAAATGGTCAGAGTCTTTGAAGAGCCAAAAGGCAGACAGAAACAAAAAGGTTCAGAATGATGGTGGATACCTGTCTACTTACTTCTGTTTTCTCCTTTTTTTATTCTTTTAGGACATGCCTAAAACCCAACAAATAAAAATGTAAAGGTCTGGAATTACAGCCTTTTTAGCTGCTCAAATAAATACAAATATTTTCATGAGTCTGTCTTGTTTGTCCATTTTTGTTCTTATTATTTAATGTCACATCACTATTCTTGTCACCTCTAATTCTTTAAAAAGCGAGTATGCAACAATAATCCTGGAACAAAAATTATACGATCATAGAATCATTAAGGTTGGAAGGGACCTCTAGAGGTCATCTAGTCCAACCCCCCTGCACACACAGGGCCACCTAGAGCACGTGGCAC
>JAWLRI010000505.1:3341999-3381015 GCA_034781795.1 Crypturellus tataupa
GCACTTGGCCTTGTTGAATTTCATGAGGTTTCTCACCACCCAGTTGTCCAGTCTGTCCAGGTCCCTCTGGATGGCAGCACAGCCCTCTAGAGTGTCAGCTACTCCTCCCAGTTTGGGATCATCAAAAGAGAGTGCTTTTTCCTTTATCTCCTATTAGAATGAGGGTAGGAAGAAGTCTTTATATTTTAGTCTTAAGATCTGATTAATGATGATTTCATGGATATAGAATACATATTTCTGTAGATGAGAGGGAAGGAAGAGATAGGAAACTAGTCCTATGTTGTTCTGAGACCTCTGGAAAGTTTGAGTTTGGCTATTTGCAGTGAAGCCAGGGAGTCAAGCCATGGACTTGACTCTTGGAGGAATGGTTTTAGTGTAGAACTCAATAACACGAAGGAACTGATGGACTTTGCCCTTCTGGAGTGAAACACATGAGCGTGCTACCCTTTAGAGATCTGCTTTAAAAGCGAAGCCAAGGCCATCATCATGAAAGTTTTGCCCACATGCATCTGTTAAAAAAGCAGTTTGTTAACTGGGTCACCAAGTAAGTTCCGAGTTACCTTTTTCAGTGAAATCATTCGTTGCAGGTAATAATGCTTTCCATTTGTCAAACATGGAATGAAAAGTATATACTTGTATAAACATCTAGTTTAACAGATAGTTTGATCTCTTTCTGTAACATCCTCAAATCGAATAAAGTTGTAAAAGTGACAAATTCCAGATCCTTTTTGCCTTTTCCTTCACACTGAATATTTACAACTTTTTCTTAAAGAGTTTCATCTATGACTATTATTTCAGTTATTATTATGATCCTAGACAAAACATTATGTACCGATATCACTAGGAGTTCAAATCTGTCTTTTGTCAAGGATGTTTAAAGACTGAAAAACTGTATTAAACTCTTGCAGTAAACCATTTAAATTTTCAAATTCTAAAATCAGGCCTTTTGGGAGGTGGCCTGTAATCAGGCACTTTTAGATTTTGCCCAGAGTCTTTCATTGAGACAAGCTTATATGGTCTAGTCCAGACTTGGTCCCAAGGGAGGCCATCCGTTATAACAGAGGTATGTTCATTTTGACATGAACTCATTGAAATTCCTTAAATTCATTTTGTAAGTCATGGTAGAAAAGAAAAATTGAGTAAACAGAATTTTATGATTATAACCATGAACATGAAATTAGAATACTAGAATCTAATAGATTAGATTCTTCTTTTAGAAAGTTAAATAACAGAAGTATAAGGCACACATCTCTTGTTTTTCTTTACAGATAGCAATTGTGATTTCATATCACTATAGCATGAGCACAAGGACCAAGGACATACCTCAGCAGTGCAAGACATGCAGCCTTTCATCAAAATGCAGTCACATGCAGTTTTTGGCAGGAATGACTTTGAGTTGCTGAAATGTCAGATTGGGATGATGAATCCCTACCACTAATACTATTTTAGAATTTAATGTTTTCCTGATCGAGAATATTCTCAGTGTAATGGAATGAATCCTGCCCCTGTCAAAATCAAAGGAAAGTCCTTCCTTGTTACATCAGAACAGCATCATATCTGATGAGTTACATTCATTACACATATAGTTTATAGACCAATTTATTGGAAAGTCATCCTTTTGTTTGTTTATAGTTCACATCATCTACTATTGGGAAAAGGGATTCACACAGTATATAACTATGGATGCCTGAGTCAGGAAGCTGATTTCCTTTGGGTTCCTGAGAGCAAGTGAAGGCCAAGGTGGCTTTGTTCTTTTGAAGGAATCTCCATTAACTACTGAAGAGAGAATTGACTTATCAGGAAGTTAGAAGGTCAATTTTGAAACCTGGCACTGTGAATGCTCATATGCTAAATATCCTTTCCTTTTTCAAATATTTGACAATCATGACTGCATGATTTAGGCTGTGAAATAATAATAAGCATATGATGCCTACCAAGAGGTTTGGTTTGATGAGTTTAGCACCTTGATATGTTCGTATGCTTTCAGATAAATTCAAATTATCTATTCAGATTAGAAATATTTAAAATTATCGATAAACATATTTTCACATTTATTACCATCTTGCTCATTCATTTTGCATCGTATTTACTATTCATGGATAACTGTGCAAGTAATTTCTCATCTCAATATTCATATGTGTACTAAACACTTTTACTGACATCATAGTCATTACTGTGATTTAAACTTTAATTTCATTGAATAGTTGTGACAAAAATACGCCGAGAGAAGAAAAAGCAACCTAACATGATTCAAGTATTCATTAAAAAGGTCATATGGATACTGCCAGAAATACTTTTCATTGTTTGCTCTTCTTGACTGAGGACTTGATAATGACTATTCTTGTTATAAATATGCAGGTTTCCAAGTACTTCTCATCAACTTGAACATTTTCATATGTGCTTTCTGTTCAGATAAAACTCTTATGCTGTGACTCACTGGTATCTCACCCAGCTGATATGTTACTCTCTTATATCTTGGTATTTGTTTTCTGTCACAGAGAGAACAGTAAACTACTTAGATATTGTTAGAGACCTTTCATGTCAGTTAATCTTTAATGATTTGACCAGTTCCTTATTTTTCCTCTTTTAAAATGCAAAGCAGTTTGCATTTATGGTTTATACTCCACATCATTGTTTTTCTGTTCTCAGAACCACCAGCTCTGCCAAGAATTTTTTGAAGCTATTTTAAATCATAATCTCATTCTTCCTTTCTGTTATGCACAAAATGCACCTCTGCCTTTCTGATGCAAACACAAGACAGGAAAGTATGTCATTGAGACATATGGTTGCTAAGAAATTTAAAATGTTACTCATATATAATTTTATGCAAAATTTGATTAAAAATATAAATATTGATGTAGATCCTTAATTTTCAATTTACAAGTGCATTTCTTTCAGCATCTTCCAGAACTCACTAATGAAAAGAACTTGTATAGCAGCAAGCTAATTTCCTACCTCCTTTTCTCCTACAGTTGATGTAGCCAACAAATTAATTTTTGCATGAAGCACAGGAAGTTAAGAGGTTTTGATTTTGTTTTATCTTATGTTAAAATACTTTATTCTGTGAAAAAAAATTAGTAACATCTTAACAACACAAAATTATGCTTGTAAGTGCTGTATTAGGATAATACAAACTTACACTGAAAAGTAATACAATCTGTATGTTTCATGTATCTTGAGAAGGAAGTGGGAATATCTTTTCTACATGCAAACCTACTTTAATAAAATCTGCATCACTAATATATTTTGCAAGTGAGGGGATTGAAAACAGATCACCTCAAATGGTAGTTATAGATCATGACTTTTGTTTTCACAAGTTATTAGCTATCTTCTTTAAGAGACCTGTGCTGTATGTAAGCTTTACAAATGGCCAAGGACTATGAAACAGCATGAAAAATTTCTGAGATTAGGCTTGGAGAAAATGGTTGAATTTCTTCTTTGAATATTTTCCTGTATCAGAACTTTTGAGAAAGGAAATATAGACTGTGATGTATAACTCTTTTAGTTGTTTGCTAAAGGCTTATATTCTGAACACATTATATTACGTTTTAAAGCACTGTGCCAGGGCAGCAGAATAGGTGTGTTGTGCGGGATGGGGGTTGACCCTTTTAACCTATCATCTGAGTGGGGTAGATAAAATGAGACGGAAGAGGTAACATCAGCATCCATGTCTCTCAAGAGACAAATCTTGAGAGGAGCTGGGGCTGCTTGGAGCATCAGGTAGAGCACAGCCAAGGGTCAGAGGTGATAAAGAGAAAGCAACACTCCAGATGAATTAAAATGATTTCTGTACAGTTGTTTCAGATAAGAGCCACTGGGAAACCAAAGTTTTAGAAAGCAAGACTGGGGGAAAGAAAAATTGCCAACAGCAGCATTTGTTTCAACTTTTTTAAGTGCTCATTTAAAACACAAGATCCAGACAATTTCAGCGGAAAGCTTGGGCTGATGTGAAACCACCTCACAAAAATTCCTAACAGAATATGTTTAGAGTATTTGGGTGATTCTGTACCTGCACTGTCATACCTGTTATTGGCACAGAAAACATAGGGGAATATTTGGAATAATGTTTTCAAGGTTCCATAACACTGGAGTCATAATTTGTAGAGTTTCAAAGTATTAGTAGTAGCAGATGATTAAATATAACCAAAAGGTTTATTTTCTTTTTAAAATATTACATCATACTTTAAACTTTGAACAATGATAATATATTTGGCAATGAAGAAGACTAAATTCTCTCACCTATTTCATGTCATTGTGCTGTAGTATTACTTATCTACCGTGAAAGAAGAATTTCAACACATGAGACAAGGATTAATAACTTACAAAATGTTTTAAACAATACAAACACATATGGACTGGAATATAGCAGGTCTCATCAGAGAATCACATGACTGGGAGTTTGAGGTGTCAACTGAAAGAAGATACCACAGATCAAACAAAGAATGGCAATATCTTGTCAATAGGTGACGGCAACTCTTGACTCTCACGTAAAAACCACTAGGAGGCTTAATTTCTAATTTGAAAATAGCCCACCTTTAAAAGTTTTTTTTTAAGAATTTAGAATAGGTTATCAAGTAAAGACAATTCCTACTGTAAACAGGCAAAACAGAAATAAGAAAACTAGGCAGAAGGAAAAAAAATGTTATCATTATTACCATTATATATATAAATAAACTTTCAATTGGTTATTTAACAATATCAAAAAATGAAACTGTATTCTATTACTGGATCAGATCTGTTATAAGAAGAATATCTTCCTCTCCTGCAGTCTTTTGGCCTATGTTCTCCATCCTTGCGACTCTATAGGTTTGAATGTGATTACTGTTTAATTAATAATTAATAAATGTGCATATGTCAGAGGTGGATTAAGATTGGTATGCTATGCAAAAAAAAAAAAAAAAAAAAGGTGGAAATTACTGAGTAAAGATTGAGGAAGAGATGTTTGTATTCCAGGGAAGGTACAAAATATCTGAAAAACATGACCTCAGTCTTTTATTGGGCACTGTTCATGTCATTCTGATTATAATGAATCAAGAGCTCTGAAAGAAGCACTTTAGGAACATCACAGAAAAAATATCCTCCAGTCAAAATGATTTTTTTAAATCTTTTTAACAAGATTAGAGCTATTAGAATTTTTCTTCCTATTCATTCTGTTAAACATAAAGCATAGCTTACCCATCTGTTTTCACACTCAGCCTTTATTACAATTTGTCTTCATTATCATTCATTGTTTATCATTCAGGCATCTTAAATTATTACTATCATTAGATTTTCCCCAAAAAAGAAAAAATAGCTCGTAAGCAGTTAACTGCAATTAAATTGTGAAATATTTTAGTATTCTTAAGGATGCTGTGTTTTTAAACAGGTGACTGAATATTGAACAAAGGAGGTGATCTTTTTGCTTAATATTTTGATTTCAAATTCCAAAGAGTTTAGCACTATCTGTTGTAATTTTTCACTAGGTTTTAGCAAACTTCAGTGTTCCTTGCATCAATATTTTTTTTCATGCAAAGTTAGAATGAGAAACTGAACTAGTATTTTGGGGAGGGAGGCAGGGGAGGAGGGAACTATTGTTGGCACAGTTTTTCAAATTGTGTTGAAAAACTAATTTGAAGGTTGAAAAACCTTTAAAAGAAGTATTTTGATTTTAAAGCTGTTGTACTTCATTTTCGGTATGTTGAACATATCCCTGGAAAATTTGTTTCAGGTCAATTCAACAGTAAACTTTGTTTGTGGCTTATTGCTTGAAGGCAACTGTATTCAGTTGGCAAACACTTTAATGCAGAGTTTAGTCAAAATGACATATAAATATGTATTTGCTATTATGCTGTTCTGACACTGTCTACTTCAAAGGCTGCTTAAGACCCTGAAACATTCTCATTGCATTTAGTGAGTCTTGGATCACGGCGCACCTTGAGGAAACGGGAACTGCTGACGGTAGCATGTTATATAAGAGATTTTCAATTCTGGTTATTATGTTTAACTTGTGATTTAGTCTTTTATTAATTTAACTTTGAAAGAAAACAAGAAAACTTCAGGCAAAAAAATGCCTTTCAAAAACCTGTGCATGCAAAGGTAAACACAAAATAATTCTGCTTTATGAATGTACTTAAGATCTTTTAGCAAAACAAGATAATTTTAAACTAAATTTATATTGAATAGCTAAATATTCTAAGGAGAAGTCAGATGTATTTATCAATACAATGATTGTTTGTACTGGGCTATAAGGTCTTACCACTTCCTACTACCTTTTCTCAAAGTAGACCTTAGAGAAGAGTCCCTTCTTGATCAAGAGATGCAGTACAATGAATTTACCTGGTAAATTATTATTGACATTTTGATTTTTGGATGTCCTTAATTTCCCCTGCATTTCTGGGGTATCGTTGTATTTAATTTAATAATTTATGTAAAACAAACAAACAAACAAATTCTTTCTTCTTTTAATTCAAAAGGGTCTGAGTAGGTAGTATATAGGAATAAAAGTTTAGATGTTATTTAATTCACACTGAATTTGAAAATTTAGACCCCTGATTCTAAAAATATACATAGCTGCACAACTTATATAAGTAATTCTACTGAAGGCAGTAGGAGTACTTGCACATTTAAATTAAATGAAAGTATGTATAAGAACATGCATTAGAGACATTTTTTACTGAAATCCTTCACACAGAAATGTTTTGATAAACACATTAAGGCTAAATGAAGACTGGAAAAATAACACTCTGCATGGGCTTACTCAAAAGTAGTTGAAGCAAAGATCAAGAGCTGCTTTTACTCATCCTGAGAAAGTCCTTAATTCATGAGTCATCCTGCTGATTTCAGTAAGGCTTCCAATGGCATGTGATGTGAGCACAGGAGGCACAATTGTTGTTGTTCAAAGGCAGAGGCAGTACCTGCATTCCGGCTTTTGCTGAGGAGCTTCCTGGGAAAACTCTCTTAAGAGTTATGATTTAAATATTATGTCATAATCAAATCAGACCTACAAAAAAAAACAGAGTTAATTGCCTTTTCTGCACCTGCAGATAAGTTTTGCTTTGAAAAATGCATTAGCAGTTTGTTTAGCTGTTAACATACAGTATCTGTCAACAAACAGCTCAATGGATGACAAGAGGCATACAGTGGGAGAGGATTCCTAATTCATTTTTTTAAAGACATTGTCATTTCACAAATTGCATCACGTACTTAGAAAAAATAGTTATTGTGCATTCCAACATAAAACAAGACATAAGAATGTAAAGTATACAGCCACACATTCCCTTACACAGCTTGAAGGAGCAAGGGCAAGCCCTAAACTTCTGGAATTCAGAAAAAGTAGTAAAATATTCAGATCTAATGTAATCCTAAAAGTTCAGGAGTTCCAGATCCCCTATGAGGGTATACGTTCTGTGGGTTTTTTTGTTTGTTTGTTTTCCTAAACATGTTTGCTATGTACAACTCTGAATATGGAGACTGTCCCTAAAAAGTACTGTGTACCTGATCTGCCTTGAACTCTTACTCATCTTATTTTGGACCTCTCATGAGTTAGTCTAAATGTGAGATCCCTAATAACGGGATTTAGTTGGTTGAAAAAGCACCAAAAAAAAAAAAAAAAAAAAAAAAAAAAAAAAAAAAAAAAAAAAAAAAAAAGAACAAAACAAAAGAATAAACACAAAAACCCACCACACTTGACAATGAACCCATGAGAACCCAGATCAAAGAAATAATGATTGAATCATTGTTAAACAAAACAATATTTCACAAAGCTCTCAGGAATGGAAGTTTTAAAGCATATATGTAGACAAATAACTGATGCTTTTCTTCCCTTTTCCCTTCCTCTGTGTTATTTGTCAGGCAGCTCATAAATGACTGCAGCCACATCATCTATGGCCGTGGTGGGTTAGAACAAAAAGCAGTAGGGGATGGTTGTATCAGATAATTTCATGCATTTCACTTAGCTTCTTCTCCCGTCACTTTGGGCCCTCTTGGTCTATAGTGGGGAGAAGGAAAGGCTCCTTGGAAGGGCCAAAGCCCACTGAATGCTCTGCATTTGGCTTTGGAGAAGTCTCTATATTTACTGGCTTTTTTAGGAGCCCAAGGTAACTAGCTTTCTCCTAACAGGTTAGTTTATATGCCTTGTCTTACATCGTATTCATAGCATGAATTCTTCCAGGTGAAGAGAAGCACAGTTTGAAGGCTGGGGAATGTACATTGGAGTTTGAGCCTTACATTAGATAAATAAGCCAAACATCACATCAGTTGAAGAGCTACATTTCAGTACAGCCATAAGGCACCTGACACAGCAAAGTACTTCTATTTCTACTTTTTTAGCCATTATTTAACCTGCTAATTTAACCATTAATAGCAGAATTTTCCACTGTGACTACTGCTTTCAATATATATTTCAAGGCTTTGAAGTGGTTAATGTGTTTTATATTCTCATACATTCACATTTCATACCATTTGACATTATTGTAATTCTCTTTGGTTCAAATGGCTCCTGAGGGATCTACCAATCAGTGCTGCCTGACAACAGATAAAATAGGCTACCTGCAGTAAGAAAGAAAAGCTGATTGCAAGATATGTACATTTTGAAAGTAATTCTGCCAGAGAGCATTAAAAAATTGATATGAAAATGCTACATTTTCTGTAATCCTATTTAATTGACTAGCTCAAAGGTCTTACAATGAAGTTCCATAAAGAGCAAACATACTCGTTTAACAAAACTTTGTAGAGACTATTAATATTTATGAAGTTTAAGGTACAGCTGTTTAGACACCAACATCTCCCAGTATTAATAGAGCAAATGCGGCCTTGATGTCCTAATATGACCCCCCACAGATCTACCACCAAACTTATTATGAACTGGGAATTGGGAGCAGTTAGTTTGGATTTTTTTTTTTTTTTTTTTTTTTTTTTGTGGCTGCTTAGGCTATTTTATAAATAATGTTCTGAGAAAAAGCTGGCAAAGCCAATGGAAACTGTGATTCGAAACTCTGATTCTAGAGATTACTAAATCTTCCCACCTTGCTGGTTTTGTATTTTTTTAGACCTCAGAGGAGTTGTGGTAGGCACTCTGTGAAAGCAACAAAATTACAAAGAATTCACCAGAGTCACTCAAAAATGACTCAATAAATGAGGAACACAAACAAGAAGCCAGGAAAATTACAGATGATGAGAAGAGAACAAAAAAAGTTGTTGGAAAGATGCCTGTGGTTATCCAGCATGGAATGCGCATATCCTTGTAATTGTGTTTAATTACAGTATTCTTACTGGTGTTCATTTTAGCCCACAGAGTGGAACTGAATTTTGGAAGGCATTTGAATATGGAAGGAATGTAGCTGAAATACAGAACTCTCACTGGTTGCGAAGACATAGCATTAGAGCACACAATAAATAGTTTAAAACAACACATTTTGGCCTTCGTGCAGCAAAACAATGATGTACATTCGTAATTGTTAATGCATTTTACCATGTTCCTAACTTCCTACAATTAATGTCTCACTCAGGTCAGGGCAAAAACGAATACTTAGAAATGTTTTTTCTTTTTAACCACTTTTAAATGGCTTGCCTTCTGTGAAACTTGGTAATATCTGATTTCTGGCACTGTAAGTTTAAGTCCTAGAGAAGGCAGGGTGGAATCCAGTTTCCAAGTATAACCATTTTTCAAAAGATTTTATATGCAGGAGAATCATCTTGTCCTGACCTCAGATTTCATCTCCATCCTTTATATCTTCTTTTCACTTATTCTATTAATAACCAAGGTGATACTTTTCCTATACTGAGACGTGTACCGTGCAGCAAATAAACTAATCAGTAGAAAACATATCTTTGAACAGTAACTATTTATTTTCAGAACTTGAATTTTTGTGTTCCTAACTTGACACTCCTTCTTGATTTTCAGTAACTGTATCTGTAAGTTTCGTCTCATTGCTCGTTTCTTTATGTTTTCTCAAATACAAATACACTTTGCAGGAAACAAAATAACTATGGCTGTGTTCATTGCCAAAACAGACTCTTTTTCTTTCTTTGATGAATCTTTCTGCTACAAATATTTCCATTATATTTACCATTGACCTGTGAAGTCAGCCTTTTATAAAATGTCTAGACAAACAAAATGTATCTAATGTATTATAAAGCCTATCGAGTGCTGTTTTAATTGATGCTGCTATGTTTACAGAGCATAGGAGATACTCATCTACTGTGCAGAAAATCTGTGTAGAAAGACTGTAAGCAGACCATGAGGGAGGAATGGGAGGAATTTTCCCATCAGGTTGACTGTGAAGTGCAAGGCTGGAGCTGAATGCCAGTAGTTGCCAGTCTTTACAAGGCTGGAATTGCTGCAGCCCTCAGCGCGGCCGTACCGTGCACCAAGTGCACAGTAGCTGGTGCCACACACAGAGATTCCCTCAACATATCTACCCCAGGGAAATCTTCATGCCATGTGGAGACAGTCAAGCCCTGAGCACCCAAAACTTTAATGCTGTTTAACTTTACTGTATTAAACAGGAGCCATGAAAATATGCAGGTTTCAGAGACCTACTTAGTGGGCCTTGCATGGAGAGTCTTCTGCCCTAATTGTAATATCTGACTTATCCTATAACAGGATGAATCACCCTTTGTATTGATAATTTCTGGAGCCTAGAAACTAGTTTAGGGGCAGTGCTGAGTATTTAGAAGGCCAAAAGTTTGGTGGGATGAATTCCAATCCTTACACTGAATTCCATCTCTCATACTGAAATATTAGATAGTCACTGGCACCTGTACAGCAAACGCTGAATGAAAATAGGCATGCGTATTTTTGTAACATGTCTTGATACCATATGGCTGTACAACTGGAAAAAAAGAAGTATGAGAAATCTCTCAGTATAATTTCTTAATTTCTCCAACTACGTATTGTGGCCTAACTTGGGCAGTTAGATCCCTGCAAATTGCCTTGAGGATGTTGCATGATATCTAGACTTCTTCACACAGGCAAAATATTTTAGATTTCTTTGATCTGTAAGACCATTGCATTTTTTCATTTTTGATCATTACTATTAGATTATTTTTTGAATCATTCTGGTAGTAAAATTCCAATTCTGCTTTCTACCAAATTTGTGGATAGGTTCTCTTAATCTGCCGAGCCCCACTCCATACTTGGATTTTTTCTTGAACACTAATGCAAACTAGATCTCACTGTCACCTCCTTTGCACAACCAATCTATGTTTGTGACCTCTTAGGAAGGGAAAAAATACAGAGAGCAGTAGTTCTGTTTGAAGTGCCATAAATACGCATCCGAACTGGACTTACAAGAAACCTGCACATTTATAGTATGACCTGGAGGTAAGGTGACATGTCCCATAGTATCTGCAATGACACTAGCTGAATTTATTTAGGCAGCTGATTGCTACTCCAAGTCAGTGGACTTGTGCTAATGTTTTTCAGTCTCAAGCTGAGTAACAGTGTTGAAATGTTGACCTGAAACCCAAAACTCTCCAACTAAAGTGCACAAGGTAATTCCTACTGTATTAGTCTGCACTAATTTTACTGTTTTGTCACCGTGACAAAACAGTAATTTTTTTTTCTGTTTTTATACTGTGATATTTTCATGGAACAAAAGATAAGCAATCACAAAGCAAGTAATGTCCATTTTCTTTTTCTTCTGGTCTTTTTGTTTATCTATTACTAATGAAAAATGATTCCATTGCCAAACATGATGTATCCAAGTGATGTATCCAGGGAAAATACAATAATGCTTATATATTTTTAACTCATAGAAATGTTAACATAAAAAAAAAAAAGTAAATAATTTCACTAGTATTTATGAATCCAATGCATAAGAGACTGAAAGTGCAAAATATCTCCTCTTTACCTATGAGCCAGAAACTCGTGTTGTAATAAATGTTTAGTCAGACAAGAGCATTCTTTGTTTGAACCCAGAGGAACTTCTCAGATATTATTTTACTTTATAATGCCTCAACATTCTCAGTATTCATGTCTGATATCTAGTCTTAATTATAGCATTATGATGAAATTTTTTGAATAAAAACCAGCAAAAGCAGCTGGTTATATAACCTATGATATCATAGGTTATAGACTTTCTCTCACTCATCCATGTAGTTTGCAAAAAAAGGAATAGCTTCACAAACCATTATTAAAAGACTCATTATTAAAAACTGCTTGAAGTTCCTAGAACTTATTGTCAAATCTAGTCAGCAGCAAAATCCATTTGGTTCTTAGTTGTCTCTAAATCTTAAGTGGTTTGTGTATTTATTTTTAAAGTAAGCAAGGTCATCTGTGGTCTGAAATCAGAAGTAATCCAAATAAACTAAAAAAAGAATGCAGAGCAGAGGGGGACAATTTTACTATGTTTGTCTTTCAGTTTTGTGTATTTTTATGAGTTCAAAGTGAACTTTTCCCTATTTTGAATTCTTCTTACCAAACACCAAATAACATGCTCATGTACTTTCAAAACCGGACATCTGGAATACACATGTTCTTCTGTGAAAAAAAAATTAAAAGCATCTAGAGATTTACACCGATGAACATGTCCTCCTTCCCTATGGTTAATTATCCATTGATTCATTTTAGTACTGCTGCTAAGGGGCAAGTCATCCAGCTAGCTTTTACTTAGCATTGTGCACTGGTTTCATCTGCCTTAGAGTCATGAGACCAAGATTGAGGTCTTCTCAAAAACAAATACCATCATGATAATGTGGTTAATGGGCTGTGAGAATGAGAGCCACGGAAGTTAGATGTCTGCCTCCACACCACGTTCTGAGCTCGGGGGAGAAATCTTGGGTTGTTCCTAGGGTCTTCCAGTGTGTACTCACTGGAAGCTGTTGCAGCCTCCAGGGATTGATATCAAGTCCATTCCCTGTCCTCCTTATCTTTGCATACCATCCATTTATTCACCATATTGCCCTGTGCAACCTCTCTGTCCTTCACAGAAGATGTAGGTTGTGGAGTAGGCCTAAGGCAGAGAGGAAGGTGGCACAGAAAAGAGATTGCTTGAACTAAACAGCTTCTCTTGGTATTTCAGGCTCTTTAATACTGTCAGGTCCCAGAGATAATATGATGTGTGTCCTTCCCATCAGCCTGCGTGTGGCAACAGTGTGACGGGTGGCCGGACCCCTGCTCCCTGCCTGCGGCTCTGGCGGTGGCACAGGGCCCTGCTCACCTGGATTTCTAACTTGCCAGTTGGAAATCACAGGAGCTGTAATTCCAGGGTAGCCAGAGCTAAGTCTGCCATTTCTCCAACCACGCCAACCACAGAGTGTCTGCAGAAAACAAATGGAGCTGTGCACAGCCTGAGGACAGGCCTGGGTTAATCCAGCAGCGTAAGCAAAGGGGGTTATGTTTGCTCCTGGAGCTACTTTTCCCGCGCCTCCCCTTTCCTTTTGTCCTCTGGCTAAGCCATTGCCCTTCTCGTCCTACTTTATAACTACCTGTGAGACACCAGTTGCTTTCTTTAGCACTCAGAAGATGCCCAACTCAGGCTTTTGGGTTCCTTGAGCAGGCTGAGGAGGTTTCAGGGAAACTTGCCACATTCCCAGCCTCAACATTATTCTTCTTCACAAGTCATTGAATTGACTGGAGTCTGCCTTCGCAGGATGGAATACAGATTGCCAGTGCACTTCTGCTTCCTCACGCTTGCTCCTCACAGTTCCTCTCCTCTTCTCCGTATACTGGAAAACTTAAAAATAACATATTCTGAGATATGCGAGAAGACAGAAACTTCTTAGGCAAAATATTCGGATCCTTAAAAGGCTCTGTTCACATAGGCCAGGACAGACTAGGGATACCAAGGAGTACCTTTGCATCAGAAGTAGTAATACTATTTGATGAAACTATATTTTTCACTTTGTCACTCTTCGTTATCGCAGAACAGATAAATAGGATCTTCTTTTTCATATGAGCCGTTCTGAAAACATGTCCAGCCTGCATGAGATACATATTATTACATTTTATCTGTCACTGATACAAATTCATCATCAGAATAAGACCATTAACTTGTCAAAATGTAAGTATTCAAACAGAGTTGCAGGCATGGGGTTTGTTTTCACTAAGTCTTTTTATGATTCTCGTTTCGAAAGAGCTTTCAGTATTAGCTGTGTTTATCCTTTAGATTCACACCTCTGAAAGCTTTCACACGTGGTGCTCTCCATTAAGGTGGTAAATTTCTTTACTCATCAAAAAAAATGCTTTAGTGAACTAGAAAGAATGAATCTCACATCAATAATAACTCAGCAGAAGGGAAAAATAGGGAAAATATCGGATAGATTCCATTAAAAAAAGATATAGGATAATGATAAAAAGCATAGTTCTGTGTGGCTTTAAAACATCTTCTTGAGGAGAAGGACAGAGAACACTGATGGTGAAACAAGCATGGATACCAAGTTCAAAACAAAGCAAAAAACTGTGGAGTAGCTTTACTACTTAGCAAATGATGAAAAATTAAAATGTAAAAAATGTTATAAAAACAGGACTGACCCTGCAAACAACTTTGCCAACAAGCAAAGAGCTTTATCAGACACAAACGATCCTAAAATCTGGAGTTCTTCCAGCAAAGCCTTTAATCATGCGCTTAATTTCAATATGTCTCTTGACAAAAATTCAATTACTCATACTGCAAATATGTGCTTAAGTGCTTTAATGGATGAGAACCAATACTTTGCATCTCTCAGGATCAAGCCCTGTATACCTACTGCTCTGAGTTTCCCCTATACTATAGGTAATCACTTGTTACTGAATGGGGTTTTGCATAATAATGAGCAGTATACACAGTAGTAACTGTGTGATAATCTCCTCAGGTAATGAAACAAGACAGAATGCTTATAACTCAACTAATGAAACCATTATTAAAATTAACTAAAAAGATAAATAATAACTTATAACCATATTTTCCTTGCTATAAAGTACTACAGAATGTGAATGACTGACGGTCTGTGCATAGCTGAAAATTTGGATTATGATATTTAAAAATACAGAAGAGCACATTATAGTCATTATTGGAAGAAGCAGAAAAACAGGAGACAGATATTTTTTCCTAGAATCTTTGGAACAGAATTAAAGTCACATTTTCCTTTTTGTCATATACCTACATCACTTCAATTTTCATGTTTTTTTGAAAACTACTCTATCAATGGTTTGTGTAACTTTGTTTACCAGTTACTTTAAGAAGAAGAAAGTTTGGAGTGGCTGGTTTGTTTAGGTTCAAATATTTTAACTACTCCTTGGTTACTCTTAGTCAATAGCTACTTTTGCAAACCCTTCTTCATGCTACTTGGTAGATGTCAAACAACAGTATTTCACCATGTTTTTGAATTCTACAGGTTCAAAATTATAGAGGAGCTCAGATAGCTTTTCTTTAAGAAATCAAATATCTTAATTCAGAAATGTTTTACACAAAAACCTGTTATTTACCACTGCTTTCATTGGCTAGTCATTTTTATCTTTATGACCATAGCATATTATTTCTTAGTGTGATTTTTATGCTAATCACAAGTACAATTTTTCTATTTTTGGCTGCCCTTGTTGTGTGTGACACTGAACATCGAATAGTAATTTGCTGCTTTAAAATATATTTTAGAAATATGCAGATCTTCTTGTTAAATGATGTAATTTTTCTGACTTTAAATCAACATACGGTTTATACATATGCCTAACTTTAAGATTATGGTAAATAAAAGCCTAGGGATCTAATTCCAAGGCAGCAGAGAACATTTTTGTCCCAGAGTAACAGATGCTCTCATGTGAATAGACTGAGCTCATATATCTATTTTCTATGAAAGTGAAGCTTTGAAAGTCAAAACAAGGGAACCAAGACAATTAAACATATATTAGCTCTGGACAGGTTATGTTCATTTATCTTATTTTAAATTACTATTAGCTTTCTATCTGATACCGGTTTAGAACCATGCCCAAACCAACAATAAATTAAATGCATGGTTTCTTTTTATGAAAAACTGTAGGAACTGCATGTTGAAAAAAGCTGTGTTAGCCTACCAAATGTAAGCTTAAGTCTAAACTCCTGACAATTCATGCTGGCACATGTTCTAGTGCTGGGTAACTCCGGGATTGAGAGCCGATTTGGTTCAAGGGTAGGCTCCTGCTGTAGACCCAAGTCTGAATGTGCCATTTCTGTTTTGTGAACAAGACATCTTCTCAGCGAGCCACAGTCTCACACCCAGCTCTCAGCATGGAAGAATGATTAGCTAAAGAAAACGCTTCTTTGGCCAGATGAACCTTTATTTCTTTCCGTTGCTAAAATGCCCTTAGCTAACTGAGAGTGTCTCTTTCCACGCTTTTTTTACTTGCGATAAAATTTGCCAGTGTTCAAGTGTGCTTCAGAAAAAAATGACCTGTTTCAGGTTTTCCCATTTACCTGTGATCAGTGGAAACATCTTAACTTTTGTACTGTGTCTTAGTGAGTTTGACACTATGCTACTATCTATAACACTGCTGTGTGTGGTAAACAACTTTGACAAACATTTGTAACCTAATTTCTTGCTTCTATGAACATAATCAACGAAACCTTGTTATAAAATGGTGAAAAATTTGCAATTTACAGGAGAATGTTACATTATCAAATACTTTTTCAGAGGAATAGACAATTTCTTGCTTATTTAAGGTTTCCTGATAGAAAACAGTAGAATGTACCAGAATTTTTTTTCTTCAGGAAGTAAATCATGACTGAATAGCCACTTTGCTACTTTGCCAAAAGCTCCTTTAGAAACATTTTAAAAATGTTGTCCTGTTAAGAATTTCTGATTTTTTTTTTTATAAATGTTTGTAAACTGAACTTTAGAGAGTTTAGGGAACCAGTTTATGGAAAAATCTACTATATGTTTGTACTCTTGCAGATTTCCCAGATTGTGGTAAATTTGTACCAGAAATATGGCTCACAGATATAGGGGTCTTTTCTAACCCAGAAAATAAAATATTTATTCTCTGTTAACAAAAGATACTTTCCAGCACCTATCTTAACAGTGCCATACCATGAATTCCCATCCCACCCTTCTTCCGATCCCTTTTTTCTAGCTCCTGATTGCAGCTTACTGCCCTCCTTTTGCTCTGCTGATTTAATTATTCATCTGAAAGTTCCCTTTAATGATCCAAGTTAGAAATAGGAAGCACCTTTTAAGCTAAAGAAACATATTTTAAATTAGATATATTTCACTGTTTTTACTGTATGATCATGTAAGGAGTTATGCTGGCACAACTGAGTATAATAATGAATGAATAAATAAGTGGCTTGAGCACAAGGAAGTGGGAATCTGCTAAAATATCTCTTCCATTGAAAGATTTTCAATGTGGAAAAACATCTTAGAAGATATCAAGCAATCGTAGGGAAAACACAGAAAGAAACAATGATGTTCAGGCCTACCTATATTACAGCAGTTCTGAGCACGTAAAAAGCAGGGATCTCATATTAGCAAAGAGCCAGTTTTCTAGCTATTTCAGCCAATGAAATCATTAGAGTAAGAGAATAATATTGAAATTAAGCCAAAAGCTAAGTCTATAGGGCTTTGTTTTCAAAGCTAATATATTAAATGTCCAATTAGAAGAAAAAATTCCAGAAACTAGAACATATACGTGTGTGTGTGTGTTTGTATAAATATACATATACATGTGTGTGTGTATATACTTGGATGCGTATCAAAAGAAAGAAAGACAAGTACAAATTCCCAAATATCAGTCAATGTGCACATACCTTTCATATTACTTTCATGAATCCGCTCTTTATATTAGGTGTATCATACAACTTTTCTTTGGCGCATTCAACTCTATTAAATGGTATTCTAGTGGTATCTTTATCAGGATCTGCTCCTTACTTACCTATATTCTAATCTTCTGATATTCTCTGTCATCTGTTCTCCTGAGTCACTTCATAGCAGCTTGAGAATTTTCCCTTTCAGCTTTCGCCAGGTTTTCATGGCAGTTAGCACCATTCAGTGCTCTACAGAACTCAGTTTACTGGCTTTCAGTTAATCATTTGACTTCATCTTCAGGGCAGGTTGAGGAGCTCTCCATTGCGGCATACCTCTTGACACTTGGAAATGCCAGTGACTAATTAAAAAGGAAATTATTGCTAATATTTTTATCACAAGCAAAGACAACAATATGTATTCTGGATCCATTTTTTATACTAACGTTGTACTTTGCCACACTGCATATATTTAGAAAAGTTGGTAATGGTAGACTATGCAGCACATAAATAATGGATAAAGACTGGTTAACTTTTCTAATTTACTCTGCACTCAGAGATCTGTCAAACAGGATTTCATATGCAAATGGGAAGTGAAGCAGAATAAGTACCTGTATACAGCAATCTTTTGACAGAATTGCTCTGAGTTGCAAAAGCTTTCTTCTTTTTATGTTTAGTACACAGAGACAAATTAGAGGCTCTCTTTGACATTTCTATTTCATATCCATGCAAGTGATATAAAAAAGATGAAAAGAAAGGGAAGCTGGCTTGCTTCCTGTTTACATAAAGCCATTTTTGAACAAGTTGCCACAAAACCTTGAAGCTTACAGTGCACTTAAGCATCAATTATGCATTATAATAAGGATGTGATTCCTTAAGTTTTATAGATTATGGAGATATGGATGTAACTAGTGCTGCATGTAGAAAGGTTGCACCTATAGCAAGATATATAGGGAGATTTTGCACTTGCTGAACGATTCAAAGAGCATTTAGTAAGATGAATACACAATTGCATATACTGGACAAAAATTTAGTGTGAGCTAGAGTCCCTGAGGAAAGATGGCCTGAATATGTCTATAATGGGATTACAGAAGGTTCGACTAGATTTGAGCATTTTTGCTGTCCTCTTTTGCAATCAGTAAAGACTTCATGAGAGAGTTTTCCTCTGGTTACATAGTGCCTGAACCCTCTGCCAGATGGACGTGCAGTGCAAAACTCCTCTTCAAAACAGCCTGTTGTTCCTTTACTCTCTAGTGCTTCCAGATATAGGAATAAACACAGCAGAAATGAACTGGTCATCTGATCCCTCGGCTCAACCCAAGTCCCTGCTACAAGTCACTACAGAGAAATCAGATTCCAAACCTATAGGCTCCAGAGAGTTTAGAAGGGAAAAAATTGGTTCTGCTTATTAGAAGGAAAATGGTGTGTTGTTGCTGATCCAGAAATAAAGCATAAGGTTTAGTCTGAGCCCTTTCTCTAGGAGGTATATTATATAATACAACTAAAATATCCTTCACGTGACAGTGCTTTAGGAAACAGATTATTATTTGTCCAACTGAGAGTGGCTTATTCTTTTCTTAAATGTCAATGTGTTGAAATTTTGCTGATAGAGACAGGACAAAATTAAATGGTTTTAAAACAGACTAATGGCATATAATACGCTCAATGCAAAATTCATTTTAAATTACAAAAAAGGTAATGCTTGCCATACAGACCAGATTTCTCTGTTGATTAAGTAACTTTGAAATCATTTAAAATAGCGTAAAATTTTATTGTTTTTCTTTGAAAACTATTTTTCTTTATTCAAAACTTTTTCTTTTTGAAACCCATACAATTAAAAATTATTGGCCATATTCAGAACAGATTATGCTGCATATATAAAACTCTCTCTTATTTCCTGGCAACATGACTGATTCCTAATTTTCCTACTCAGCCTATCTCCTACTCAACAGTAAAAAGGTCAAAGTATTAATGACATTGTCCATGCAGGAGTGTAATACACGGAAGTGAATACTGTCATTAAGTCATGTAAAAATGATCTAATTACCCAAACTGACATCAAATTATCATTGCTTTCAGGAAGCTCGCTCATGTTTTAGGGAATGCTGTAAAAGTGAAGTCAGTATGCATCTTTTATAAGTGGCATAAGGCTCTCCTTCCCTTTCTGTCTCAAAGGGCAGCAATAATGGACATGAGGTACCACTCATCAAAACTTCGGCTGTCTCAAGCTTTGTGATTCTGTAAACAAACTGATTTGCTTCATAGCCGTCTTCAGCATTCATGGGAACTCACCTCCCCGTGGCCCAGCTTGAAGGGTTTTTCAGGGTTGGTGAAAGGGAACAGGATGAGGTGGATTTTGAACCGCGACAGCTATTTTCTTCTGGCAACAGCTATGTTGGGTGTGAGTTTTGAGCTTGTTTGCACAGAAGATCAGGTTTCAGCAGGATGCTTGTTGCAAACACAGGGTTCCAAAAGGTCAAGTTGTGATCAGCAACTTTCTTTTCCCACTCCATAAAATATGTTATCCATAAGTGAAATGCATTTCTTAAGTGTCAGGCTTTCAGCTTGCTGGGCAAATAATTAGAATTTCTTTTAAATGCTCATTACACATATATATTTTACAGCTTTCGTTCCCCAGCAGTCTTATATTACATAATCCATTTCAGGAAACTTAAGATGCATTAAGTGCTTTTTTGCTTGCTTTGTTTGGTCTCCTGCAATATGATATGGAAAAGAAGCTAATGAACTGTGAAGGGGTTCCCTCTTCCGGAAAAAACACTTAGACTTCCACTGGGAACTAATTTTATGATACCAATATAATGATCTGAATACAGTTTAAATACTTGCTGTTGAATACACTTTTGTAAGCAACCCGTTTCTGATGGAAGCCTGAGGGTCTGAAACATTGGCAGCATTTTTTTCCCCTCAACTTAATGGCATTAAAAAAAAAATGTACAAAATAAGTTAAATGTAGGTAGCAAAAGAGGTGGGGAGGGATTTTGTAATTTCCCTTGAGATACAATTGACTGTTCCTTAAGGCTGTTTGTAGTTTCGTCTGTTATTTGGAAGGAGTTCTGCTGTTTAATGGCAGTAACTCTAGTCAAGACAGGGCTTTGTAAAAATATATACACAGCAGTGTACCCTACAGGAGATGAATAAAGAGCTGAAGAAAATTGGCTGTAGTTCAACAGTGAATGGTAAATCCATAGTTGAAAATGCTTACAGTCCTGATGGGAAGGTTACTGTGAGAATGTTTCCAAGGTAGACCTCTTACCTGCACATTTTCTAAGGTATCATTTACCACTGTAAGACTTTTTTAATCATCTGTATGGGATTTCCAGGAACTGGCCAGCTTAGTGAGAATAAGGGTAATAGCTAAGGGGGTCTGGAAACTCTGGAGCATGCACAGCATTGCCATGTGTGGTTCAGTAAGGGCCATGCGTGCGTGGCACACTGGGCTGGTTATGTTTCAGTAGCAAATCTAATCTAGTCTAACAAATCGGAGTTATTCCACGCATCGGTATTAAGACATGATTCAGGTCCCCGAGGTGTTGGGCTCAGAGCAGATGCACAGCATCTTTGTTAGTTCCATACATGGCTCATAAACAACTTTCTGTTTAGGCATAAATATGAAGACTACAGGATTTTTTCTTCTTGATTTTTCTCATGTCAAATATTAGCAAGTATGACCCTCAAGCAGTAAGATGCAAGGACTCTGCCAATCCTGACACCAGGGAAAACTGAAGGTGCTTTGGACTTCATAGGCTGAAGTCTGCACCACACAGACAAGGTTAAAAAGAAAATGTCAAAAGGCTGACAGGTTGAAAGGATTGCTGTGAGCAGGGAGGAAAAGAACAAGAATAGAAACAAACATAAAGCAATTTTAGAAATGCACAGAAACAGGAAGGAGAAGAGTTGCAAAAGCTGATGTGCTCTTTTCTTAACTGAAGCAAAGTAATAAATGGAGCAATCCCACAAACCCACCCAAATAGATGAGTAGCCATTACTTGCAATTAAATATCAACTAATACAAGTTTGGCACAAAGTTGAAGAAATCACAGTTGTCTTTAAATCTTTTTATTTTTATTTTTTTATCCCCATCAACCTCAGCTCTGTTTCTTTTGCACTTTGGAGATAGTGCAGGAGGCACAGAGTTAACCTTATTGGGTTTTTTAATATAGCTGAATGCTGGAGCAGCAAAATGTTTCCTGAAGAATGGAGCTGTGGTTGCAATCAAGAGTGAATCCAAATGACACTAGTTAAATACAGTCAGAAAGGCTAGTTTCTCTACATGGCAATTGTCCTCCCCCCCACAAAAAAATAAAATTTTCTAAAATAAATGTTTAAAGACTTGATTTTCATTAACCACAATCAATTTCAGAATGTAGTATTCTTGCATGTTTCTCTCACTTTGAGGTGCTCAGGGTATTTTGCATCTTTTTGATATTTTTTTCTTCCTTTCTGGAGACTAGAATCATTTCTGGCAGTGGGATAACTCTCTGTGAAGCAGAACCTTCAGTTCATGGAAAAGATAGATCTTTTTTTTAACCTTAAATCTTAACCTTCATATATTTTCTACCTTTTGAATGCTGGTAATAGAGAGTTTTATCTCACCCAATACCTGCACAAGACCTAGGTCACACTGCTTTCCTACAGCTTCTGAGATAAATTGTTTATCATCATCATCCCTTCAGAATTTTCTTCCACAATTCTGAGGCAGAGTTGTGTTTTCAATTTAGTCAGGCAGAACTTGTGCCTGTGTGAATGAGAGTTTGCATTAATTGAAGTAAGAAACTCTGTTTCTACCAGCACCTACAGTTTAACACAAAAAAATGCTTTTCTAAACAGACCCCGAGAGAAAGAAAAACAGAGCAAAAAAATGCATAAATGCAGCTGAAGTGTGTTGCAGCCAAAAGTCACCTACAGAAGCTTGGTCTTTGTGCCACCATTCCCCAAATTGTGCAGTTGTGGAGACAGAACCTGTTCTGGGGAGTTCTGCTTGACTGATGGGCTTCAGCATGCCAGCTCTAGCCCATATGCTCAAACACTGAGAACAATCTAAACTTTTATTACTTTATTGTTTTCTGTGTTACTTTGCAAATGACCTGAGATCCTTCCTGTTGTATAGGACAATAATATAAATGTAAAGCAAAATAAAACTCAAATGAAAAAAAAAAAAAACAGGAAAAAATGCTTGCTAGTTTGGGGTAAAAATGGCAAATACTTGCCAGTTTGGAGGGAAAAAACAATATTTTTGCCTTACTTGAGATTAGAGAAGAAAAGAAAATAATAGCATTTGTTCTAATACAGACATCTGGGTTGAGACACATCTGAAGTTCAACCTCTGATACTTATTTAATATCTTTGCATGAGAAGCAATAATTTGTCTTACTATGAAATCCATTAGTGACATTTTGAGATAGGAAGGACAGTTTGCTAATTTGCAATATTACGAGAATTTCTCTGTAAGATATCTATCAGGAAACAGGCCTATGGCCTAGACTGGGAAACATCAAGTCTTGCTAAAACTCTGGCATTTTCCCGTTTGAAAAGTTTGTCTTCACAATACAGTTTCAAAACTACAAGCATCTAGGTAAAAAAGCATAACTATAGGTCATAAAACTCATACAATAAAGTTGACTGGGAGCACAAGGGAAAAGAAAAGAAACTGTAAATTTATTTACAGAATAAATGTGAAGTGCTTCTGCAGGAACCTCAATCTTCTAACATTATATAACCGAAAAATAATCAGGAGGAATCATTTAAAATGCTGCTGAATACTGAAATGCTAAATTAATGGGATACTTAACATTTTCCTTTAATTCCTCATTTAATTACATGTTGTTATTAAAGAAATTGTAATAACCATGTGCAACAGTTATTCACTTTTTGTAGCCTTGAGAAAAATATTTCCTTTTTGGCGTCACTTGCAAACCCTTCTAGAGTGTCAAACTGAATTTGTAAGCTGCTTTTCATCTGTCACCCTAAAATCCTAAAATGAATTTGAGGTGGATCTCTTGAATTATGTAGCCTTGAGTCAGATGACGAAGTGATCATGGAAATTTTTCTTAAGAGTTTGTACAAGAAGTTCTTCATCAACCTTGTCATATGTTTGTTATTGCTATAATTGTCAGTCACAGTCTGCAGATATCTGGTCAGATTTGTCAGGAAACATAGACATAGATAGAGACATGATGAAATAAGGTTTGAAATTAAGCATATATGTTTATATGTGATGCATTATCCATAGATATGAATAAATACATACTGATTTTTAAAAGGAAATTTCTCAAGTGTAAGATACAAAGTTTGTCTCCATTTCATAGAAAAAGGAAAGGTACGAGAGGTCTGCTCTCAGCCAGTAGCAAGATGTAAAAGTCACAGATATACTGTTCAGGCCATGTTATGGTGAAGGATGCCATGATAAATATACAAGATAAGTTCCACAGGGGTCGATATTGGGGCTGGTTGTGTTTAGTATCTTTATCCATGATCTGGATGAGGGGTTGAGGGGATTGAGTGCACCCTCAGCAAATTTGCAGGCGACACCAAGCTAGGAGGAAGAGTTGATTTGCTTGAGAGTAGGAAGGCTCTACAGAGGGATCGATGTAGGCTGGATCGATGGGCTGCATGAGGTTCAACAAGGCCAAACGCTGGGTCCTGCACTTTGATCACAACAACCCCATGCAGCGCTACAGGCCTGGGGCAGAGTGGCTGGAGAGTTGCACAGCAGAAAGGAGTGCTGGTCAACAGCCAGCTGAACCTGAGCCAACAGTGTGCCCAGGTGGCCAAGAAGGCCAAGGGCATCTTGGCTGCTCTGAGGAATAGTGTAGCCAGCAGGATCAGGGCAGTGATTGTCCTGTATGCAGCACTGGAGAGGCTGCAACTCAAATACTGCGTTCAGTTTTGGGTCCCTCAATACAAGAAGGATATAGAAGTGCTGGAGTGCATCCAGAGAAGGACAATGAAGCTGATAAAGGGGCTGGAGTACAAACTTTATAAGGAGCAGTTGAGGGAGCTGCGTTTTTTAAGTCTGGAGAAGAGGAGGCTCAGGAGAGACCTTACCGCTCTCTCCAATTGCCTGAAAGGAGGTTGTAGTGAGGTGGGAGTCCATCTCTTCTCCAGAATAAGTACTGATAGGAAAAGAGGAAATGGCCACAAGTTGTACCAGAGGAGGTTCAGGTTACATAGTAGGAAAAATGACTGCATGGAAAGAGTGGAACAGACTCCTGGTTGGGCTCAATGATCTTGAAGGTCTTTTCCAACCATTATGATTTTATGATTCTATGGTTCAGTGTTCAAGCAATGCTTTCCATCCAGGATTACACACTTTTCCTCAAAAAGTCGCTTACCTATTCCTTGCTCTAATTTTGAAGTTCGTTTAAATTTCCCTCTTAAGTCTCCTCTCAGAAAGCACTGGGGATGTATTTGCAGAAGTGCAGTTAGGGCATGAGTCCTCTTTCCTTCATGGGTTGCCGAGTTCTGTGATGGTCTCTCAGTGTCCTTGTAAAATGGACTGCCTTCATACCACTTTTTGAAGCCTTTCCAAGCAAATAGACTCACTGAACTTTCACAGAATAAACAGAAGAACTCATATTTAGTGAGCGTGTGTTTTCCACAGTTTAGTGAATTTAGTATAAGTTATTTCATTTTCTTTTACTTAGCATAGTGCCTCCTTTCCTGCATTATAACTGGACACTTAGCAGCTCTAAGATAGCATCCCATATTCAGTAAATAAAATCTCAAACAGAAAGCTACATTCTTTGCTTTTGAGTATGTTGCTCAGTGCAGTCTTAGGGTAGTGCTAAAGCAGGACCTCCTTCTCTGGGCATTTGTGATTAGTTTTGTGGAAAGACTACATTTTATTGAAGATGAATTCTCCACTGAAAACAAAATTCATTCAACAATTAAATTGCTTACTGTTCAACCACGACATTATTGATTGAGTCAGTCTTCCTTTCATTCGTGTGACAAATGACTGCACTGAGGGATGGCTGGTCACCACCTCATAGTGCATTCTTTTCCATTGAATAGAATTGCAACAAGGAAACCAGACTTTCTTACCAGTTCCTGTATTTGATTGGAACAGACAGAAATTCTCTTGGGTGGAAGGGGAAAACCTACCGATTTAATTTGTGTTTGAGATGTCATCATAGTTAGGATGGGAAAATAGACCATATTAAAAAACATATACATTCTGGATATTGAGTAAATATGAAGTATAATGAGCAAAGTAAAAGCAAATGTAGCCTTTTATTGCAACTCTTCTTGAAATAAAAGAGCATGAGAGAAATTAAATTTAAATGCACAGTGACAAGAAACAATTTGTCATGGAGGCTACTGATTTGCTCAGAACTTTGCAAAGGATATAGTGCAAAAAAAAAAAAAAGTCAGGTGCATGTAACTATTGTTTCCATAGTTCATAGACAAAAAAGGTGACAGTCAGCTGGTATAGGGACTCATGAAATCCTCGTATGTGTAGGATTTGTCATTGATGAGCCTGATGGAAGATTAAGGCAAAAGGCATGTCATGTCACACACCAGGTGAAGTTTGAATGGCCCATGCCAGGTCTGAAGGCCTGACCTATGGAGAAAAGCACAGGCAGAGGAGATTAAAACATATGGAATACTGGCTGACAAATTTCTGGAAAAGTGAATGTATATTGAAAGGGTAACCGCTGAATTCCTTGAGGTAAGTGATTAAATAAAAGGTAGGCATACAAATCCCAAATCATGAAGTTACTTAAGTTATAACAGGACTATGTATGATTAAGGAATTAGGCAGCACTCGTATCCCAACAGGTATCCCTACCTGTTCCCTACAGTTCCTGAACAGAAACTATAATTTGAACAATTCATTCAAGATTTAGCTGCAATTAGTAGCATTAAGAATATTTTAAAATATTGTTGTAAAAAAAAAAGGCAGTTCAGGCCAAGCTTTCATGATAAAAATCTTGAATTCTTGCCACTTATTACAATAAACACTGAACTCTTTTGTCAGATTGGGCAAGGAAAGCAACCTGTGAGGCTGGCCTGGTTTGGAAACTGGGAATAAAATCATGCAGGAGTCCTTTAAAGATGGATGAGTTTCCTAGACCAGTCTTAGGTTTGCTATTGAACACCTTGTGTTATGGAAACACTGCCTAAGCTGACACATTGGAATGCTTTTCAGAGGCTGCAGTGACCACATGTCCTTCACAGGGATACCATGAGGAGCTATCCATGAGGATTCCTATCATACCATTGAGGCAGGCATACCACTGAGCATCTTGTTTGAAGTAATAGTAATAATTAGAGTTCTGAGTAGTAATTAGTGTTCTGAGCTAAAATTGAATAAATAATGAGAAGAGAAAGTAAATGTCTACCTAAAACAAATATATATATATTTGTTTATATGTGTGTATATATATATATATATACACATATGTGTGTGTGTATATATTCCCCCCAGGTGTGTGTATTTATCTTCATAAATGCAGTAGAAAATAGAAATTACATGCTCTACAATAGCTTTTTTTTTTAAATCCTATACTTTGAAAGTTTGTCAGGTTTGTTCTGTTTTTCATTGTTGCAACTGTATTAAATGACCTAGGTTCAGAATTTTGTGATGTTTTTCTGTGCCAAACAGTTTTCCACATCTCTCCTATGCTGTGAGTTGTTTGCTTTGTGTGGTTGTTTTACCTTGCCTTTTATCTCTTTCTCTTTTTTTTTCTTTTTTTTTTTTTTTAAACACAATGGATCTTAGGAAAAGAAGTCTTTGCAGAAGTTCTTTGGCTTCACATTAGTATTAGGCTTCAAGATATTTGATTGCAACATGATTGAAAAATCCATGCACATACAATATTGTTTCATCCAATCCATGCCTACCATTATTTTATTTCAGTAAGCCTCATAATTATTCTCAAACAAGAAAACATTTACATGATTAACTGTTGCAATACCTCCTAGCTCTATTGAAACACGTAGTCCAAATTTTCTGTCTAGCCGTGGGTCTAGACAAACAAATCTTTTTTTGTTAGCCGAGCAAATTAAGATCCTTATATTAAAGAAAATGTTATGTTCAGTTGCCTTTAATATAAACATTTTATTAACAATGTATCTTTGCCAGAACGCTGGCTCTTATGCTTTCTGCATTAATAGCTGCATAAGGAAAGTGTTATGAAGTGTTATGCGATAAATAGGTGATACTGTTTGACATCCAGAAATCTTAGTCATGTGATCTGGTGACAGTTTTGAAGCAAATTTCTTTTTTATAGGACAGGTACTCACTGAGCCTAACTTTATACTAGCTCTGCAATGTCATAATACTAACAGATGCATCAGGAAACGGAGAAAAAATGAAAAAAAAAAAAAAGTGAAAACAGGGGTAGCCCTTAAAATTATATTTTCTTTATCAGAGATTCCAAAGGCAAAGAACTCCTGAAAAACTTTATCCAAGTATTAGCTGCAATATCTACATAGGATATTCCACAGGAGATACTGCAACATAAAAGGGTTGCCCATTTATAAAGGTTGTGGAACTTCATTTAAAAAAGATAGTGTGGTTTAGCAGGGACTAGTTTCCATACAAGCCCCTGCTCGTGTCCAGCAAGTTGTCCCACAACTTGTTCGATTACAAACTCACAGCAAGAGAATTTAACGGTGTGACTTACAAATCTGCCAAACACCAACCAGTTCCAGTTCACATGTAGAGCCTTGGCAAGTGAGCCAGAACAGTTCTGAGGCAAGCTCTCCATCTAGGGACCTGATATATAGAAAAGGAAGAGCAGAAGTGCTCAGACTCCACAGGCAGAAGAACCATTGCTCTTTGCCTTTTTCTTAACACATGGAGAGCCTGAGAAAAAAATTCTGATTAAATTCCCTTGCCATCTTCTTACGGATTATATGTCACAGTTCATGGTGTTGTCGTAGTATAATAAATGGTCAAGGCACGAATCAGGACCCCATGGTGAAAACCACTGCACCATGCTAGACAAGATAATGATTCATAATATAAACACAAGGAATGATAATAAATAGCTTAAAGGAATCCAGAAAAAAAACAATGGCTAATGTGTTATGCTCTGATCTCCGTATTGGACATGAAGATTGGGACTCATTTGGCTAATTACAGGTGTCTGCAAAGGAGACCTCTGTCTGATACAGTATCATCAAGTGCCTTTAAAACTTAGAGAACAATTTATTGAATATAAAGTAGACTAATGAAGCAATTCAGATGAATCATGCCTAAAAGTGTTTATATTTCTCTGCTGACAAAAATGTAACCATTTATCTCACATATATGTATACTTGTATGCACTGTAGATATTTATATTTAGGTGAGCTCAATCCTACTCTGGTAACACAACAGTTATGTTCATATTGTTTTGTGTTTGGAGGTGGCAGAATGAATCAGAAAGAAGAGTTTTAAGATGAATGAGAAAGAAAATAAGAACTCTTATAGCTAGAAAGTTGTGTGGAGGCCACAGCATAGTAGGAATGCACTGGAGCATGGAGAGTAGCCAGTCACATTTTTTAATGGTCAGAAAAGGAAACCAACTAAAAAACACTCTTTGAAGGAGCGTTTCATTTGGAATTTCCCTTAAGAAAATTAGAATCTTTTCCCTGAGAACTTTTTTGTGGTGGACTTGCCTAGAAGTACTGACCCAGTTAGGCCAAGCCATCACGTATCCCAAAGACTATATGAAACTTTACAGGCTTTGGGGAGAAACACAACTCATAGGCAGTCACAAAGGCCACCCGGAACTAAGCACTGGACCACCCCCGTTTGCTGAGCACCACTTATTGCTTGGCTGATTTATACTTTTCCAAGGTACCCAACATTGACCTGACAAGATCATATTCATTCAAAAACAATAATCAGCTGGGTAACTGTTAGATTAGCTAGATATCCTGATACCACATTCAAATTCAAGTTTGCATCTTCTTCTGTAAATAAAATCTTTTTTCTAATAGAAAGTCTCTGTCCTTCTTCTTACTCAGCCTGTTCATATTCAGAACATGAGAAATAAGCTGAGAAGGGGGATATGGCATTGCCAGGTCCAGAAAAAGGATAGCTGCAACATCAGAAACTAGTTTGCTCTGGATAGAATCTTGCTAGACAGACGTGAGAGGTTTTAGAGAACATGAAATGAAATGTCTCTCAGGCATGAAGACCGAGAAAGTGGTTTGAGACAGAGGAAGATTTTAAATGTCAGCAGCAGGATGGCATCGTAGCTGAAAAAGCTAGGAAAGAAAGATTTGTGTGGGAGAGATTAAGAATTATATTTTAGACATATTGAGCTTCAGATGACTTGAGATATATATATAAGATAATGCCAGAAGGCAGCCAAGATGTTTTTGGACACAATTCAGCTGAATTCATAGATAGTTCCTATATGGAGATAATAACCTGAGATGATGTGTAACATGGATAAATGGTTCAAGAACAGAACCTTGTGAAAAAGATACATAAAATTTTAAGGAGTATGTCCAGAAATATGCCCTAAAACAATCGGGAATAAAACTGAAGGAAAATTAAGACAGGGAAAAAACAGTTCAGAAGATTCACTATGTCAATGGTACTTGATCACCAAGAGTATAATGTGGATTGACAAGACTTTCCAGCCAGTGGACTCATTGAAAAAAGGGAAAGAGAGTAATTTTTCTTATAAGATCGTTTCATGAGATGCAAGCATGATGAAAACAAACTTTAAGCCTTAACTAATAATGTACGGTATATTTCATTAAATCTCTTCCTATATATCACAAATGTCAAATAACAAACGATGTTCAGCTTTTGTCCAGCATATTAAGCAGATATACAAAATCCAGTTGTAAAATCTGATTTAGATATCTCAGATTTTCATCTGTTACTTGAGATGTAAGTTTCAACTGCTCTACAGTGGAAATCCTATAAAAGTTATCCAAGTAAATGGTGATCTCTGCTTCATTGTAGACCAGTTAGGCTGAAATTAATACTCTGGGGAAAAATATATAAATCCATTCAATCAAAATATCTTTCATAAGTTTACAAGTCTCGTTCTCCTGAACTAGGAGTCTTCTGCTGATCTTATTAAGCTACCACATATTTTTGTCAAAGAGAAGGTGTCCTTTCATTAGCAAATCCACACTGCCAAGGCAGTTCAGAACTAAAGTACTTTTTGTGACACTGGTGAACACGTTAATAAACATAGGTTAAGATGTCATAATGAAGTCCTTAAATGCAAACGATCATGACCATGATGACAAGCGGAGAAGGAACGCTTCATGTATTCCTATTGCATGTATATAGGAATGTGATTTTAAATTATGACTCAAATTTGGTTTTGCTTCTTTTGCCAAGTAATGGCGTTAAGCTATGTGACCACAAATGGAGAATAAATGAATGCTGTTGGACTGCCAGAATGGTACCTTTGTTTCTGTATTTAGACTGCTATTTTGTTCTGACAGTTGTGCTTTCTATGGCAATGTACTTTAATGGATTTGCAGAAGTATTTGACAAATAACTGCATGATTTGATAGGAGCAGCAGGTTTCTTTTTTTTTTTTTTTGGTCTACATAAGCCTTAGTCTCACTAAAACTTTACCTCAAGGAGTAGTTAGCATTGTATGTCATAGAACATTAAAACTGAAAAAAAAATTCTCAGAATTAGCAGTGCCATGTACCTGAATACATCTAACAGTTTAATCACTTTATAATTCTCTTTGGCTAAAGAAAAAGCTGGTAGCTGGACCACTATCTTCCCTTGTGGCTTGGTTACTTCTGCAGAAGCAATTTTCTTTTTTTCTGTCTTCCCCTACCAACTCTGTTTTTATATCAAATCTACCTAAATTTCTAGTATGATTTTTTTTCCTAAACAGCCCCTTGCCCTTTCCTCTCTTGTCTATTGCTGCATGCTTTTCTGTCTTATTTCTTTCATTATTCAGAAGAGCTGAATGCAATACAAAAACAACCACACAAATACATAAAACATTACTGCTACAATCTGAATGAGCAGTTGTTAGAATCCCTTGTGAATAGATGTACTTTATTTTGAAACACTCCATGACACCAAACAGAACAGTTTGGATGACAAATTAAGTTATAGTTTCCAATTCACTTTTTTGGTTTAAAAAAAAAAATGTTTTAAGGGTTGATGTGCCATAGATTTGCTCTGTGTTCAAAAATGTATAAGCATGTACCCATGTGCTAAAAAATGTGTGTTTGTACATAAGGTGAAGATATATATATCTACAGATATAGATATCTGGCAAAGTGGAAATAATTGCCTCTTACATATTTTTCAGCTACATAAATGGGAGAAAAAATACATTTCCATTTTGTGAGAATAAAGATCATATGAAGACTTAAAAAAGGATAAACTTAATTTTATATAAAACCCAGGATTTTGATCATCATATGACCCATAGGAATCTTGAGAACACAGCTTGATCAAGGTAACTATTATCTTACATATTTGCCTCTCTAAGTTTGGTAAAATCAAAGCTTCCTAAACAATCCCCAAACTCCAGTTATACTGAGGAATATATAAACAATTGCTACAAAACAATTGATTTTTAATCCATTGTCCATTTAATCCAATTGTCTCTTCTTACTAATAAAGTCAAGCCTGTTGAAGTCTCACTTGTGTGCTGGAATGCAAGTGTTTGGTAAATATATTTTCCTTAATTCCAATGTTGTCTGAAAAGTTATTGCCTAAATGAACATAATGACCAAATGTGAAACTGCAGCACAGAGCAAAACAAAGCAAAGCAAGTGTTAAAGTAAATAAAGTAAGAAAGAGAACACATTTTTCTTAAATTGACTTTTCTGTGATTCTATAAATTTCTATGGGAATTCCTCACTTGCTTTTGCTTTCCTGGAGGGCTTGTTGCTTCCTCCTGTCATGGGACATCTGTATGTGCATGACGACTAGGAGTTTGACCTTTGCCTGTGCTTATGAGTTGATCACAGGGCAAAATCCATATTGCCTGATGCTATTCCCTCCTATTTCTTTTTTAAAGATGGGACCAAAGTGAAAGGTTAGTAGTCTGACTGTGTGATATGTCCCACTTCCCAGTTTGAATTATACTTCTGGTATTCATCTATTCTGTCTTCTGTGCTCTATGTTCTTCGATTTGATAGATCACAACAGATCTCAAAGGAGGCACAATATCTATTTTCATGATAGCAGATGATGCCCTTCAGAGGACCAAAGAAAACCAGAACATCTGGTTTTTATTCACAATGTCTGAAGGCCTCATTCAGAAAATACCCATTTAAAAAAAAAACAAAAAAAACAGAATTTGGGAAAAGAAGCTACTTTCCAGTATATGTTATATTTAATATTAATTTTAAAGAATATAATACAATATATCAGAGTGATTAGTACATATTACTCAGTGAAATAGTCTGGGATTTCAGAAAACATTTCACATTTACCAAAAGAAAATAACAAGCTCACTAACAAGAGCCTAAAAGAGAGGCAAGAAGAATATACAACCTTCCATGACAGTATAAAACATTCACAGATTCTGATGACCTTATATAATTAAAAAATAAAAAAGTAAAAAACTCCCAAATCATGTGTGTGGATTTGTGTGGAGGTGTGTGAGAGAGAGAAGTCTCAACCATCTCAACTTTCAGTGAGTTCCTCCAGTTTTAGACTACGGAAACCTAACAAGCTTTTCTATTTCCCTACTTCAGGATCTGAATTCCAGACTAGAACATCCAGAGAAGATAAGAACATTCAACAAACAGATGTATAAGTAAAATTAAAACAAACAAAACAAAAACAAAAACACTCCAAAGAGTACAAACAAACCCATTTGACTATTTCCTTTGAAGTATAGTTATAGTTCTTTGCACTGGTATGCAGTACAGAACAGAAAAGCATCAGCACATGTTTTCTCCTGTTTAGGATTAACTAGCAGTAGGATAGATTCCCAGGAATTTCAGAAGTCTAATTGAAGTACTGATGAGGTAATATGCAGAATGAAGTGCACAGTGAGATTGTGATATTTTTCCTTTTCATCTAGACTGGGACAGAAATGAAGTAAAATGGTAGAAGAAAATAGATTGAGAAGAAAATTCATTAAAACTTAAAGAAGAAATCTAAGGCACAGATGAAATACTATATTATTCTGACAGATGCATCTACCAGGAGACACAAACAAGTCCAGGAAGCCTTGTGGTAGGATTTATCATTACTAAAAAGAAAATATTCAAGAGACAACAAACAGAAATATTTAATGAAGCAATAGTTATAGAAAGGATGAGCAGAGTAGAACCAAGGTTCACAGAAATGAAAAGCAAGTTGTAGAAAGCTTTTGTAAATGACCTACATTCTGCATACAAGCAGAATTATGGCAACAAAACCTTTGGATTATGAAGATGAATGTATTTGTGAAACCTATTGACTTTTGCACCATGTTCATTGCAAGTGTGTTTTCTGTGCTACATCAGCCTGCCTAGGCTCTGCTCCCTTGTCCAAGTCATAAATGAACAAGTTGAACAGCACCAGGCCCAGCACTGACCCCTGGGGACACTGCTGGCCACAGGCCTCCAACTAGACTCCACACCATTTATCATGACCTTCTGAGCTCCGCCATCTCAATCCCTCTGACTGTGCACTCATCTAGCCTACACTTCCTGAGCTTCTCCATGAGCATATTAGGGGAGACTGTGTCGAAAGCCTTGCTGAAATCAAGGTAGACAACATCTACGGCTGTCCCCTCATCTATCCAGCCAGTCATCCCATTGTAGAAGGTTATCAGGTTGGTCAAACACGTCTTTTTCCTGGTGAATCCATGTTGACTACTGCTGATCACCTTCTCTTCCTTGACATGCTTAGAAAAGGTCTCTAGGATGAACTGCTCCACCACCTTTCCAAGGACAGAGGTGAGACCAGCCAGTAGTTTCCTGGGTCCTTCCTCTTGCCTTTTTTCAAGACTGGAGTGACCTCGGTTTCTTCCAGTCCTCCGACATCTCCCGGCTCTCCATGACTTCTCGAAGATGATGGAGAGCAGCTGTGCAATAACATCTGCCAGTTGCCTCAGCACACTTGGGTGCATCCCATCCAGGCCCACAGATTTAGGAGTGTCCACTTTGCCTACATAATCTGAAACCCAATCCTCCTTGTCTAGTGGAGAGTCTTCTTCTCTCCAGGTTTTCTCTTTTGTATCTGGGCTCTGTAGTTCATAACTCTAGTTCTTCTTCCTTTTCCTCTTTTATTTGGTTTTGTTTTGTTTGTTTATTTTTTTGGATGCAGCTGTCATTATTTGGAAACAGAAATGGCATATTGGTGAGAACTCAGAACATGTTTGAGGATCTCTCCTCGTGTTGCAAGTCTGTTGGTTTAACACATCAATAGGAAAAATCTCTTCTGATCAGGGACAGCAGGGGCAGATAAATTCAATTGACTGTAATAACACAGATGTTTTTCTGCTATTTTTTTTTTTTCTGAATAATCATTTTTAATAATTTTTGCTCAGGCTCACGGGCCACCATCATCAATACAAATATATCCGGTATTTCATGATGTTCTATTTCTGTACTAGATTTTTCCTTATAGAGTGTTACTTGTCATGGAGAAGTCCACGTGTCTCAATTACTTTCTCTTTGTTAGTATCAGAAAGATCTTAAAACTTTTCTACTCCAAATCAGACATTCTTCTAGAAAAACAAAACCAAAAACAAAAATAAAATCATCCTAAGAACAACAACAAAACCCAGAAACCACTGCCATCAACAACAAAGAGAAAACCCCAGGATATGTTTGCTGGAAAAGCTGAATTCAGTCTTCCAGCTGAGGTAATGGACATATGAGCCAGCAAAAGTATGTCAGATAAACAATGTATAACAGTTCAATTTTCATTTGCTTTTAGCATGCATAGTTTCACAGAGGTTATTCCAGGGTTATCACAGTTTTTTTTTTTTTCTATAGCTCCAGAATTTTTTTTTTTTAATTTAGAAAAACTCATAAACTAAAATAAATAATAAATTTGCAGTTTGTTTTACTGATTTTTTATTTTATATTTCTTCAAAAGGATTTATTCACATAATTAGACTACTTCAGCGTTTACAATATTTCTTCAAAATAAGAAGGTTTCCTGCCACTGCCTTTGCATTCAGGCTTTGGACTGAAGAATCTTTTTTACTTAAGAACAAATAACATTATTAACATTGATTAAATGCACAAGTGGTTGAAAAACTGCATTTTGAATGGAGTTTCCCAGGTTTTCTTGACAAATCAACAGGACATAGGTGGTGGAATGTTGCAGGACATTTTTTCTGAATACAATTCTGTTTAATATTTTTCTTAAAAAATAGGATGAGGAAATATAATACATGCTTATAAATCTATGTATGATTTAAAAATTTCTAAAAGATCAAAATTGAGTTTAAAACATTGAGGCTAAGCTGGAGAAATGATCAGATATTGGTAAGATGGTTTTTAGTAGTATCAAGTAGGGATATCACATTTAGGAATGAAAATTAAATGCACAAATCTGAACCAGGAATAATGGTATGGAAGAAGAGTTGAAGGTGATGAAATACAAAGTCTGGATGCATGTGCTTACCTGTTTTTGTATGATTACATGTCGTTGTCAGAGACAGTAAAAATATGAAAGTAATTATTCTATTCTGTCCCAGTCTTCCCGGTTGTTGGAAGATTTCAAGTATCACATTTTTAAATGTATTAGAGAAAACAGAGAACAACAGTAAGAAGTGTGGATTTGGAAATCTGTATAGTTTGGGAGGATTAGGATTAATAAATCTAATAATGAAAGGGTAGGACTGTGAGGGAGAAAGTCAGAAGGAGGAATATAACAGTCTTCAACACATAAAATGCTATAACAGAGGCTCCACAGGACAAGAAAAAAAATGTATTTGCATCAACAGATGCAAACATTTCTAATTGCAAAGATGGCTAAATGGCTGAACAGGACTAGTCTGGAAATCTGTTGAATCTCTGAGCTGAAATAAGACAAACATCTGCCAGGGACTTGTTCGGTAGTACTTGACCTTGACTCAAAGAAGGGTAATGGACTACCTTATTTTCTCATGCTTGAGTATTAGTGTCCTAAGGATAGGAGCCTTGTAGATTTCCAAAAGGAAGGGTAAAAAAGCACAGATTTTAATTTTATCTGTGCAGTTCACAGAGGAGCCATTTACAAGTCATAATGAAAAAGAACCTCTTTAAAAATACATGAAGGGCAAATGTGTTTTCTTTATCAACTTCAACAATGTGATGCACATTTTAATTTCTTTCTCTTGTAGCTTCCAGGGTTCCATTGATCTTGTGGCGTGGGAGGACTCTTACAGTGGGAGTCTGTTACCCTGAGCAACATGACAGCATTAATTCCGTTGTGCTCAGGGAAAATAAAGTAGGCTACATGCATATTTGCATCTCTGCCAATAAACATATTAGTGTTGCAAGTGCAGAAATTTTTGCCGCATTAATCTGTTTGGTTCCCCTATTAATATTTTTAATGCTACCTGTCTTGCACCTGCTTGATGACAAGAGCAAGGAATCTCTTTTTGCATGCTTTATATTGAATCTTGCACAACTGAATCTTAAAACTTGCACATACATCCGTTTGTTTTAAAGTTCATAAATGCAATATTGTACAGCTAGAGTAATCAGATGATATTGATGCCATTTCAATGATATAATTACTTTTGCTTTAATAGAACACGGAAAGTCTTATTATTTTTAAGAATAATTTTGAGACTTGTAGAGAGCTGCTTGATCATACTCACTGCTAAGATATTTCTTCCTCATACTCTGTGTTAGTTCACTCAGGGATTGTTTAATTCAAGAAATCTGTAGGTATGCTAAGTACAGTCAAGCTTGGATTAATCCTTTTTAACTTTACCATGGAAGAGTTAGGTATCTAGTTTGACCCGGTCATATAGATTCTCACTATAACCCTTCAGAAAAGACGCACCTTGAGATGGTGAATCATCGCATTTGCAGTAGATCTATAAAGTAAATGGAAACCTATGAGTATGGAACTGATATCTTATTCTGGACAGTCCACAATGGGCCAATGCATTGGAGAAGTGATAACACAAATCTTTAAAACTGAATCTAGGTGCTACCTCATTTTTCTAGAGGCAACTCTAACATAATTTCCTAGACAAAATTTAGGAAAAAGGTCTCTAGTAGAAAAATTCCTCCCCAAAGAGAAATTAATTGTTGGAGGCTGGATTCTCTTGATTTCAGCCCTTTCAATTACAGTGCTAAAATGCTCCCATATGAATGTGAGTCAATGTTAGCCTAGAATTAGCAGTTTCTGCCCACAGCGAGGTCAAAAGACACAGCACAGCATCAGTGACACTGCAGAGAGCGTTGCATGAGGCTAGAAATATCAAACATATGGTCTAAATATTTGATGTAGGCATCACCTAGGCATCTCCCACTTACTCAGAGCTCTAAATCCTCTGAGGTGCTGCTCACTGGAAGAGGAGGTAGATTATATATATATATAAATATATATATTTACTTACATATATGCATATATATGCATATACTAGATCCTGGTGTTGAGAACACTTGTCTAGAAATAGAGAACTCACCTTCTAATCCCATATGAGTTTCAGGATTCTCAACTCATTGTTACTACATCTCAAGAAAATGGTCTAACCTTCATCTTTCTACTCAAATTGGGTCTCAGTACAGAAGAAAAGAGAAGATTCATGTGTCAGAGAAATAGCATGAGTAGGGGGGACCTACTGGGCAATCCATTGAGAAGGAAAGTCTTAGGATTCCCAGTGCCACTTCACAGAATCGCAGAATGGTTGAGGTTGGAAGGGACCTCTACCAATCATCTAGTCCAACTCCCCTGCTCAAGCAAGGACACCTAAATCACATTACACGGAACGTCATCCAGGCGGGTTCTGAAGATCTCCAAAGAAGGAGATTCCATAAGCTCTCTGGGCAACCTGTTCCGGTGCTCTGTCGCCCGCACAGTAAAGAAAATCTTCCTCAGATGGAGATTAAACTTCCTGTCTTTTAATTTATGTCCATTACCACTTGTTCTGTCACCAACCACAAATCTTTACATTTTCCCCTCAGATATTTGTACATATTGATAAGATCCCCTCTCAATCTCCTCTTCTACAGTTACTTACCACTTTTTTAAATACATAACCCCTAAGAATTTTCTGTGTTATGTTTTAGCATTAGATAAATAATTTTTTCAGTTTCCAATTATACTATGTATCTATTCAGCAAGTTTGCAGATGATAGGAAGCTGGGAGGAGTAGCTGATACCCCAGAAAGACCTGGACAGACTGGACAACCAGGCAGTGAGAAACCTCATGAAATTCAACAAGGCCAAGTGCACGGTCCTGCACCTGGGGAGAAACAACCCCAGACAC
>JAWLRI010000505.1:3381115-3392398 GCA_034781795.1 Crypturellus tataupa
TGAGGGTGACAGAGCCCTGGAACAGGCTGCCCAGAGAGGTTGTGGAGTCTCCTTCTCTGGAGATCTTCAAAACTCACTTGGCTGCAGCCCTGTGCCACGTGCTCTAGGTGGCCCTGCGTGTGCTATGGGGCTGGACTAGATGATCTCTAGAGGTCCCTTCCAACCTTAGGCATTCTATGATTCTATGATCTGGCATACACTGTATGAACTTCAGAAGATACAGACTGGATGTCAAAATGAGTAGTACAAGGTTCTTCTCTTCTCTTGTATTTATTTTCTTACTATGTCCGAAAAGATAGCAACTTGGAGGAGTCTTACTCAAAGCATACTTTATCTGATCTAAGCATGATAAATAGATAATATTAATGATTTTTAAAAAATATTTATGTCTATTTTAAGTAAGAGAAAGAAGTGTTGACTTAGTATTCAAAAGGCACTGTGCTCCTATACACAGAGAAAAAAAAAATCAGCACGGAAGAAGAATCAAAGCTACTAATTTCTGCTTTCATTCATCTTTTGAGAACTATTATGTGAAACTCAAGGTGCTAAAGCCATGTTGTGCTTGCATGTCTTTGTGTATAGAATAGGGAAGAGTGAGTGATGGGGAGTAACACAGTGTTAAGACAGGAAATTCAAAATATTATGATATTCTTTTATGAAGAGTAAATCTAATTTTCCATGTCTCCAGCCCCCTGTGCTTGCCCTTCAGTTGTGACATTTAAAACAACAAACGTGTGTAAGCAGTAGGCATGTAACCATGTTAGATATGTCTCCTACCAAGATGATTAGACTTGTGATTGTACATCTTCTTTCCTATCTGAACTTGATATTTTTTCAAAATAATAGAGGTTATTTCATCCTGAAGAAATTTCCATTTTGCACAAAGAGCAAATTCCCGTTCAATTATGTTAGAATTTGCAGATGAACAGCAACTCCCTGAGTTCTCTATGTTCTGAGACCTGTGGACCCGATCCAGCTTTGAACTATAAGTCATGCAGCAGTTGTTAGCATAGTATTCAACCAACAAGCCATGCTGAGAGGCAAGATATATTCACTTGGGCTCATGACATGATAACATGGCTACATGTCTGTGAGCTAAGTTGGAGTGCAGATAGCTTGAGGATACATCTGTCTGCATAAGAAAGAGAGACATACCTTTTAGTCTCTCAAATGAATTTTGAAGTCTCCCTGGAAGCTTAAATGGTATAAATAGCATTTCCTGTGAAGCTTCCCTACTCCTCTTCCCTCATGATGAAGGTATAATTTTTTTAAGAACTGTCATTCTAGTATAACATTTTCCTTGAGGTTCCTAAATGAAAAATGATTTCTTTCTCAGATCATCCAAAGGAACTTTCTTGTCCCTCAGCTGTTAACAAGCTATTTATAGTTCTTCTCATCTGTGTACCTTTTTGCTGCATTTAGTCCATCTTTAAGCATCTTTTAAGCATTCTTTTGGACCCTTCCATTCAATTAATCTGAAAGATTCTTGTACGACAGGACCTATTGCTGCAGTAAGTGGAGGTGACCTCTATGTATAGCTTATAGAAACTTCTGTTTGCACTCAGACTGATTAAAATAGACACCACTACGTGGTAATATTATTCATTTTAATAATGCCAGATGGTCCCAAGAGTATGATTGGTAATGGATTCCATCTGGTTCGGTTGTCTCTGTTCTGCCTCAGAACGGCTTCGTAATTAGCTTTGAATCCATTAAATGGCATAATTTCAAACCTGAAATAAGTTAGGTGGCTTCAAAAAAAGATTAAAGGCAGTATATAGACTTACATTTTCACTTTAGGAGATGAATATAGGAGGTCAAGGACTGGCTTTATTTAATTGTATATCCTGAAACTTAGCCCAAAAGACCAAAAAGATGAACTGGATATAAGCTAAGGATAATGGCTTCATTTAAAATATGCAAAAGGGACATTTGGATAAAATAAATCTTAATGGGCCTTTTGCCACTTAGAATTCCTGACTTTTATTTGCTTTCTGTTGCAATTACAAGACATTTATTAACAATTCAGTGAAAGAGATGGGAGAGGCAAAACTCTTTTATGCCTCAAAAACCAAAAATAGGGTTTGAGAATGACTTACTGAAGGTTTCATTAGTGAGTTTGATTTATTATACATTTTTTTTGCATCTCTTCTACTAGGGATTCTGGAATGATTTTCCCACAAATGAAACTTTGCCACAAATAAAATTCCTGTGGTTACAGAAAATGAAGTTCTTTTTATGAATCCTTCAGCATGAATAATCATTTAAATTAACTTAAATTGTCATAGTGTCTTCAATTATACAGCTTACATACATCATTTCTATGTTTTACCATTTAGATGTATCAGGATGAATACTGTTAGACAAAGTCTTTTCTTTTTATGAAGAAAATCATTTACATCAGCAAATCATTGACTCACAGGCATGAAAAAATAGGAAAAACATGTCTTACATTAAAGGGATTTACAAGTGAAAAATAATACTTTCTATCAGTCTTATGTAGTCACAGAGCAATATCTAATAGGTGTTTAGCTGAAATTTATAAATTGGTCATGTTAACCATCATAGATTTGCCTCTGCAGAATATCAGGGAGTAGGCTTGTAGCTGTATGAGTTGAATCCCTATAAGAAATCAACATATTATCAGATTTATTTCTCAAAAAAAAAAAAAAAAAAGGCAAGGCTTAAATACATTTTAATTAAAAATGCAGAGAGATTAAGATTTGAGATACATTTACATTCAGAAGCAGATCAAACTCTTCACCAATTCAAATTGTTGGCAGTGACAGCAAAGTGGACTGGTACCTGCAAGAGCGATTTACGGTGATTCTGAAATAAACTTGACACAAAATTCCAGGAAGGTTCCTCACTTTTGGCAATAATCATGTTGCAACTCTGCACCCACTGAAAACCAGTCAACCTCTGCCTCACATTTCTCAGCAAGTAGGTTTGTATAAAACTGTTGTTGGACAAACATCACTCGTAAAGGTTATTGGCATTGGAAAATTGCCAATTCACAACAAAGAAGGAAATCCAAGAAAATATATAGTAGATGACACTTCTTAGATTCTAGTAGGAAAAGCCAGTGATATTTGCTGCAGCAGTCATGTTATCTGTCACACTGAAATGTTAAATATTCTGGAATAAAAATCAAGTAAGCAAACCTTGCTTTTTTTTATTTTTCTTTTTTTCCCTCCTTTTAGAGAAATTCTGACAAAAAGATTCATAATGAAATTTCCTGGTGATACACTCCCCATTCAGTTGTGCCTTTTGATTTATCACTGTTTACTAATGGAATAGGCCAAAAGGCCAAACTGTAACAGCATGTATGCAGTGTTCTGTCCATTCACAAAATCATAAAAACATAACATATACACTTAAGATTTTTCAAACAAAATAGTTAAAGATAAATCTAAAACATCACTATTATGTTCCAAACAAGGAGAAAAAAATCCATCTATTTCACTATATAGTCACATAAGGTCTTAGTCTATCGTAGAGTTCATCATGGACCATAATATTACTCAATGTATTGATATGGAAAAATTCTGAAAGAATTCAGTAAAAATAAATAAGTGAAACTGCTTGTGAGACTGTGAGTTCTTCTCAATCCTGAAAGATTGAGATGTATGAGAAATGAAGAAAGAGAAATGAAATAGAAATTTATGGGTTTTTTTCCTTTGTTTTAGCCTTAAGCAACCCTGAAGAGTTAAAGATGAAGTGTAGAAGAGTGTAGAAGAGAGAAGACTTCAAATTTATATAGAAATACACATAGCACCAAAATTGGCAATGTTTATAAAAGGTCATTAGATATTTTTCTGTGCATATGCACACAGAAATAATTGACTTTCATTAGTGTTAGAGAATTAAAATAAATAAATAAATATGGATGCCAGCACGCTTTTTCTTCTTTTCCAATTAATACCTTTTGTTTTCCTCTAAGATCACATAATTTTCTAACTTTCTAATACTTTGGGAAGCATCCCTTAGGCAGAGATGACAGGGTTGCTAAAAAAAAATAGAAATTCACTCTTTCTGTTCTATCTATCTACTATGCAATGATAGCTTCCCTGCATAGATGCTTACAGATTATGAACTTCTTGTCTTTTTATTGCATCTCAGATGAAATATTTTCTCTCACTAAAAGCAAAATTCAGTGCTGTTATGGTTCTTCCCTGTCAATTTCCAACTTTTACAGCTTTTCAATTGCATAGACTGGATAATAACCTACACTATTACTATTTCAGGATCAATACCTCCTCTTTAAAGTTTGATATTACCCAGAATATGCATCTGAACTCACACTAGTTCTTTCTGAAGGATAGCACTGAGATCTCAAATGTTTAGCTACCATTAATTCTACCATTTTTTTCAGAATCAGCCCATATTCTAATTGTCTTAGAAGTACAATTCACAATTTTGTCCTCAAGTTTTGACTTTGCATTTGTAATGCTTATGGTAAAATGAATTTATTCTGCCACACAATATGGATTATTGGATCTGGTGACAAAATTAATAATTGAAACACTGACTTGCTTCAAGTATGATTTACTGCTTCACCAGTTTTTCTTTACCCTTAACCCAAATTTTACCAGCATTAAAGTTGTCTTGGTGGGCAAAAGTCTCAATTTCAGCAATGTCTTTTTGAAGCAATTAAGGTGAAATAGTTATTGGTTTGCATTAGTGAAAGCATAGCCAACTGGCCAAAGGAAGTGATTATTCCCCACTATTTTTTTCTCATGATGCAATATCTGAAGAAGCACACAGAGTTTGTGCCCCCTGGTATGAGAATGAAATTTATAAACTAGAATGACTTTTTTGGAAAGCCATGGACATGATTGGGGACATGTGAATTACAAAAACACTAAAGGAACTTTATCTATTCAGCCTGGAGAAATCTCCACAAGATATTTTTTTCAGAGCAAGCAGGGATTTAATGTCTGTCTCCAACTGCCTAATAGTTTATTATAAAGAAGACGGACCTCAGCAAAGGGACAAGGGACAACAGTCCTAAACTGCAGCATGGGAAGTTCCAGATGGAAGTAAAACAAACAAACATACCCACAAGTAGGGTACTTAAACATAGGAACACAGTTCCCAGGAAGATTGTGTCTAGAGAAATTCAAAATTTGTTTCATGTGGGTCCCAAGGAACCTTATCTAACTTTGAAATTTAAACTGCTTTGAGCAGGAGGTTGCACTATATCATCTCCTGTGGTGCTTTCCAAACTAATTGATTCTATATTTTTATTATAAATGGGATGTACAGTGAAACAAACTAGAAAGACATATCTGATTAATAATGTCTAGTGCCCGACTGAGGTTTCTGCTTTTGAGAATGACAAGCATCCTTACATGTGACAAACATCCCTACACATGTGAGTCATTAGCATTGCTTTATGCATTTTAATGTGGCTAACAAGTGAAGCCTGCAGATTGCTCAGGTAGAGATGTCTAGAATAGCAATATGCGGAGGAAATACATTTACCACCAACCTACAGGTCTGAGATACAATATCAAAAGTAATGGGAAGTGATGTTAAAAAAAGGAATCATACTCAAGTATGCTCCCGAAAGAACAGCCATGGAAAATTAATAATAGGAATGTTCTCACCTCACTTTGTTGCTGAAATCAAGACAAATATGATGAGGTCTATTTCACAGGATAGCAAGCAATGAAATGAATACTAATTTAAACCTCTGGGGCAGACTCAATTTGAGTTAAATGATTTTCCTATAATAAATCCTGATGTAGTTTTAAAGGTCTATAATTTTAAAGTTTTTATACTGCACAGGACATTAAAAATAATAGTCACTTTCCATCTGAGGCTGAAGGCTATCAAGACTTTGTGGTGACTGTTAAAGTAAAAGGGCACTATGAATGTCTTTTGCTACTCTCCTCTCTAATTTATCCTTGAATAATTCTGTTGGGTTGCAAAGATTCCCTAGTAAGTCTCCAACAAAGCATCAACACCAATAGAGTCTGAGTGCTGATGAATTTTCTTCCTACATTTCCTGCCTCCTCTGCAGCAACCTCAAATCTCTCCCATGTCTTCTCTCTCTCCCTTATACACCTCATTCCCAGGAAATGCCCAAAGCCTATAATTCTTGAGGTTCCTCTCACACTTCCTAAGCCCTTCACTGCTACATCAAGGAAAAGAAAAGGAAGGATATGAGGCTGCAGCACAGAACAGGGGGAAAAACCCTACAGGTGTAAATTTCTTACTCTGGATGCAGTCTGTCTGCAGGATAGTCTCTCCCCTCACCAGTAATATTATTCCTATTTGTAAAAATTATTGTTAGGGATATATTGTATAATGTAGAATGGAATAATTATAAGGAATAACTATTATTCCTTAAATTACATCCTCCTGTATCAGCAGCATTTATCCTATATTTATCAAGCATAAACATAGGTAAACTAGATAGTTAGGCAAAGGGCATTTTCCCTATGCCTAGAGCAAAATTGGGCCCCAGCTCTATCCATGTCCTCTAAAGTAGTTTTTAGAATTAGAGTTTTTCCATAGATATAAAAGGTCTTTCTAATAAATTCACTCACAGTGGCTCTTTGAACCTGGAAAACTACCTCCAACTCTAATGTAACAAGTTGTAGATTCAAAGGATCTTCAGTAGATTCTAAAAATGTTATAAGCAGCACAAGAAAAAAGTGCACCCCAGAAAATCTCTTTATCTAAGAGTTAGAAGTCTAAGTTATGCTGGCACCCATATTTTGTGTTACAATATTCTATAGGTACACACATATAGATGCTCACATATAGGCAGGCACTCCATTTTGAGAAGTTAGATACCATTTCCCACCTAAATTACGCCGCTGACCAACTATAGACAGAATAACAATCAATAACAATTAAATCTGAATTCCATCACCTTCACTAAGTGTGGAAATTGAAGTTTATTCACACATTTGAGAAGTGTCCATTAACCAGCAAGCCAGAGCGTAATGAGGAGGGGAAGAATCCAGAGGAGACTGGATGGGCTGGGGCATTCTTCATTACTTTTCCACACAGTGGCTCAGTAAGATGAATTATTTCAGAAAGAAAGTGAGTAAACTGAGGCCTGACACTCTACCCTAGCGATGAGGGCGCTTAGCTGTGAGCTAGGAGACTACTGAACATTCATTGCAAGGCATGACTTTTTCTGTAGTTGTCAGGATACTTCAGTAGTGAGGTGGAAATTTTAATTAGCTTGCTAACCCGTGAAGTACTACTACTCTTTTACTTTGATTAATGTAATTACATTAATTAAAGCCAAATTTATTTAGGGTAAATCGTATAATGTCCAACAGAAATATGATGAGTAAGGGCAAATATTCTTCACTGTACCAATGAACATAGCTCATTTCCCTTTAGCAGTCAGGAGTTAGACTAGAGCTCCGATTCTATAAAGCAGTCAGCATATGCCCAGTCTTCAGCATATACTCAGATTCATCTTCACTCACAAGATAATTTCTGCATATCCTTAAAGTTAAAAGTGTACTTAAATCTGACTGTTCTAAAAGAAAATTAAACACACACGTAATGCTGTTCTAAATGCATAAACATGATTTCAGCAGCTGTAACAGCTCTCTGTAAAAGCCAGTATCTGCTTCCGGGTCTATACTAATGTTAATCTTCTGTGAGAAAAATGCTGTGCAATGCTGAAAATAATCAAAAGGCTTTACTTACTTCTACCCATTTTTCCTTCTTGGGCATGCTAACTCAGATATCATTTATAAGAGCTGAAGTAAATTCAGGACCACAGATACAGATATATTGGGCTTGTGATAAACCTCCTTCAGGTTAATTACTGGTTTAATTACAAATAAAGGCAAAAAGGGACATTTATTGAAATATTTACATAATCTATTTTTTACTCTTTAAATTAATTTATGTAAATTTATTTGTAATTACTTTGCTCAATAAAATATTCATATAAGAAATAATAATTTGCTTCTGAAAGTATGAGAAACTTGATCAAACATGTTTTACCTCAGCAAATGGTTCTTAAAATGTTGCACTCATTCGCTATTTCACTGTATACTGTAAAGAATATTATATTGACTGATCAAGAGCCCTGAAAGAGATCTGTAACTTGGAAAAGTATCATAGCCCATGAATCAATAGAACACAAGCCACACACCCTTCAAAAGGTAACTAGTAGGTAGATACTGTAAATAATATCTACAACAGTGAAGCACCATAGAAATCTCTTTCTAGTGAACAGTGTAGTGAAAAGATGAGATAAAATAAATTTCCAGGATGGGTAAATATCACAGGACAACCACTATGTAATATCACACAATACCGAAATAATCATAGAAACATAGAATGCCTAAGGTTGGAAGGGACCTCTAGAGATCTTCTAGTCCAACCCTACCTGCACATGTAAGGTCTCCTAGAGCACACAGACCAGGATTGCATCCAAGCGGGTCTTGAAGATCTCCAGAGAAGAAGGTTCCACAACCTCTCTGGGGAGCCTCTTCCAGAACTCTGTCACCTTCACTCTTAAAAATTTTTTCCTTAAATTTCTGTGGAACGTTTGATACTTCAGTTTGTGGCCATTTCCTCTAGTTCTGTCGGTGGCCACTACTGAAAAGAGGCCAACCTCATCCCCTTCCTTCCCTCTGTTGAGGGGAATCAGTGTGTTTATATGCACTGCTCAGGTCCTCTCTCAGCCTCCTCTTCTCCAGGCTGAACAGGCCCAGCTCCCTCAGCCTCTCCTCACAGGGCAGATGTTCCAGGCCCTGATCATCCTCGTGGCCCTGCGCTGGACTCTCTCCAGCAGCTCCACATCCCTCTTGTACTGGGGGGCCCAGAACTGGACACAGTGCTCCAGATGTGGCCTTGCCAGGGCTGACTAGAGGGGCAGGATCCCCTCCCTCGACCTGCTGGAGACGTTCCTCTTAATGCACCCCAGAATGTAATTGAATAATTGAATGTATCGTATTTCTCTTCTGAATTTGGAGGATTTTAGTTTCTTTCAGATTATTCATTTTGGAGAAGTACTTCATCCAAGGTCTGTACCAATCTATGTTAAATACTACAGGTAACAGTTAAGTTATGTATGTATCAACTCGTCCAGGAGCCATAATCATTCTGAGGACACTAGAAAGAAGTGTAATATGTAGTGCTTTATCCTACCAAGAAAAAGACTGATAGCCAGGAAACTTTATTTGACTGACAAGGCAAATTTACAGAGACAAGCTAGGACATAAAACTAAATTATGGAATGGCAAGCTAAAATAACTAAGTCTGTCTAGATGGATAGTAACATAATAAGGAATAAGCTCTGTGTGTCTAGTTGATTAAAAAAATATATATGCTGCCACTTTGATTTTCTAGTGAGATGACAGATGAATATCAAATGTTTAGGACATATCATAAACTCTTGGAAAGATAATAAGGCTTTTGCTTACAGATACCTGTAGCATGCACACACACATACACACACAGGTAAATAATTTAAAAAAGCTTTCAGTAAGGATTTTAATTCAAAGTATATATTGTTGTGTTGCAAGTATATTTAACTATGAGGGAAAATTCAGATGACTGCATCAGTCAGGTTATTCATATTGGCAAAGGGGTGAAATAAAGGACTTTTCTGTTTGTCGTGAGCTGAAATCAAATCTCAATATCTCTATGACTTAAGATAGAAAACATGCAGTCATAAAAGATCACACATTTTCTGCACTGAGATTTTAATACTTTTTATGCTTTTTCCATAGTTTTAGTGAGAAGTGGTTTGGTGAGGAGAGTCATGAAAGCTGTCATGTAAGTGTGTTATTGAATGAAGGCTATGTGAGAAGATTTCTTGAAAACTTATCCTCCTTCTCCTACTGTTTGATTTATCATAACTATTCTCAGTAGGGGTACCTATGTGTTAAATAACTATTGCACCAGCACCAAAATGGTCAACATGTTTCAGGGCAGAGCACAAGTTGGGCAGACGATAGGAGGTGGTTTTGTTACTAGGTGTTCTCCAGGAATAACAAATTATGATTAGTAATACTGTTAGTCAAAACAAGCAGATTGAAAACTTGCATATTTATTCATTAGCAGTTGATGAGCAATTCCAAATAGCATACATTTGCAAAGATTATTGCCGAAATTTAACGATTACTCTCTTCTAATGGAGTGCCATGAACAATTGATGCATTTGATTCTACCAAAATAGTGGGGAAGACCCATGAAAATGAACCTTATCCATCAGTGACTTACAGTGACTTAAAGGAATATCCTCACAGCAAAGAGGCATTTCTGAAATCAAAATATGAATTTCCTATTTAATTTACAAATGAAGTAAATGAAAAAGATACTTCCAAATTTACTTAGAGCTTTTTCTTTCTATTATATCTCAGGACTATTGTACCTAAAACAAAGGCAGGAACTAATTTTAGAAAGTAAACTTCTCCAGTAAGATCCGTCTCTTAAATCCAGTTTTTCTAATGATGTTAGCAGCACAAATTGAGTGGATAGCTGAGAGTATTTGCTGTCTGTGCTGCATTAATGGTTTAGCTAAAATCACGTGTTCTCAGCATAGCACAGTGCATAGATATGCAGCAAGAGCAAGAGTGATTCTTTTCTCCTTCACATTGCTGCTCTGTTTAATGAATCAGTAATAGCAATGCTGCAGCTCCTCTTTAATTCGAAGATAATGACTCTCAGAAAACAAACATTATTCCAGTAAATGAGACCAGGCTCAAGCACTGCCTTATTAATATGTGTGCAATTTAATTATTTGCACATTCACATAAACAGAATTTGTCTGAGCCAAACAGCACACTCCCAGGCTCTTTCTGGACATGAGCGGTGGGATAGCGTGGGCCCAGAAAAATTATGGATGAAGCCAAACTGACTGGATATAGAGGAGACCTTAACCAGGTAGACTTAAGCAATTTCCCAGCATTCATTTTTGGGCTTAGGGTGCGTTTCTTTGCTACTGTACATGTGGCATTTGGTTAGAAAGGTCAGAGCTGATCCATTGTAATTCAAGGATGCTGCTAACATCTACTCTGCCAAAGGCAACAGAGAGGGGGGTAAAATTGCCTGTGCCCTAAGAGACAGGATTTCTGCAGTGCAGGGGATGAGTAAAATATCCAGACTGATGACCAGGAATCTAATCTCAAAACCTGCTGCCTCTGCTGGGATACAGATGTGACAGGTACACCGGAGACAGAGCTAACGTTACCTGTGCTATGGGAAAAGAAAAGAAAGGAAAGGAAAGGAAAGGAAAGGAAAGGAAAGGAAAGGAAAGGAAAGGAAAGGAAAAGGAAAAGGAAAAGGAAA
>JAWLRI010000505.1:3392827-3510237 GCA_034781795.1 Crypturellus tataupa
AAAGAAAAGAAAAGAAAAGAAAAGAAAAGAAAAGAAAAGAAAAGAAAAGAAAAGAAAAGAAAAGAAAAGAAAAGAATGCAAACTGACTAGAGTTACCCAGGTTATTTCTCTTAATTGGAGGCAGTTGTACTCAAAGTCTGCTGCAGCCTTCTCACCTTATTTATTCCATTCTTTCTGTAACAAAAGCAATGTAGATTAAAGGCAACACAGAAGGAGGTTTAGCTGTATTACGGACCAGTGCGTTTACAGTTCCAAGGTAAAACTTGCAGAGCTGGGATATGAATTAAATCAGTACTGGAGAGACAGTTTCATCCATTACCAAAATGTCTCTATTACTGAAATAAAAAGAGGTATCTCTTTTACTGCACACACTATCTCCAAAAGGCCTAAGGAAAAAATGCAGAGAGTAGCAGAGGCAGTAAACCCTCGCAGGAAATTGGGGTGAGAGAAAGGCAGTTGAGAGTATAAAGTCTGACCCAAATACAGGCATTAATACAGCAGCTTCTGCAAAAAGTGCGGTGAGATCATTAACAGCCAATAGTTGCCAGAAGGAGCTGTGATTTTAAACTGTATTGGCAGGGAGCACTTCCATTTGTTTTGTGGTATTGTCCTGAGGACAGAGTAACATCCAGAGACTCACCACAGTCACTTTACATGTTGCATTTTGATGTTCAGATGCTAATTTACAAATAATGCTTGCCAAACAATTTCATATTCATTATCCTGATGTTAAAATTAGTCTTCATCAGATAACAGGAGTTCCACTAAATATGTTCCTTTTGACTTCTGAAAGGAAAAACTTCTTTGAAAAGGTCAAGTAATTATCAGCTACACTTTGACTATGTGAAGTGAAGCATACCAGAGCAAACCATTCTTGCTCTGCAGATATGTTTAAAAACTATTTCAGATATATTTATATCCCATATATCTCTTAATCCTTATATCTCAAAAATTCATTTACATTAATATCAGTGAGTGCTATATACCCAGAATACACCTTATCCCAATGACTTTAAATGATGTTTTATGAATGCAATTTATTTTTATTTTTATATAAATAGCAATAGAATTGGCAGAAGAATGTTTTCACTGTAAAGGATATATATTTTTCATTTTAAATACTGAATAAATATTATCCCTAAAGGTTATGGCCAGTTTCATTTTGCCACTTATTTAATATCAGATCAAGTATGATGAATCCATCTAGAGAAAAGAATAAGTTTTAGATTGAGCAGAAAGGATGAAAATGATTTTTGTCAGGCAGTCCACTATATTTCGGTCAGTTATGTTATTAATGGTAGCAATTCATCTCCTGACAATTAGCTCTATGAATACAGCATTACAGCATGTTTTGAGATTCCATTAAGAAGAAGGAGATGCATTGCTTCTGTCATGTGTATAATACACTTTTTCAGAGATATGGCTAATAATTTGACTTAAAACTCAGGAATAGAAAATTAGGAATGTCCTAATTTCTTGTTGGTTCTGCTTTCAATGATATCATGTATTTTTAAATATCTTCCAAAAATTCCTGTGTTGGCTACTAAAATATTTAATTATTAATGTCAACACTATGTGTCTGCTATTTAGTTTGTTGCCAATAAAAGTATATTAATTTAGCAGAATAATAGAAGTGATTCCTAGCCAAGATAGCTAACCTATGAAACATTATTGGAGCAGACATATTATTATGGGATTTTCTAGTGTCGTTGTGTTTAATACTGAGAGGGTATTTGTATTATAAATGGAGTTTGTGTGGGCTTATGCATTTCACAGCTTTGACTTAAAATGTTGCAAGACTGAACTAGTTGTTTGACTCTATCTACATCTACACCTAAGCTATTTTTCTCACCAGGAGATCAAAACTGACTATTCTTTTTTAAAGCAAATATTTATTGAAGATTTTTTTTAAAGCCATGAATTAACTTTGGGATAAAATTTGCTTTTGTGCAGGGATTTGTTTATTATTTACTAATGCCTTCATTGCTACTGTTGTTCATCTACACATAAAGCAAACATTTGGTACTTTACTATCATATATGCCAAGAATATCCAGACATTTTAATATCTGAGCTAGCAATAGATAGATACAAAAGTTTTAATTTAGAAATGGCACATTAACATCTGCAATAGACCTTAATTATCTGGAATATTTTCATCCTTTTCTGCATTTCCTGAACATGTGCAATTGTTCCCACCTCACTGCTTGTTTACTTCTTGAATTTAAATGATATTTACTGAAAATAGATAATGGTTCCTTTTCTTCCACAAGGGTGGTCAACCCTTACCCAACGGCCTCAGCTATTCTCTTCATCTATTACTTTTCAGCTCCTGCCACTGAGAGACATGGAGCTGTCCAAGTGCTTGAAGATACGCAGACTGTGTTCAATATATGTCCTATAGTAATTTTTTCTTAATGTTTGTCTTAATGTAGAGTATTACCACCTCAGCCCAATTCCCACATGTAATAGCTGATCTATCTTCAAGGATGCTCCTTATGTTCAACTGCAACAAGCATTAATTTTCAAATCATCTGTCATTAAATTGTGTATCATCTCAGTCTCAAGGCTGCAAGGCTGCTGTGGAAGGATGATATAGATGCAGCCAAAGTATCTTATCTTCAAGGAACCCTGACAAATGCAGTATTGTCATTCACATTATGAAAATGCAGAAAGCTCTCCAGAAATAGCAGAGGGCAGAGAGAGGGGAGGAAAGAAAAAAAAAAGCTTCCTAGGTTTGTTTTGTGTAACCAACCTGGAAACACATTGACTGTTTTCTAATTAGTCACTCTTCTATCAATACGCTTCTCAGTTCTGCACATAAACCTGTCCTAAAAGTCTGAGATTTTAAACAACAGATGCTTAAAATTCACTGTCTGGTCATTTGGATTCCAAAATATATGGGCTGGTTTTCATAGGCGTTCAATAAACCACTCTTTGAATTGAGATTCCTACAGGTAGACATTCAGACTTATTTTCCTTGGAGAAAAGTATTTTTCATGAAGCAACAATAAGGTTTTTGCAGAAAGGGGGTAGTGTATGACAGTTCTAAATTGGAAAAAAAAAAGAAAAAGAAAGAGAGAGAGAGAGATAAAAAAAAAAAAAGTCCAGAGTGACAGTGTGACATATTTTAGTCTCTTAAAATGAAGAGTTCATTTCTCATGAAGTAACAGCTTCTATTGAGAAACAAAAGTTGAAAGTAAAATAAAAATGAAATTACTGACATTACTGAAAAAAAATCACTTTAAGTTCTGATTCAGGATTTTCTTTCCTGAATTTCCAGGAAGTTTCCACTCAGTTTTACTCTTTGATCTTGAGTTGGGAGTTTAAGTGACAATCCTGAAAAACGTTTACAACATTAATGTGATGACAGCTTCTTGAACATAAGTGGTTCTGTTAAGTAAGAGTAAGTGAAAGGTTTGTGTAAATTGAATTGCAATAAGCATGAATTAATCCTACTAATGTTAGTGAAGCTCTGCATGTTTTTGGCAATGGAACTCAAGTCTGTCTCTGATCACCCAAGTGAGGTCTTTAACCTTTCCTGATGAAATGCAGCCCTGCTAAATGGTATAGTAGACGATGATCAGATGAAAATAAATTTGCAGTATGCACTGGAATAAGAACATCAAATTCATTTTAATCTGTGATTTCTGAATGGATTAAACCATTCTATGATCTGTCCGAATACATAATATGTACTTCAGCAAATCTATAAAGTAAAGCTCCTTGGGTCAGTTGAGCAACAAAGAAGTTATTTAAAGGAATTTTCATCTCTGTATTGACCTTGATTTCCAATAAAATAAAGCATAAGTTGTTCCCAAGTAATCATGAGACTTGCTATTGCTTTTAAGTTCTGTTTCTAATGGGAGTTGATACAAAAGCAAATCAGAGTTTAGTTTTTGGCTGATTTTGAAGGAGTGTTTTACATAGACATGGTACTATTTTCTACATGGACCTAGTACTACTTTCTGCATTTAGCTATATGCTGAAATTTAAAGCAAAATACTACCTGAAGGGAATATTGATATATGAACATTTCTTCTCTCCTACAGGAAGCCACCTTTCTTTACAAACTCTACTGTTGAGTTTTCTGAAAACATAAACAATAAGCAGTGGAACAGACAATGAAGACAGCCTTTCGGAGGAGGTAAAAAAATATGTGGTAACCACCTTTCAAGTAAGCAAAGCTTTGAGTGGAAAAAGACACAGATTATCTCAGAAAATCTGACCCATATAAAATATGTCCATTAAGTTGATGATATCAAACTTACAAATCAGGGCACTCTCAAGATTTGACATTTTCACAAACTTTTCTGCATCTATTTTGAGGCATTTTACTGGTTATTTTTAGAAACACTTTGCTTTTCCTTTGGCTTCAAACAGTGAACAATGCACTGAAAAACCCATCATGTCAACCCATTGACAGACTTCTAAATTGGAGCAATCTTGTTTTCCATCCAGTATGTTGAGACTAGGGTGAAAATTTCAAGGAGTATTTTGTGGATCTGAAGCTAGAGAGGAGGTCCCAAAGCAAAAGACCTCTCTCCAATTTGATCATGGGCTGATACAATCAAAGCATCCTAGAACTAAGCAGTACCAAAATAAAGTGAACAGCAATCAGTAAGTGAGGGTACTCGATACAATCCCTCAGGCAGCACAGATTATTTGCAATGTTCAGAATACTGTGGCATGTTCAAAAGTGAATCAAGCCATAACAGAACATGATTTCACTGCTATATAGAAAAAAAGTAATAGTTTTGAAATGAAAAAGCAGAGCCTTGCCAACCAGGCTGAGCTGTTCAACTGGAAAGTACAAAACATTCAACCTCTGTTTGGTTATCGTAAAGAGAAAGAGTGCTCTAAAAGAAAGTACTGGTGCTATGTAGTAAGGGTGATAAAAGGTAAAAGCATCTCTTTGATTTGTGCATAAATGTTGGATGCTTTTTCCTTGTTTTCAAGAAGTGATAGTCTAATTATCTTTCTGCTAAAATGGCTATAGTCACCAGAGGCTGGAAATGTTTTCATCCTTAGGAAGAGGAAGATGATAATTCAAGAGACCCTGACACTTTCTGTAGAAGCTCAGCTAAGAAAATACTGTCATCTCTTTCAAACTGTTGTTTTTCCTCTCAAAAAAAATTCAAGAGAAACAAAGAAGAGTGAAAAGCCTGGTTTCTTTCATCATAAAATTAAAATAATAAAATAAAATAAAATAAAATAAAATAAAATAAAATAAAATAAAATAAAATAAAATAAAATAAAATAAAATAAAATACCTCTAGTAATGAGGTAGGACATTTTAGATTACTATGAAATTGAGGAAGTCTACTGTTTGAATGGAAATAGTAACATCCTCGTTAAGTCCATAGGAACATTATTACAGTCTTAAGAGTGCATTTTTACACTAATATTTTATCAGGAAATAAAAATCATAGCTGTTTTTCTGCTAGTATTTCATTCCTTTGTGTTCCTAGTAAAAATTACCTCCATGTTATCAGTGTTCTTACATAATGTCAAAGAAATATATACAGACAAGTTAGGTCTGCAGCAAGACTTTTGCATCACTAAGACTAGATCCTAAGAATTCCTGGTATTCTTACTGAGTTGCACAACTGGACTAAGGACTATCTACTTTAGTGTAGTATTCTCTGTCATTTCTTGGAGAAAGAAAAATGATTTTTAACCATCTTTAAAAAGTACACATGCTCCTGTAACAGACATCAACACTTTCTGTTTTTTAAGTGAAATCACAAGGTGTACTGAGCTAATTTTCCAAGAGGAATACTTAGAAAAATGTCTCCTGAAATAGTTTTGTTATGTATGCATAAGTTGAGCCTAGAGATGTGCAAAATATTTTAGAATAGATCTTTTATTCACTTGGTTAAACTTGAACATGACTAAATCTCAAGTGGCAATAACTTTTAAACTCAAATAGATGTGTGAATAATGACTATGCTATATCATTTTTCATCAAGGTAGGAGAATGAGTATGACTTCATAACAATTTCAGTAGATGCAAGAAATTAGTGTTTTTCAGGATTAGCACAGGAGACAAGCAAATGTGGAGAAGAGAATTTTGTCTGTTAGAAACTGAAAAACAAAAAAATGATGTGACTGACTTTGATTTTCAGGTTTACAAGCTCCTCTGTTCTTTTCTGCCCATAAGATTTTATTTCTTTCTTAGTAAGTAAAACAGTTTTTTTTCTAAAAAATATATATTTGTATATATTCTTTAGGAGTCTAGGAACCATTAGGAACAAAACTTTTAACTACGTTCATAAAGATACTGAAATTTTTATGTGATATGCCAAGAGATTCATTATACCATGTTTTATACCATTTCCACATTATTCAACTTAGGTGTTGAAGAGTTAGCTATGTAGTCACAACTAATCTTCTCAAACTCTTTAATAAGGGAGAGACAAGGAGGGAGATGCACCCTATTTTGAGACAGGTGCACAGTAAGACAAATGACTCTCCATTGGCAAAGGAATACAAAAATAGTATAGATAAACATCTACCAGTTTTATAGGGAAGAGCAGAGAAACGCATCTTGCCCTTTCTGCTTGTACTGGCGTATTTCTTTTGCATTCAGGTGACTCTTCCCGAGGCTCTGACTATGCATGCGTAAGAACATCCCTACAGCATATCTGCTCTTCGAAATACAGTAGAACCGACAGAAAGACTTTCTGTTCTTGCAAAGCATAGTATGCCTGGTTTTGCAGATGACTCCTAGCAAAAAAGGTCATTAACAGAGAGTAGATGAAGGTGATCTGAACTTCTGAATTTTAGTCTTAGCACTGTCTGGCTGAAATGGCATTTTACATATAAGCAAGGTAGTATGAAAGCAGACTTCACTGCAATGAAAGAGGGAAGGCCTTCCTTTCTCCTACTATTACCATGCCTCCATTTCTTGAAGGCACCACAAAATGTGTCGTCTCTTCAAGGTTCTTGCAAATTCAGGTAACAGTAAACCTCAAGACGCTGGTAACCAAAGCCACTCTTGCCCGAGTAGGAAGTAATCAGCCCATTCCAAGTTATGACTGAACAGAAGCTTAAAAGGCTTGAAGACATCAAGTGCTCTTACAGTCAGAATTACTGAGTCAATTTCTCTCAATTCTCTTTTGCTAATGTGTGATGGCATGGAAAATTTTATAAAATAATCTACATGAGAATGATCTTAGCTTCTGAAACTGCATAGTTTGCCACTGGAGCACATATAAAAATAATTTTCTTTATCAAGAAAAACTAAAGCAACTTTACTGAAGCCAGAAAAGAACACCTCTGAACTGAAACTAAACAAGAAGCCCATCAAATATGGGCTGATGCTCATAACTAAAAAGCTGATGTCAACTGAGAAGGTGGACTTCCATGGAAATATCCTTTCTACTTGAATAAATTCAAACAATAACCCGGAACAATAAACATGAGGCATTAAATGTTGTATGTCAGTCACTTGTTATTTTTAGAGACAAAAAACAAGACATGATCATGTTCAACTACTTTTAAGGAGTTCAAGAATCCTACAGCTTAGAAGCTTTACAATGTTACATATTTTGCGTTTTTGAAGGGAATCTCAATTCTATGCAGAATTGTACTTAAACCAAACAAAAAATTAACTTCACAAAAGAGGAGCTTGGGAAGATTATGGTAAACATTTGAAAACTACAGACTCATTAAAGTGGATATGTGGGAATTAACAGCCCAAGCTAAAGATTCAATCAGAAAAAAAAAAATCTAGGAACTTTAAAATTTCTCTCCAGAGGATTCCTCATGCCTCTTATCATTTGTGTGCAGATTAAAAATGTGCTGGATCTAATCCAGTTCTCTGATTAAGAAAGCATACATATGCCATGAGATTTATTCCAGCTCCCTATGTCAAGGTAAAACGGTTGGTGGTGATCCAGATAAACAGGTCTCTCTGCAAACTGAGACAAGATCAAAAGTGGCATTATATTTCCATGTGATCAAAGCCTTCAGAGTTAGTGGCTAAATGTTTCCAGTTTCCTTTTCAGTTTGCTTTAATGTTCTCCTCATACTAGGCAGATTAGACATTATGTTAGAGCAGAAAGGCAAAGTCATGTTAGTATTATTAGCCATAAGCTTTTGCACAATATTGAGATGTGTGCTGAAACATGACTGAAGGTATTTTACCCAGCAGTCTGGGCACAGGAAGGCTAAAGACACAGATCTGGTCCTGATTACAGAGACAAGCTCATTAATGTAAACTTGAGACTGAGCAGACCCGCAGTGGCCCCTCATTCCTGCAGGTCACTGTGCTCCCCGGAGCTGCAGCTTGCAACGAGCAGGGTTAGAGGGATCCTTGCCCTATCATGTCCAGCAGTGCACAGACGATGCATAAAAACTTCATGTCTTACGCCACGGCCCTGCTAGGTACCTGTTGCATTTGTGTTTGGCACCTCCTATTCGATTCAGCAACGCACCCAGGAATTGGTGACTACAGAAAGGATAGAGGCACCAAGGTCCCCAGACATGGTCCAGCTGCGGCTACGTGAAGTGGTGTTTCATTCCTGCTGTTTTCAACAGAGAACCCTACACATATAATTCAGCTGAGATATCTGGAGAGTTTCTGATAGAATAAGCGGTGGCAGAACATATCTGGATCTGGAAAACTCATGCTGTGAGAGTATTCTGTAAACACTCTTGTCTGTGCCAGTAATCCAGTTGCCAAATATAAGAGTGCCAAGACCTCTTCATTTTTCCAACCAGGCCTTATTTTAGGTTGATGAAATATTACCACCTGATTCATTGCAAAATGCTTTATTGACATTTTGCTAATAGTAACTGTGAAAGAGGTATGGAAACACAAAGGAAGAGAGATGGCTTGTAATGCATCTCCCAGCTGTGAGTGATTCCTGGAAAAGCTTAGATTCAAATCTGAATTTGAAACATTATCTGCAGGAAACCTCAAGAGCTCGGAAGACGGAGAGGTGAAGGTTGTACAGAGGGGCTGTGCCTAAAATTCATGTAACTTCTAGGGTGGTTTCATGCTCTACATAAATTCTCTATACACAATATGGTAAGGAGGATACTACCACATACTGAAAAACTTTCTGGAGATGGAACAAACTCCATTAGGGCACTTCCTGCAAATAGATAAAATGCTCCATATTGACATTGTATGGCCAAACTCAACACTGATGATGTTTTGCTGCATAAATAGTATAACTTTATTCAATAGAGCTGCTGCACAAAGGGTTTACCCTTATTTATGATCAGTTTTCTTCTCTGATTCTGAGAAGATGCATTTGGGAAGTGCCATTAATGTTAGCAGATGGTTGACAGACTGATTGCTATTGAAAGAAGAGCACAAATTTCAGAATACCTATCATTTATGTCTAGTTGTCTGTGGTCCTGGCTGAAGAATGAAAAAGGATTTTTCCACTCCGCCCCCAGCATCAGCTGCCACAGGGTTTAGAATGAGACATCATTTATGCCCTGTAGGATACCAAAAGTAAGGGTTCGGCTTTCATTTTATGCTGTGAAAAATTCTACTATTTTTTCATTTCAATTTTAAACTGAGAAAATATTCCTTAATCAAAATCACTTTTACAGCTTAACCACATCATTCCATTAAAAAAAAAAAAAAGGAAAAACAAATCATGGAAAAAGATAGAACAATCTGATCTCTTCATAGCTCATAGATTTTGTCTTTCTATCCTTCAGCATCAATAAATAAATCATATTTTCTTCTTTTTTTTTTTTTAATTGCTGGAGGGACTGTTCAGTGCACTTACTTTCTTCAAAGCTTTTACTTGTGCGATGGCTCCGCAGTCATTAATACTGAAATGGGGATGTGTCCCTATCTGACCTCATTCAGGTCTAGCACAGAATATTAGTTTTGTCTAATTAGCCACAACCCACAGTGTGGAGTCCTAACATCATGCCCACACAGTAGGGTTTCTTGCTACCTGCTTAGGGATAGAAAGATCTGCTTAGGACTGAATAAACCTATATTTAGAATCATATAGGAAAATGTCCCTGATCTTACATAAAGACTGACAGAACATTAACACTTTTTATTGCATTTGAACTGCCAAAGTAAAATGATGGATCAATCACCTCACGGTAAGTTTTTTGACCTTGTGCCAGGAGCTTTAAAGTAAAATTTGATACATTACCAACCCGCAGCCTTCGGATGAGATTCAGCTCTGCACATTTGGACAGTGAAAGGCCAGAAGAACACTTAAGTCTTCTTTACCATTGAGACTTCTGCTTTTTCAGCTTTTTAGTAAGTTTTACATTAGTCTTTGTACAGGAATAAATTTGATTCTCTGAAAGTTTCCTTTAATTATTAAAAATATTTGGAACACGTGCCAGAGAGAAGGCTGGTACTCTTAAACTGATCACACACAGTCCTTACCTATCATGTTGGGAGCTGACGTCTGGTCCTGCGGGACAAAGCTACAAGGCAGAGCACCTACCCACGCATAATAAAGAATAGCTTTTGTTGACCAGACAAAGCCTAAGAAGGAAACAAAAGGGTTGCCATTCTTGGTGTCCTTCATGGCCTCTAATTTCAGGCTTTTACAGTGTGATACGCGGTAACCATCATATCTGGTCAAATCATGCTTTTCTGCCTGAGCTTTGCAGCACAGCAATTCACTCTCAGCCTTGAGCCTCAGCACTGTGCTCTGTCTGAACAGGCTGGGCTCTGTTACATTCTCTCAAGAAGTGACTGCACCAAAGGCGTCAGCATTAGGATTTTATCAGCATCTGGGATTGAGGCAGTGCCTAAGGAATACTAGGGAAGTGGTTTCAAGCAGGCCTCCATGTTACCACCCAGACACAATATCCTCAAAATGCCAATGACACACTGTGGTTTATGATTTTACCCTGGATTTTACCAGCTGGGGACAATAAAGACAGGAAGATCTTGAAAGAACAGGAGGTTTGCGTGTAGCATTAGCAATTACAGATTTTTTACAGACAATTTTCAGGCAATTTTTCTCTGGATAACTGCTGCATATAGTCAGTAACGTGGTGTCATGAATCATAAAATATTTCAGCAAATAAAGGTTCTGATAACTAAATTTCTTCAGTAAAATAGAAAGGATTTAATAAAGCCCACATCTGCTCAGTCATCTACTGCATGTTTATGCTTCTGATAATACACAAGTCACCTTTTAATGATTTTTTTAACCTTTGATAAAACAAGTGATTCTGAGGAAACTAGGAACATCTCTTACAAAATTCTTTTTTTTTCTTTTAAATATCACTCCTTTTGCTTCTCTGTCACTTCATTCCTTTTTACAGAGCCACAATAGCTTCAAAAGTGTTATTTTAACGAAATTGTAGCTGCTCAGGTGTTTGTCTGTTTATTTCTGTTTGTTCACAGATGAAATTTTAGTTCCTTTAAAATCAACAGGAATCATCTTGTGTAGTCTATGTGACTGTCACCTGTTAAAATACTTGAGTCAAACACCCATGGCATTGTGAGGCTCGTGCTCTGCATATTCATTTCATCAAGACATACTAGCGCTATAAAATGTTTGTTTACCTTGTTTGCTCTCTACTTAGGATACAAAATGGAAAACCAATGATAGAGGATGCACATGTAAGGAAGTGGACAGAATTAAAAATAGAAGATCATGTATAAGAGGACAACAGAAGGAAAGGGGGAGTGGGCAGTCCAAATTCACACTTTTCTCTTAAAATGTTATCCTTGAAATCAGTAAAGGATACCCCAGCAATGGGCTATAATCACACATGAGGTGCAATAAGCAGCCCAATCAGTGGCAGATCAAGAGTCATCAGAAGTTGGACATAAAACCCTTGATGGCCTAAAGACACTCATGGTACCCTATGACCAAAAGAGCACTAATTACCTATTGCCCCCATAATATTGCTTATTTGCTAAAAAATAAAATGGAAGGAGGGAGTAATTTTAAGAACTGCTTAAAAATAGCAATGTCAATTCTTACATCTGATTAAAAAAAGAAAAAAACTCTACTTACCAATTATATCCACAATTACTGGAAGCTGAGAGCGCCAAATAAAGCAGTTCCTGTAATGTTTGGTTTGTTTGGCATGCTATGCACCATAAGAAAATGTCAGTTTCCTTTGCTGAGGTTAGATAAGAGAAGAAGGATTCAAACTTTTAAAAATATATATTTTGTTTTGTTTAGATTACATTGCAAAAAGGACTTGAAACACTTATTTGGCTGCATGCAATCATATTTCAATTGTTTGTGTCCCTGGAAATTAGTGTAAAATCCCCAAGAAAGGATATATTATTTCATTCCAGGAGTGAACTTGATGTGGAACGGTCATAAAGGAAAAGAAGGATTGAGTACATTTTTGCTATGAATGTTTAAAAAATAATTCAGACTTTCTAATAAGTGCTGGAATGTACATATATAAATTAATCTTATTTCATGTGATACATTCTGTCTTTGTTTAATAATGTTTTACCTAGAATTAACAAAAAAAAAAAAAAGAAAAAAAAAACTTTAATACCAACGTGTAATATATGCCTATATCTCTGCACAATCATAAAAATTTCTGATATATGACAGGTAAAAAAATTCTTAAACTTCATGATCATAGGAATGTCATTAGATTGACACTAACTTTAAAAGAAGTTTGAGTGCTTGAAATGGGTTATTTCATGATACATAAATGAGAAGAATAAATAGCCATTTAATTTCAAATAACAACAATTTCAACAATGACAAATGCACAAACAGAGCACTGGAACAGGCTGCCCAGAGAGGCTGTGGAGTCTCCTTCCCTGGAGATCTTCAAGACCCGCCTGGATGCAGCCCTGTGCCACGTGCCCTAGGTGGCCCTGCGTGTGCAGGGGGGTTGGACTAGATGACCTCTAGAGGTCCCTTCCAACCTTAGGCATTCTATGATTCTATGATTCTATGATTCTATGAAATCACTAAAGATAATATTTAGAAGAGCTGTTCTGATTTGGGCAGTTAAGAGAAGTGAACGGCATCCAGTCTATATTCCAGACAATCTGAACCAACTCTATCTGAAGTCAGTCATGTTTGGTTTTGCCTGTGAATCTTCAAAGAGCTAAGATATCAAGACATCAATGGCACTGGAAATGTCAAAACACTAAAGAAAGAAAGGTAGTCACGAACCACAAGCATTTTACTAGATAACTGGTGCCGCTTTTCTCTTCAGAAGGCAGGAAATGAACTCAAGTTTTCTATTCACTTTCTTGTGACCAAGATTTTATTTGTGACTCTTTTCATTACTCTATAGTTCAGTTTCTGTAGTCTCACTGGCATCATAAGTATTTAATAAATCTAAAACTGAAGTCATGAAGTAGCTAAGTGATTCTCCTCCTACTTCAAAGATGCGTTTATTGTTGTTTTCTCATTTTCAGTAAGGAACAGACTGCAGCAATCAAATGTTGGCCAACATTTTGAGAAGTCTCCTCTAGTTGTTCACCGTGCTGTGTAGAATCTGCGAGTTTGTAAATGCCAAATCCCTGATTAGCATGTATAAGGGTGTAACTATATGTTAAAGTGCCAGCCTGATTTTCCACATGTAAATGTGGAAAAGTTTTGTGAAATTCAACTAGCCCAGAAGATCCAAGGTAACTACAAGTAATAAATTTGATGAAGGTCAACAAAACTTGAAGTACATAGTAAAGTTAGAACTCGCTTTTTTGGCCTATGCTCATCACCTTGCATACCTTTCAGTAAGGAAAGGAAATGAAACATAATTTACTATAAAAATGCTGAAGAGAAAAGAAGAGGAAAAATATTTTTTCCCTCTGTCTTGCAAAGCTGATTTTTGTACTTACTTAAAATCTCAGGGACCTTTTTGCTGGGTTCTCTATAAGAATTTTGGGCAGCTCTCATCTCCCTTGAGAGAAATGGAGATTAGAGCACCTTCATCAATCATTCTTGATTTCTTTTTGAGACACCTGATATGCAAGCTCTGCACTGCCACTGTTTCAGCCACGAAAATCTCTTGCCTAGACAAGTAGCACCGACAAAATTGAGGATGGCAACTGTGAAATAGTGTATCACTGTCTGTGAGTTGCAAAGAGCATATGAGCATAGCCTATGGACACAGGGCCTTCTATAGCAGAGCTTTTCTGTAAATCAACACTGTCACAAATCCAGTAAGTCTTCCTCTAGCAGCAGCCTACGCTGAATCCTCTCCTCCTACTCCAAGCGACTTACACAGAAATCCATGCAGGTACCATGTAACACGCTCGATCATTTGTAACTTGCAAAAGTAATATATGACGTGGTGATCTCCAGATTATTCCTTCTCAGAATAATGAATCATTCATTACAATTCACCTGATTAAGGAAGGATTTTTCCTTTAATATTTTTTGTTCAGTTGTCTTTATCTTCTCTTCATTGCCTCCACTTATTGAAGAATTAAGTTTCTCACCATTTATCTGGCTTAACATTCATGCTGTAAAGGGTGCTGCCTCTCTGCTGATATGATTAAGATCCGTCCATCAAAACTTGCCATAGGCAAAGTCGATGAACGAAGGCTCTGACTATGTGGTGGGGTAGGCATACTTTGCTATACTTTGCCCCATGGTGCAGATGTGTATGATCATCCAGACCGGGCTGCACTACTGCTATCTTTCCTTGCCCACCCACCACCCCCAGCCTTTTTGCAGAGGAAACTGACTTGTGCTTTGATGTGAGTTTGAAACTTGCATGAAAACTCATGAGTTTTACCTTTATAGGATATCAGTAGTGGGGGCATTCTGAGTCAGGACTCTTCATGGTAAACTACACCTGCTCTGCAAAGTTTGAGCCAAAGGGATTCATTCTGGCTCCTGCAATTCTAAGCACATGCATTGCATTCATTAGGAGGCTGAGTGATGGCTGCATCCTACAGTATCTCGAGAGCAGCATTTCACTTTTTATATTCTACTAATACTGGTTTTCTACAGAAACACTGAAGATCTCTATCACTAACAAACCCACTTCTTCAATATGTGTGCCCATGCTTCCTAAGTAAGACAGAGGACATTGATGCAAATATATGGAGAAGAGCTTACTTAAGCTGACTCAAATCCCAGGAGATATGAACCCTTACAGGCAAACACAGTGCACGTCAGTTTGCATCAGTTTCTATGCTGAGAACACCAGAAATAACATCACTAAGCTCTTACCATAGTCATATCTAGCTAAGTCTTCAGCAGTCCATATATGCCTTGCCATGAGTTTGACAGAGATGAGCAAATTTATTTGTGCTTCCCCTTGCCTGTGTCACACACAATAAGGCTCCTTGACAGTTCACTTGTCACAAGCAATTCGACTTACGCTGCACTTACCGATCAGGGTTACGTGGTGCCTTTGGCCTCTTCATTTGTTTAGAGCAAACGGCAGGTGTGTTCAGCAGTTCTTATGGCTGGCATTTTCACTCCCACATGGGCAAGAAAGGATTGATCAAGGTGTAATGCTAGGACAACACTGCCAGGAGTCCCTGCTCCCTGATGATACACCAGGGAAATGTGTCTGCAGCTGCGCAGAGCCACCTTAAGCCTGTGTGTGCTGATAAAAGGGTGATTTAAAGATCAGTTTTAGCTACGGAAGAAAACCTGAGGCTGCAAAACCTAAGGGCTGTGAAAGTTAGACATCTCCTTTGTGGTAAACTTATCTGGGAAATTTGGAGCAATTTATGTCAGTTTTCTTTTACTTAGCTACCTTACGGTATGCCTGTCGCCTCACAGTCTTATAATGAAAAGTAAATTAAAATGTCTGTCTCTGAAGCATCATCATCTTCTCTCCACAGTGATTTTAGTTTTTGACAGCAACAGAACTATATTTTAGTAATTAGGGCTCAGGTACTACCCTCAGGCAAGTAACAGCTATTGAGTGTCCAAGTAATGCAACTGAATGGTCAAAAACCCACAAACATCAGAAAAAAAAAGTAGAGATATGGTGAATGAGCAATGAAAGAAGACTTTGCAGTGCCAAAAATGTGATTTCTCGCACTGGACCAATGCCAGCTATAGTATGGCACTGTCTATCTCGGCACCTGTGTCCTCACCAGCTGTCCCTTCACACTCTTTGGTTTCCTTCTCAGCATCTCAATGTTCTCTGTCTGTTCCCACACTAAATTCTCACAGGAAAACAGTTACAGAGATAAATCTCACTGTGAAATAAGAATGCTATTAATAGCCTAAGATTTATCTTCTCTGAGATGATTTTATTGTGTAAAATGAAAGTTGAAGGCTTTCTTGACACACCATCTCAACTGTTTCTAGCTAGCCAATAAAGTAGTGATTGGAACCATTAAAGGGTATTGATTATTGCAAGTGGCATTATTATTGATATTCAGTTTTTGGAATTGTTATTCCATCAGAATACAAACCAGAGATATACATATATGCTTCTTTCTCATATATTCAGGAGACTATACAAGGGTTAATTGGGGACTATGAAAAGAAATTTCTTTGAAAGGCTTGAGGTTTTGTACCTTTTAAAGCTCCTAGGAAATGCAATATAAGAGGAAATGTTTGGCAGTCTGAATTACGTACAAATGTAAATCCTGAATGAACAGTATTAGGAGACATTGAATAAATTTTCTGCATAGAAGGGAACAGTTGATGCTCTGTAATGGGCTCTTCATTACTTGATATTCTCTTTCTCTGGTCCTTTGGTCTGCCTTACCCCCTTGACTGCCACAATAATTTTGTGGGTAATAATAGATCCCATATGTAAACCAGGTTCTCTGAATATTTCCTTAGGGAAATGTGACTGAGTATTTCCATCATGTTGAAGTAGAATAAAATTAAATTGCTCATTATTGGTCTTCCCAATTCTATTAATGGAACTATAGTGAGGGCATTCTGTGTCATTAAAAATACTCCAAGACATTCTTTCAGAAAGAAAGTTAAATGCATCTGACAGGTAATACGTTAATGGGAGTACTGCAGGCTATGCTGTTGTGGAGATTTTCCAGTCCATATCCCGGCTGTCTGATTTTGCTCATCACCCCACTCCATTCCCTTGAACATCCCCATAGGACTGTTGATTATGCTTCCAAAAGTAAAGCAGGAACAGGTTACTGACATCTGCAGAAGCCTACATGGGCTATCACAATAGTTTTGAACATGAAACACCTTTCAGGTCATATCAGGGATCCAAGTGGCCCAGTACCCTGTCCTCAATCCATATATCTGCTTCTGGATTGGCAGCTACAAGAAGATATAAAGAAAGCTTGCACACATCTCGTCACAGCAGATGGGATGAGGAACTGAGAGAGAAACAGCAGTTTTTCCTTTCTTGCACCAGTACCTTGAACAGAATCAATACCCTGGTATCCTCAGAGAGCTCTGCCTGGAGCCCACACATGACGAAGGGGCTGACAGCTCCCATTCTGGGATTTATGTACTATGTTTGCAAAAGGTGGCTGAAAAGTCCTGTTTTAACGCAAGAAAACAAACAAACAGTGCACTCCTGCCCTCCGTGCAGCTTGGTTAGTTATGTGCAAATACACATTTCTAATGAATTAATGAGATCCCAAATTGGCTTGCTGGCAACAATCTCTTTCTGTCTATGTCATCATATCAATGGTATGATGGTATATGGCTTCTTCTTTCCATTTCAGTAAGCTGTAATATTTCCACAGGTTTAAATGTACAGATGCCTGAACTAGTTCTTTCCTGAATTTCCATGGTCAAAATTGAAAATAGGCAGTGGATATCTCCATGCATAACAACACTATTTTGTCAAAAGAAAAAAAACATGGGGAAAAAAAAAAATCAAAAGGATGCTTATTGTGTCCAGTCATGAGGAAATGAAAAATAGTGGTGGGAGCCTTTTGGTTTTTTAACTTCTTTAAGGCATATAAGCTATATGTAAAATATATCAATATTCCATTTTTTTTTTGAGAGTATGTTTTAGTAAGGCCATTATTAAAACGGTAGGTTAGAGGTACATCAGAACACATTTGATGATACTTCTGATTATTAAAAATGTTTCAACTCTTCTTGATATTAATTGGATATAGTTTTCATTGTCTGAACTCACTTTTTCACTTACTTCAGAGAAGAATTAGATTTGGGATTCAGATTAGATTCTAATTAAATCTCTCCTTTTCACTGGGAAACTGCCTAAGTTCTTTCCAATGTAATCTAAACAAAAAATACACACACACACAAAATAATCTCTTTCCTCTTCACTTGATTCCTGAATACAAAATATTCCATAAGGACTTTAGAAAGAGCAGTAGCACCTGATGCAATGGATTGTAATCCATCCATTTATATGGGGATGAGAAGCTTTAGTAATGCAAAATGCTTTAGTAATGGTATGGATTCCAGCTTCCCTTTTCAGGTCACACAGAGGAATAATTGAGGTAGTCATAATGTTCTCAGGATAGAGCTAGGATTCATTTAGAAATTACCACATGACAAAACACTCAAGAAGGAACATGGTTCAGTGTGACATTGCATCTAGAAGGTGTCATGCTACCCTTGAAAACCTTTTGTTCTCTAAAATAAACCTGAGCAATGTGCTGTGGTAGCTGATTCATTTTATTCAAAATCTGTTAGTATATGTGGTGTATGAAGGTTGATTAATTCAAGATGTTTCAATTTAGACACTCATATAGACGTAGTAGCCCTGTAATTAGGATAATATAGGGTATAATTTGTCATTGATTAAGTATCTACTCAATTAAAAAATCCCATGAATAATTGTAAGCACATGGGAAAAGATACAGACTTTTTTCTTGTATTCACATATTTTTAAGCAAATAAAAGTATTTAACTTAATGCAACTCTTATTAAGCTATACATTTTTTATTGCATACTCTCTGTAAAATATTTTTAAATGGTACAGAAACATGGTATGATAAAAGTATTGTAAAAAGTAACAAATAATAGTATATCATAACTGCTAGTTGTATTTAAACCCTTCCCCTAGATCCTCATACTGACTGAATTGGCACTGGCTATTACAGTTACACCAATTGATCACTTGTTTTGTTCAAATTAAAGCATATATGACTAGCAGTGGATTTTTAAAGCCAAAATTACAGACACCACGTGCTATACTACTGATGCAATTAGGACTGTAGGTAGTCTCATTCCAGGCTCTAGCAAGGCTCTACTCAGGCCTTCTGGGCAGACCAACCACTTGCAAATTTGGGACACCTGAATTTGGAGGTCAGGCAAAAAAATGCAGGTAAAGTTCAATCAGCTGACACATCCGTTGACTCCTTACAAACACTTTCAAATATTAATGAGCTATTGCAAGGCAGTTGTATCTGCATACAATGTATGCCTGTCTTCCAAAAAATCTATTAGATGATTTTTTTAGCAAAGAAAATCTATCTTTAAATCAGGCAACAATAACAGCAGTGCCCTGATAGTGTGAAGATGGACTTTGGAGACTAACTGTTTTTTTTTACTGCTCCATCTAACCTAATTGTGCAATGTAATTCACAGTACAGAACAATAAATCCCAGCATTACATTCCAAATGGCAAAATCAGTCTTTTCGAAAGAGAAATATTCTAAGAGAAATGTTCTGAAAAAGAGGAATGTTCTGAAAAAGAGGAATGTTTCACAGCTAGTATAGGAGTGTGACAGCCTTTAGTAAATGGTAACCTGGTAGAGGATCCACCTACTGCATTTGCATCTAAGTGGGATAATACAAAGATTTCTCACTGCTTGATATAGAACAGTAATAAATCCGTTCAGCCTCTTGTTACTGTATCATATGCTGCTTACTAAATCAGTCCTTTCCTTTCACATCATCTCCATTTCCTGCCTTTATAGAAGGCAAATTAAGGACATCATAAGGACATAGACAAGATACATAAATACGATCATATCTTCTTCAGTGCTACCTGGAAAAATTAGACAGTGTCTCAAGCAACTTTTTATCAGATTCTCTGTATACAAAATTCTAATTTTTCCAGCTTATATCTCTAGCTCTAAACATATTTTTATACGTGAGTGTTTCTGATTAAGTTATCAGGACATTATTCCTTCTGTTTGTGCTTAGATAGTACAATCTATTTAGTGCTCTCTGTCATCTTACAGATAAAACCAGCCAGGTAGCCTCAATTTGCAGTTTGGGTTTCAATTTCAATATCACTGGTAATGAAGAAAAAAAAAAAAAACAGTTTGGAACCAATGTATGTACTCAGAAGAGAGAAAAAAATCTTGCAAAATCTTCTTGGGTATAAGAATCAAGCTTTCCATGAATAGTCACTACAGCTAAGACTCATGGACTCCCTAAAATGAGAAGCACGTAGAATAAATCTTGTACAATCTTCTAAAAATTAGCACCTATTTATAAAAAGAAAAGGTTTTAAAATGTTTATGGAGTGTGCTTTACAAAAGACCATAATGTTAAATACAGCATTGAAATTTAACTGACTTTGAAAAGAAAATAAGGGTAACAACAGATCTGGTACTTCAAAGACTCTCAGAGAATATTTTCAAAGATTCTCACAAAAGCTAAGCAGTTTGGGAAGGGTTGAAACATAACAAGAGGCCCTAAATTGATATTAAAAAGAACTGAAAAGGGTGTTCTTAAGACATGGACAACAGCCTGCAGTTCAATATCTGCAAGAAAAACCCTCTGGCTTAAGTAAGGAAGTGAAACTCAAAGGCAGGAGTCCACTTTGAAAGACAACACTTTAGCGCATAATTCCATGAACAATTCCCAATGAGTCTAGAAAAGTAACCAAGAACATGTCTATTCAATTTACTTAAAAACACACACACACACACAAAAAAAAACAAAACAAAGCTGCTTATCTGTTGAAAAATTCAGAGGAAGACGTCAGAAAAACTCTGAGTACCTGCTGGCGCAAGAGGAGCTAGCAAATGTAGATTTTGAGATTATATTCTCTCCCCCCATCTTTGTTATATGCCACTGCTTCATAAACCAGGATTTTTTAGTTTGTAAACCAGAGTGTATCCCTTTGCTTGATTTGGATTAAACTTGCAGTTCACATTTAATTTCGGCTATTATTTAAAGTGAAAACAGCAAACTTGATAAACAGGAGCTTCCTCTTCCACGTCTCTGGAGCTAACAAATCCATTATCCAATAATATATTTTACCACAGATTAACTCTTTAAATGTCAAAGAACTGTGGTGGTTTGGGTTAGTGTGAGGACTAGTTGTATCAGAGTGAAGTAAAAGGAAAAAGTAAATCTTTCCATTGGGGTTTCTCTTGTGCTCCTCTGAGTAGGGGCCTGCAGTGGAAAAAGAAGGACCCTAAGCCAATCATGTTGGTGTTTTCCAAATGTCTGTAAGGAAATCTGAATGATTACTTTATGACAATGAGTGGCAATGACAAACCCTGAAGTGTCTGTCTGTCCTTCCTCCCTCTCTCCCTCCCTCTCTGCTTCCCCTCTTTTTAATAAGTGCTACACCTACCTTGGTGAAAGTGACCGCTGCTTTTTGGAATCACACAGTTTTCAAGATAATCAGTCATTAATCAGACATATCTGTAGATCTTATTTCACAATAAAGTTTTCTCCGGCTTCTTTTTTTTCCTAAACCTGCCTCCTGCCCCCTGCCTTCCCTATGGCACTCTTTGTCCTTTTGCTAAGGCTGGGGTAATGCTGAACACTCTCTAAATTAGTTTGAACATGCCTTATGCCTTAAAATTAATTATCTTCATTTGAATTTCCCGAAATAAAAACAGTAAATGCCTTTCATGATCAAGCCATTAATTACTAATGCAAAAGAGTCTAAAGCAGAAGTGTATACCACCCTCTAGTAATTAAAATAATAAGTTTTCCATTAAGATAAATTTTGCCAATTTATGTATTTATACAGAAAATTCCCTACAGTTTGCAAATAAAGAATGGACAACACTCCTGCTGTGCATTCAAGAACAAATATAGATAAAGCTTTGACATTCAGTTTAGAGCAAAAGGTTTGGCAGACTGGGAAACTTGCTATTGGAGATTATAAATTACTGTGGCAGGCATTCTAAATTCATTATATTTACCATTTTAATTTGTGCATCCTATAGTCTGACTATATCTATACACTGTGTCATTTAAAACATTAAAAGGATATATAATAGTTTTAAACAATCTATACACTGGTACATTAGACAAGGCTTTGTTTGGAAGTCCAGGTAGCTCATGTCATTAAAACATGACAGAAAAACTGTCTCCTTTTGCATCTTCCAGAAAATGTTTCCATAAGTTGCAATTTGCCATCATGTAATTTGTGTGGAAAATTAAAGTAATAAAACTTTAATTTGTTGCTTATCTAAATGGTAGCTATGATTGTCACAGTAGGATGTTGTGGATGCTGAAGAAAAAAAAAAAAAGGCCTTGCAAAGATATGCAGACAGAACAAAGTGTTAATTACAATACTAATGGATGAGTATTATGTTTAATGTATTTTTAGACTATTTCTTTTTGGGAAAAAAAAAAGATATCCATATGGCTACAATGGTTAAAACTAAAAAGAAAGTGGGTGCCATTTCCAGTTATAACATAAAGAGTAACTATGATGTCTTGCATCATAACGATGCAACGATGTGGTAACTGCTGCCTTTTAGTGGCTGGTAGCACATACTGGCTCTCTCCAGTATCTTTAAGAGTACAGGCTTACAAAATCTCTCTTAAGAAAACCAAGTCTTACAAGATGTAGACTTTAGGTATGATATAACCAAACCCCATAGAATGCCACTGTATGTTTGGGCTTAAAGCTGATCCATGGCCTCTGATGTCAGAGCTATCTCCTGATCTATTTCTATTGCAACAATCTATTGCAGCAAACTGATGTCTGCTGCAGCCCAAATAAACCTGTTGTTCAGCAGTAGGAGTGGTTCTGCTGGAGCGTACATTGACTTAAGTCTATTTTGGGGTTATTTTGGTAATAGCATGTGGAAATTGTTTAACTGGTATCATTTTATAATATCTGATAATTACCATAGAGAAAATAAGACAGTGAAAAAATTGTGATTTTTGTTTGTTTATTTGGTTTTGGGGAGGTTGGCTTTGTTTTTAATGATAGACTGCTTGATATAGACAAATTGTGTTACCTAAGCCTAAAAGTTGAGAGGACTCTAAGATCATACCAGATTTTAAAATATTTATATAAAAATACATTTTAAACAGAGAACAGTTACATCTAGATTGATCTTAATTTTTTTTTTTAAATTAGTTTTTCTTCAGCAATTTTTTTCCACTTGCATGTTGGTGAAATCAAAAACCTTGTCATCACTTTCATGATTTTTCTTCACTGTACACTGAAGTTATTTAGCTTATTAAGTGGTAATATATAAGTTACAGGAAAAATCATGTTGACTTTATTGGAAAAGGTTCTGTATTTGCTGGTATGCTATTAAACTTCTACTACTGCAAACCAATAAGACCTAACAAAGTATTTTCAGCAAGATACTATGCTTTTCTAGAAAGGAAAACCTTATGTAAAAGAGAAGTGTTCATACAGGGTTTTTCATATTTTCAGATTTTTCTCAGCTGTAGTGTTAAGTCTCTAAGACTGGCAACAGTTGTAAAGTTAAGGAGTAGGGAAAAGTGCAGTTTCATGTCACTGAGAAAGACCTCTGCATAGTTTTTCTTCACCGTTTCTGAATTAAGTTACTTCTAGGTTAAAATTATAGGCAAAGTCCTATTGGTTTGGATGCCTCAGTGAACTTGGAAAGAAAAACGTCTGGAACACCATTTTGTCCAGAGGGCTTATTTTTCATGAGATAAATTGGAACAGCATCAACTGGCTGGATGACAGAGCTCTGAGGGTTGTGATAAATGGGCCCGAGTCTAGATGGAGGCCTGTGGCCAGTGGTACCCCCCAGGGCTCCGTACTGGGCCTGGTGCTGTTCAACTTGTTCATCCATAACTTGGACAAGCACACAGAGTGCACTCTCAGCAAGTTTGAGGATGATACAAAGCTGGGTGGAGTGACTGACACTCCCAAGGGCTGTGCTGTCATTCAGAAGGACCTAGACAGGTCAGAGAATTGGGCAGAGAGGAACCTTATGAGGTTCAACAAGGACAAGTGCAGGGTCCTGCGCCTGGGGAGGATTAACCCCAGGCACCAGTACAGATTTAGGGGTTGACCTGCTGGAAAGCAGTTCTGCAGAGAACAATTTGGGAATCCTGGTTGACAACAAGATAACCATGAGGCAGCAATGTGCCCTCATGGCCAAGAAGACCAATGGGATCCTGGCTGCATCAGGAGGAGCGTTGCCAGCAGGTTGAGGGAGGGGATCCTGCCCCTCTGCTCAGCTCTGGTGAGGCCGCACCTGGAGTATTGGGGGCTCCCCAGGACAAGAGGGACGTGGAGCTTCTAGAGAGGGTCCAACCTAGAGCGACGAAGATGATTAAGGGACTCAAATATCTATCTTATAAGGAAAGACTAAGCAAGCTAGGCCTGTTTAGCCTAGGCAGGGAGAAGATTGAGCGGGGATCTGATGAATATGTACAAATATCTGAGGGGAGAATGTCGGGAGGATGGGGCCAAACATTTCTTGGTGGTGGCCAGTGACTGGACAAGGGGTAATGGGTATAAATTAATACACAGGAAGTTCCTCCTCCATCTGAGGAAGAACTTCTTTGCTGTGAGGGCAACAGAGCCCTGGAACAGGCCACCCACAGAGGCTGTGTAGTCCCCTTCCCTGGAGATCTTCCAAACCCGCCTGGATGCCACCCTGTGCTACGTGCTCTTGATGTCCCTGCTGGAGCAGGGGGCTTGGTCTAGATGATCTCTAGAGGTCCCTTCCAATCTCAACCATTCTGTGAGTCTGTGATATGTGGCCTATTTAGGAACACAAATATCTTCTCTCCTCACATTACCTCCTGTTTTTAAGGATTGTTTGATGATAGGCTCTTTAAATGCATTGAAATTTCATTTCCACAATGCTTGAACACCCTTGTATTATTATGATCCTTAATTTCCTCCACTAGATGGATGAATTAGAATCAGAATTCTGGTTAAACAAATTAAACTTTTTAAAATTGAACTTTTTCTTCTCTGACCTCCTGAACTGCCAAAATCTTTTCATTAGTTAGACTGCACTGGCATTCTAATACAAGAGCTATAATACATGCTCTCTCCCCCACATATATATACAATATACAAATTCCTAAGTTACATTACCTTTAGAAGTGGGAAATAAAACAGGAATCTGGCCTTTTACCCATCTTTCCTATGGGCCTGGCCCAGGACATAACCTCATAACAGCCAAGAGAAGAGACCATACTGAGAAAATAAATGCAAGGTGAGAGCAGTTTATATGTCAGCTGGAAGGAATCACTCCACAAATCATAGGTGTCCAGCCTCCCTTCTATTCCTTTACAGATCTATCGCTCTAATGAGTCCTATTAATATAAGACCTTGCAGTCTAATTAATCTTCTTCCAGCATAACAACTAGACTAGAAGTCTCTCACTGTTCTCTTAGCACTTTGCAATTCTTAGATATCCTGTTAGTAGGATTTTAATGAGAAAAAATATTCCATGTCTTTGAGGGTGCAATACATAAATAACTAGGTTGGGATTTTTTTTAAAAAAAGACTGACGAGGGTGTTTTGCTCTCAGTAAGATGTTAATAAGATACTGACAAGGGCTTGGTATTTTTAAGCTAATTAAATTTAGGGTTATTTTTGATCTCTTCATGCTATATTTAATGTGCTTTTTATTTTATAAATAGCTCACCATTGTAATCAAGAGTAATAAAATAGTTCAGTCAAAAAACACAAAAACAATAAATAAATAAATAATAAAATCCCCAGGCCCTCTTGATTCTTTTTAAGTAAAAATGATGATTTGTGAGTAGAATTTGAGTAAACATCCATGCATTTCAAACTATTCTGATGCATGATAGTAAGGATTCTGTTTTGAAAAGTGATGATTTCTGTATTTGCTCCTTGAAGTGAACAGCCACTCTCTTTTCACTTAAAGGGAAATCAAAAGCTCCTACTGAACACTACTAAGGACAGAAAGTGGAGAGACCAATCTGGAAAGAAAGCAAGCTTAAGCCTTCACCATTTTCAAGGTTGGCAGCCTTTAAATAAAAGCACTGTTTAGGGAAGTGCAAAATATAAGTTTATTCAGTTTTTATTTAATTTCAGATTTTTGGAGACTAACAGGATGTGGGGTGGGGGAACCACTGTGTAATATATTTACAATACTTATATGTAATATAATATTTATACATAAATTTATAATATTTATAACATAATATATATATATTTATTTAGAATATTATATTTGTCTAGAGGACAGCCTGGGAATCATTGAACTCAGTTTCTGCTGTTGATTTTCTCTGTGTTTCAGTCATTTCATGTCTCTCTTAATCAGTTGCTTCCTTCTATCAGGAAGAGACTCTCTCGGTATATATGTGTATAGAACTTAGCACATCAAGGTCCCAAGGTTATGGGGTCTATGAATAACCAAAATGCAATCTCTCTAATTTTGTCTTTTTTGAAGACTGAAGCCAACAGAACTTTGTGCATTAAGATTATAAACGAAGAAATTGTTTACTGCAAAAGGTAACTGGGAAAACAGTCCACATGGTCACTGTGAGTTCTACTTAAACCTTAAAGTCTTATCTCCATGTGATGAAGAACTTCTTTCCTGTGGCGAAGCCAGAGCCCTGGCACAGGCTGCCCAGAGAGGCTGTGGAGTTTCCTTCTCTGGAGATCTTCCAAACCCGCCTGGATGCCACCCTGTGCTCCGTGCTCTGGGTGTCCCTGCTGGTGCAGGGGGGTTGGACTAGATGATCCCTAGAGGTCCCTTCCAACCTCAACCATTCTGTGATTCTGTGATATGCATCAATCTTTGTTCGGTCCTTCTGCTAAACATTGATTAAGTTGATTTGCTGAAATTGTTCTGTGTTCATGTAGAATGGCATCTGAAGGAATGGAATGCACAAGCAGACCTGATATAATTTGTTTTCTGTAGTCTCCTGTCCGTTTTTCCCTGCTTCTCACAACAATCCCTTTATATGACCTTTGACCAAAAATTAGCTCTCAGTACTATCCCAGTGACCACCTCCTGTTGCTGTCATAAGAAAAGATATGAACAATGTCTTCATCCTCTTGAACAATTAAGCTGGTCAAGTCAACAGTTTTGGCCAGGTCCAAAAGGAACTTGAAAAGTCCATCCAGCTCTGAATTACTGTAGAGCAAATGAGCAGCTGAACTTCAGCCTCAATTAAGATGTTAAAGGTTTCACCTAGATAACAAATCAAGGCACTAAATTCAACTGCAACTTTTAGAAATACTAGCTGTTATTGAAGATATTGCAAAGCATTCTAGTAAAGATTAAAATGAAAAGTAAAAAATAAGTTAGGATTACATATTAACCATCACATATGCCTTTCTTTCTCTCTATTAGTTAACATGGAATGTGATCAGAAGGGCAGCACATATTAATCTGTACGATACCTGCACTTAATGAAAGCAGACTACTTCCAGCAATCTGTTTATGAGGGAATGGTGAAATTGCCTGTTTCACAGATGTACTAGCAAAAAAAGAAAAAAAAATGCAGCTTGACTGGCATTTTTAGCAACCTTTATCTGCATAGAAACATGTTATAACCACTTGTTTGAACGATATCATAAACAGAGAGATCAGTAGGAATATTACTATAAGAAAATGCAAGAAATTCAAACTTGCTTTCCACCTCTTATGAAAGGTTGCTCACTTTATGTTTTGATATGAATTAATTTTATATAGGGACGCTATTCAGAATAAAAAGTCAAATGTTAATTGTGTTCCTGCATAAAAACATTAGCTACACTATAATGGAAATCTTTTCTGGATATTTTTTCAAATTGTGACTTTAATAATTTTATATAGAAAAATATATATAAAATAGATTCCTCTTTTTGAGTGTTCTTTTTCCTCTGGAAAAGCTTAGGTACAACTGTATTTATCAATTATTAAGGAAAGTGATTGGTACAAGCACATTATTTTTGTGTAAATTTATTTCAGAAATTTATGTTTTATATGACTATTACTAGTATTAAAAAGATGAATGCATTAAAATTACAAAGAGATAATATGCTGGCACAGAAAAAAAACAAGTATATGGGGGGAAAAAGTATGGAGCAATATTTTTTGTGCACTATTATGCATGGGGCATATGAATCCTTGTGTGAGCAGCAGAATCAAAGTTGCCAAGCAAATGACACTTTCTGAAAATTCAGTAAGCATTATGTGAGCTCAATAAGTCATAACTCCTTTTTAATTTTGTGCTTAAAATGTACTTGTACTTATTCATCAAAGTATGAAAATTTTGACCTAAAGGATTTGCCAGGTGCTCTAAAATAAATAGTGATATGAGAGTCTTGTCCCCTTTTCACCAATTCTTTGTATGAACAGATCCTCAGAGACTATACGAGTAATCATATTTTATCTCTGCACTGTATGGTACAACTTTAAATATCTTCCTGGTCCAGATGGATAGATGCACTGTTATTACTTGATTGGGGATTTAGGGATAGGGGGGAGGGGGAAGAGGGAAGGGATTTTGAAGTTGATTTTGAACATTTTTAGTGTCATATAATCCTTAGGCAAGTAATATTGCAAAGAATAAAAATTAAGGACTTTGGAGTTTTGAGAAAATGATAAGACATGACAATTTCCTCCAAGAGTATATTAAATTATACCTTAGACATCTGAGAAAGAATCATCTTCCTGTCTTGAAATTTCTATACTAATTGCATTCATTGGTACCAGTAATGCTTTCACAAGTGAAATGGACAGACCAGTTGAATAACTTTTACCAGTAATATATATGCTGATATTTTTTCCTCTTTATTTGTTTGTAAGTAGTCCAGTGTCTATAAATGCCTTAGTTCTATAAATGCCTAAGTAGTATTTATAGAATGGCACTTGAATTAATCAGATGTCAAATAAATTTTTCAATGTTGATATATTTTACTCTTCAAGACTGTTCCAGTGAAAGCTCAGGATGTTCATGGAGTCTTCACCATTAAGACGTATACCGCAGTATTTTCCAAACATGTACTCTCACACATGAATGCATACATACTATGATTTCTTTTCCTTTATATATGTATAAATATATATACACAAGTACTGAGAATGGAAAAGATATTCAACATTCTCAGCAGATGGTACTTCAGGGTAGGAGTTGCTTAATATCAGGCGAAAAAAAAAAGTAATTTCAGCATTGCAGTAAAAATTGTTGAAACTCTAAAATAAGATTTTAAAAAACAACAGTTGCTGTGGTAAAGCCAAGACATCTGGTATCCTTAATAATTTTAGTGCAGAGTTCCTTATATTCAGGAACAAACTGTGAAACAGCATCATGCTTCCTTTCAGACTATTGACTTTAAGAGATTCTTATGACCACGTGTCCGTTTAAAAGGTTATCTCAAATGTCCATTTAAAAGAATCCTTGCTATAAACAGAATGCGTATGTGGGATCAGCCCTTGGAATTGCAGACAAATTACTTCCAGTCCTGAATATAGGGGATTTGATGAAGAATATAATTCAGACTGCTTCCCAATAGAAATGAGGTATAAAGAAGAACACACGCACAGCCATTCTTCAGTCATGTTAGGCAGTGCTCTCAAAGCGGCGTAGGCACCATCTCTGCTTTCACCTGTGCCCTCGTGTGGCAGGATACTACATGGTGGTCCCCAAGGGACTCCATTCTCATGGGAAGAGGAAGAACCTCCTCAGCCTTTGCAGTTCAACCCTTGTGCTTATGCATCTGTGGCTTTCCTAGCATCATGTCCATAGACAAAACAAGTTGAAAGCATTCCCCACAAGAAGAGAGAGCTTTCTCCTTCCTTTGCTCTTTTGCCTTCAGTCACATGGGAGACTACCTGTCCTTCCTAAAGGACACTAAGGCCACTCAGCTGCCAGGAGAGTTCCCAACTGGTGAGGTATGGCACATGCTAAAATTTAGCTTTCAGGGTCTTTTTGGAGCTCTTGCATAAGCAGAGAGACAGCAGGTCAGATAAGTGCCATAGCTTTCCCTTAAGCAGAGACCTGGCTCTGCAGTGTTATCCTGCGCAACACCAAACATTGCCAGCAGACCCAGAAAGACTTTTCCGTACAGGTCTCAGCCTCAGCTTAAGTCATGGTCCGAAGGAACAGGGTGGCCCTCCCGCTGGAGAGGCCAAGGAGCAGAGGGACCATCCCCTCTCACCAGCCTAGGCTCTGCTTACTCACATCGGAGGATGGTGGCGGTGTTTTACCTCCCAGCAGCTCCCTATTTGGATACTAATCACTCCTCAGAAAAGTATTAAAGAAAAATATATCTTTTTTTTTTTTAGTACAGGTAATGTTTCTTTACAAATCTCAATGTATATCAGCATTTGTAAGCTCTGTTAAGAATTGCTTAGAAAAATATTTCATTCAGCTTAGTTAGTTCATATCTTACTAATCACCAGCCATAACAGTTCTAATTAGATATGACATTTTTTCATCATTCACTTGCTCAAAGGTAAATGTGTACTTACTGGAATGTTCTTATCTGCATGATTTAGAGGTCTAGCAAAAAAATCATGGTTTTAATTTCTGCAGATAGAGTCAGGAAGGGGAAACAATCTGAAAGCAAATAGAAGCATGCTAATTTGCTAGGTCATGTTCCTTGACTCCAGGCAAACATTTATTTTGTGGTGTCCCTCATGCTCTCTCTCTCTCTGCCTTTTTCAAGGATCAGAGTGTTGTGCCTGATTACAAAGCTGAGATGAACCCCAAACAGTTGAAAAAGATGTTGTGCTTGTAATTCATTTTGTAATCTGATTCCATGGACAGTTATCTTTATGCTTCCACATCATTGGTTGTGCATGTTTCAGAAACATCAAATGAATGTATAACTAGGCAAAACTAGGCAAAACTGACATAAGTTCAATTCATTAATAAATTAATGAATTCAAAATTAGTAATTCAATTACTGGTTTTTAAATGCTATAAAAGTATGCTATTGGATTTGATTGCAAATGAATTTTCACATTAGGTTTTGGTTTCTCTGGGTTTACTCTTGCTTCTATTAAAGCTGTTTCTGGAGTCTTGCCATGAACTTTAGTGATGCAAGACAATCTTTTGCATGGAAAATTCATGTTCAAAACCCGGCCAAAAGTAGGTGGAAAAGAAGTTTTATCCTATTAAAGGTAGTAAAGGTATTTCTGTAATGACTACATTACTAGTCAAAGTGCAAAATAATTGCCTATTTCCTGCAGGTAACCTAATTCTTCCTTTCTCTTCTTTCATTCGGGAGAAGAAATAGTTGCCATTCAGTCCAATCTTCCCCAACACTTCCCTCTCTACTGGCAACCTTATTTTTTTCTGGTAATATTCTACTGCAGAGCTATACACACAGATTTGACCGTAAACTAATTGCTGAGCTCGGACAAAAAAAAAAAAAAAAGTGAGGAAAAAAAGTCATGTAAACGGTAAACGATTTTTTTCAAAGAAGGAGCTCTAAGTGGAAGAAAAAAAAAAAAAAAACACTTCCCACAAGTAAACAGTCTTTGAAAAACACTGAAGCTTGCTACAGCTTTGGTCTCTTCAGAATATAGAAGATTTACCTTTTACAGTTCCAACTGCCTTACATCTACATGTCCTGTATAAAGAAGAAGGAAGAGAAGCATCTGGAAAGAACAGTCGTGGTAATTCTGCAGTTAAAGCATAAACAGAGCAGTGCAACAGCAGCTCCCCATGTTAAAAGGGAACAAGCCCAAAGAATTCCTTCATATAGATGATAAATAATCACTTTTTACAAACACATGATTGCAACAGCCAACGTTATTAAAATTGATGAGATTATCCAAATCTGTGTCTGATCACAAGATTAAGTGAGAACTGTAGCAACTGTAGTCTCAGCAAACTTAAAAAGTCAGTCCAGCTCTGAATCTAGTGTTTTGCAACATTTTCAGCTATGATATTAGCTCCATCTCCACATACAAGTGATATCTATTGCCTAATTCACTCTCCCATTCAATATTCCTGACCACTGGACTGCAACAGAGTCAGTGAGCTGGAGCTTGCTGGAGGACAGCAATCTCGTTTCAGAGCTCTCGGGGAGCAGTTTACATCCTTGATGAATGGGCCTCCATAAAGGCTGCCCGATGGTCACTGGAAAGAAGACACCGACAGCCACATTCAGCATACAAATTGCAGACTTGCCGCAAAACACTATGGATCCTGCAAACGCTGTTTTGATGAGGAGTCTTCTCACTTCACGCTGCATTGGAGGAGCAGGGGTGTCCTGTTTTAAAAGGCTTCCTGAATGGCTGACAGGGAGTTCCCAAACCTCTAGTCAGCTGTCAGTGCCTTGCAGTGTCTTGTGGCCTACCAGTTAATCTTTACAGCTGTGAGCCTCCTGAGTCAAATCTGCCAGCTTTCTTTAATTTAACTTTTCCAACTCAATTTCAAAGAGATATATTCTTTGAAATGGCTGGGGCTGATTTTAAATGTGCCTTGGTGACGCAACAAAATCAAACCTTGACCGAAGGACAACACTGAATTAGGCTTCAGAGACGGTCATGACCGCAATGCAATAGCAGGCAGATTATGTCTCTTGGTACCTCTTACTGCAGGATCTTCCAAGCATTTTCTAAGCACGAAAGGCACACAGACTGTTCGCAGGACAAAGGACAGAGTTTGTTAGGGGTGGCTGGGCCACTTGAGATTTGGCAAAACACAGGTGTGAGCCCTCGATCTGAAGCAGGCAAACTGCCTTCAGTGCTGGATTATGGCTCTTCTCACTGTGGAAAGCTTCTTCAGCTACCCAGCTGGTCCATGGTACAGTTAAATTTCATGACTTCCAATTATGTGTTTGTAGATGATTCTGTGACTAATTTGGTGGCATAATATATAATACATTAAAATGAGTACACTCCCTAGGTTTTTTTATGGTGTCGGTGACTTGGGCCAGGCTGCATAGAATGGATCCCAAATGGTGTTCTGGCAAGAAAACAGTTACTTCCAGATGGATCATTTATACCATTTTAATTTCTTCAGCTAAGCTGCATTCCTGTTAAATGAGTGTGCTGTGGGTATTTACAATTGTAGAGATCAATAGGCCATTTAATAAAGGCACATTGGAAACCTACCTCACACTATCCATCAGGCTTAAAGCACATAGAAGTATTGAAAATGCAAAGTCATTTCTCTGACTTTACTTGTGTAAATATCATATTTGAAAACAAAACAGAAAAACTGTTGAGAGATGCAGAAATCCATGAAAACATTAAAATGAAATATTAAAACAAATGTACCCAGATCTGGAAATCTTTATAGTGTACCAAGGAGGCTGCATAATAATATTACCCACCCGCTCCCCTCTCTGCCTTTCCCTCTCCCCCAAAAAACAGGCTGCAAACAACATTCATTTCATATGGTAATTTTAATTTTCTAGGAGCTCATGTCTTTTTATTTCCTGAAATGTAGGAGATACTTACAACTATTCTATATACATGATGCCTACAGAAAACTATAATTCACCAGCTGATTTTGTTGGCTATCAATTTCATTAACTGAAATGTTTAGATTAATTTTAACAACTCCTAAGCAATCATTCCTTTTAAATGGCAGATATGAAGGCTGACAAGAAGAATAGTTGCTTCTTAGTTATAACTCTTCACAGAGCCCCTGGGTTGATGGGAAAGGAAGAGGAATAAAGCTTGTACATTTTTGTTTTGCTGCAATAAAGCATATAGTTTCATTGCATACTTCAAATATTTATTAAAGTTAACTACTTAGACTTATTTTGGGTAGCTATTGGAATTAGTGGGCATAGGTGCCTGTAAGATGGGCAATACCATCTCTTAAATTTTTAGGCTTCTCAGTGTGAGATCTCAAGCCATGTTTGGGGCCCCTCAGTCTCTTTGGGAAGAGAGAAGTTCTGCAGAAGGGAAACCCAAGGGTGCTGTGTGCTCAGCACCCAGGGAGGTCAGAAAACACTAACAAATATTTCATGAAATATATTATCTGTTCAACCCTGCCAGGAGAATGTGTCATCCACAGGGAGGGAGGAGGGAAAAAAAAAAAAAAAAAAAAAAAAAAAAAAAAAAAAAAAAAAAAAAAAAAGCAGGGTTAAATGGTTTTATTTCAGAAAGACAGACATGTGGCACCAACAGGAGAGAGACAAGTACCCAGAGCACTTGGGCAAGGGTAGATAGGTCTGAGATCAGGTGCTTTGAATCCTCTTCGACTCAGACATCCTGAATTTCAGCCTTTTTTTTTTTCCAATATCGATTCAGGTATTTTCATACCTGGGATGCATTTTTCACTGAAATTTTTCAGAGCAGAATGAAGTGGATAGTCACTTTTATATATTATTTATTTTTATTGATTGGAAAACTTGTCGAGCTCTCGAGTAGAATGCTCTACTTGTTCACCTAATGCTTAAGCTCAACTTGCTTTACTAATGCTCAAGTAGTATGCTTGGTATTTGTTTGATTGCCTCTCCTTGTTTCTCTTAGAGGCTGTTAAAAACAAGTCATGTAGCTCACGTGTTCACTCTAGTTCTTGTTACAGACAAATTGATTACTGCTTCTTGCAATAAAATGGCATTTGGTTCAGATGAGCTGAAGTTTCTGATGATCTCTTACAGGTGAGAACTGGGCAGGAGAGCAGTGCAATGGCATATTGCCATACTTCATGATGAAGGGAAACTTTTTTATTCCTTTGGAGTTCAGTTTAGCATCAATTGAAGTCACAGTAAAAAATTCAGATGGGTTGCAGTAGAACGGAGGCCTAAAGCAGAGAGAGGTATGTAAGTCTGTGCCTTGGTGAACCTGCTAGACCATAGAAGCACTTACATATAAGATAGGCCTAGTTCTTTGTTAATGTGCTATTTTAGCTACAATGCTCAATGGAAATAAGGCAAATCAGTTTGGTGGGAGAAGAGAGATTTATTTATTAGATGAGCTATTATGGATAAGCTTTCTGGGAGGGCATGTAAAAACAGTTCTTCCCTGGGCTGAAAACAGAGCAATGAGCATCAAAGTGTGCTCACTTGGCAATTATTCTGCTTTGCCACCGTGGCAGTCCATCAGTTACCAAAATATTTTCCTAGGCAGAAGCACTGAAATTTGAACTCACTTTTGGGTAAAAACCTCTCAGTGGCAGGTCTGTGTCATGCAGATTAGAGAAAAAGACCATAATGCTTTTAGTGACATCAATATATTTAAGACATGAAGAGCTTGTGATGAATTTTGGTCAATTTTGGTCTGAAGAAATTGAGAGATTATATTTTAATGTTAAATACAATAAAAACAGGGGAAAAATCATCAGAGTCTGATTTCCTGTGATGAGACATATGGACAGTACCTATCATGACGTAGGCAGCTGTTTTTATCTATAGTAAATCATGAAGTAGGGATACATGGACTCTTGAGATCAGCTAAGAAAAGTCACATTGCCTTTTTGTACAAATAAAGGATGGTCAGAACCAACAGAAGAGTGCTTCCCATGAATGTATTCATTTTATGTTAACATTGTCAACAAGCTAAGTAAATGTCAGAGCTCTGCCATCTGACTGCAAGTTTTGGCAGGTCCTGGTTCATTTGTAAGGGCAGTCACTGGTTCCAAATAGCAGATTATCGTCATTTGTTGCATTCCCAGTGCCATACCTCTCGGAATCATTTTTAGATATTTTCACCCGGCTATTTCCATTCTCTGTCCTTCTGAAGTGCTTCACTTGTATTGGATTATTCAGACTCAAAGACTGTTTGGGGACTTTTGGAAGACATGCATAAAAATACACCAGGAAAAGCACACGCAGTGCCTGCCCTCCAAAATTCTTTTCCTGTTTTCCTCACTGCAGCTACAGTTCTGGCCCTACAAGCTGCTCCACAGCTGGACATCCCGTCCAGTGGCCCCTTTCCAGCTGTGCTGTCCTCAGAATATTTTTCCAGGTATCTTTTCCCTGCTCCCTGTTCGATTATGGTTAGCAACCCATCTAATCCCAAACAGTCTGGACTGAGCTGCTCAACAGCGAGTCCCAAACCAGGAGTACTTGACCTGAGCTGATGTCTGAGTTTTACCTGCTCATCTACATTTCTCACCTTCACTCAGCTGAGAATTTTCCTGACATTTTCAGGAACTGAGCCCTTTCACTTCCCACTTCCCACAGGCTGATGGTTCAGAAGCTCTTGGCTGAGACTGGCAGCCAACTAGTACTTCATTTCCTCAGCACCTTGCTTAAAATTGGGATTAGATCGTCAAGAGATCCTCAGGTTTATATCTGATCTGATCCATTATTACTAGTACAACAAATTTAGTTGGACAAATTGAAATTCAGCTATCTTTGCTTTTCCAAGTATATTAATGTTTTGGAAGTTATAAACCACATTGGGCAGAATGCCTGAAACAGTGACATTTACCTTCTCACTTCTACACATATTTTCTAGCCCACTTAATTTGTTTTAATGAATATAGAAATCTGGTATTCTCTGGTTGCCATGCTACTTCATAATATAATAAAGATTTAAAATAAAGCATATTAGTAAATTGGAATCCACAAAGTTTTCTTGAGAGGCACTGCAACAGCAACAGATCCTGTAGATAATCATATGTTACATTTTTTTCTTAAAAGCCTTTCAGTATAGACTCATTAGTCTGATTATTTGGCTGATGGGGAGTTCATTAAGAAGAAGGAAGCAAGACATTTTTAAGTAGAAACCTTCCTGACAAATTAACCCCAAATAAAGAGGGACAGTTCACTTCTCTCTGCTGTATCAGCTATCAGCAGCATAACCAAACATATTACCTACACCAGAAACCTCTATCAAGTCTCATAACAAAACTAGAAGTTCTTAGGTGTATTTAATATTTTCTTTCAGCTTTCACTGTCCTAGCCGGAGCATCCCACACTCTCTGTTTATTTTTCCCATAGTCCTGCAAAATGACCTTAACATTGAATCAGATGATTGGAAAAGGGTTCTTGATTTTCCAAAATTTCCCCATCTTGTTTCAAGCATGAAGTTTCTGCTTTTTTTTCATTTAAGTCTTTTCTCAGAACAAATGAGTTTGATTTATTATTATTATTATTATTATTTTAGCTTAGGTGAGAAAAAAATCTAATTAATATAATTTATTTATAATTGAAACTCAAAGTGCATTAAATTTTGAGACGCAAAATGATTTGAAAGTGGAAAATCAGAAAGGAAGATGCTCTCAGAATTAAACCTGTGTTGTGAAAGTTTTCACTTTCACCAAGTCAATATTTATAGATTTTGTCAAAGAAAAAATGCTCCAAATGGTCCTAATTACATTAAAAAAAAATGTTGACATAATGTTGAATTAACTTCACTTGTTGAGCAGATCTTATGAAAACATTTATATATCTCACAGTGCATTTAAATATTTGTTGGGATTAATTATGCAATTCCACATCTTCTTGGGGAAGAACACTCACTGTCATGAAAATTTAAATAATTTGCAAAGCCTGGCAATAGTGTGACAATAACTCTCAGTGAGAAATTGTTAAACCATGTAATTATTTTAAAATCTATTATTTTGCCATTTAATCTTTAATAATAAAAGATCACATTATGTCACATATTCAGCATGATGAGCTAAAGCCTTAATTTAGGGGCACTTTTCATGTTGGCTGCAGTGGGATTTAAGCAGAACAATAACTGGTCTCAAAAAGTCTTTCCAGAGTGATTCTGGGCACTGAATCACAACCAGAGGCAGAGCCTGCTCAAGGGCTGCCTTGCAGGGTAGGCAAAACTCAGTGCTACCGCCACAAGGATACGGATAAAATAAGTAAATCCAGGGCAGACCAGCTTGCTGGGGTTGTTCTAACGAGAGAATGGTTGCAGAGGCAGTGAGTGGTGCTGCCAGCTGCTCTTCTGCTTTAATATAGGGTGGACTATAATATAGGAGATTGACCTGATTGAAAGTCAGTGAAAGTTTTGGCAGTTTTGCCTCACTGGAGACAAAATTTTACCTGCGAGCCTACCCATATACAAATACCATGATCCAGGCTATCTTAGACTAGAATGAGGGAATAGATAAATAAATCTTCCCCTTTACCGTTTTATATCATTTTGAAAAACCTGATGCTGGAAGGGGTTAAAGGAGTCTATTGTTTGGCCCATATCAATTGAGAGGCAGAATAAAGACTGAAATGAAAGATGATCTCTTTGAACAAGACCTCTCCTTTATGGATAAACCACATTTGCTCCTGCCTTTAACATTGCTCGTTCTAATTTGTAACTTTTTTTAATGTGACTGCATTGAAGAGATATTCATTAATGTGACTTGAACACCTTATTTTTTCCTTAACTCTGTCCATTTTTTCCTTATTGTTCTTTACTGATAACATTTTCTTTATGAATATATATTTATATGTATCTATATGAAGCGATTTGTATTTATTTGCAATTTTTTTACTTAGAAATTTATCTTGAAATATATTTTTGGAAAATACTTCACCAAATGTATATATGTCACACTGTTCCACTCTTCAGCTTTAGAAAGACATTTTGCTTAATGCACATTACCTTTCCCACAGCAGAGTGGAATACAATTTTATGCGTACACCAAGCCAGCTTGGATGGCTCCCAAACTTGCAATCCAATCACACATTCAGTAATTCCCCTTTACAATTTTTCCCTATCCCCTTAGTTCAGAATAGTAATGAGCACAATATTTCTTTCCACCAGACTACCCAAAGAAATCTTTGTCCAGTAACGGAGGCTGAGAATAAACATTTCAAGATTGAAAATCCATTCATCTGTAAACAGAGATGACATGGCTGACATTTGCTGGAAAAATAAGCAGAGATTATCTTTTCATAGTGGAAGGAGATTGAGAATGCACAGAAAAGGTTTTTTTTTTTCCTCAGAAAACTGCTTCTCTCTCCTGATAAGTTGTGGTGATCACAATCTTTAAGTTAAACTAATTTCCTGGCTTTCATTTGTTAATGAACCACAGCAATTTAGACTGCATGCAAGCCAAGCTAACAGGACCGCACTGCTTAGATATGTCTTCACAAAGAACTGAAAGTTTTTTGCTACCTTCACCTGGAAGAATAGAAATTTAAAACGCAGTTCCTGTCTTTACTATCACCTTTCATCTTACCTTTCACTTTATTGCCTTTTTGTCTTTAGAAGTAGTGGTGTGGAAAGCAACTTCATACTCCCTATGCAAATTTTGAAATTAAAAAAATAGCCAAATCTACCATGCCTCCAACGTCTAACTTGAATTCCAGTAATGTAACTCCCCATTTTTTCCTCTATGCCTTACGTTTCTTTATTTTCCCCCCATAAATTAATATCAGTTCTTTTTTTCAGGAAGTCATTTTTTAAAAAATACATAGTACTTTACCTAAAAGATTGAATGCATCCAATAATGCATTGGAATGCAGCTGGAGGGGAAAATAGTCTTTGCAAGGAAGAGAGAGCAGAAGAAGACAAAAATAAGCTTAAACAAAACTATATGAATGGCCCTTTAAGGAACTATGGGAAAGTAACTTCAAGAAATGCAAGGGGTTAGAAAATACTACTTTAATACATCTTTAGTAAGGGAAAGGAAATGATCACAAGGGGCAGCTGTACTGTAATCCACACCTGTTTACAACTGCCAGTTTTATTATCAGTTTCAAGGACATGAGTGATACATCTGACCAACATCCAAAATGAAAATATAACAGACTCCAGTGAGTGTAGGCTTTTCCTTTAGAGGGAAACCTGTGCTCCATCAATATGATATACTCCGCTTCTTTGGGAATATGAGAGCTGACTTGAGAGCTGACTGGTGTTTCTTTTTCCACAGATGAAATCCCTGACATGAAATCTCTCCTTATTCACTCAACATGGCTAATTTCCAAAGAATTTTCCAAGCATGTGTTTCAATTTGCTCCGATGACATCCCTGTCTGGTTGCAGATGCGGAGGATCAGCTCTGGCTCATGCCTCCCTCAGTTTCCTCAGCAACAGGATTCCCTAGGGAAATCCATCACGGAGGAGTGTGGGTTCAGCGTGCACTTCTCATCTCTCCTCGCCTTCTTCCCTTCGCGCCCTGGGGCTGACTTGAGCCAGCCGGTGCAGGTCGGGGTCAGGAAACACTGGCTGTAGGAGCCTGAACAACAGCAGATCTGTTGTAAACAACAAGGCGAGTACACAAGGACAATATCCAGTTGTTCTGTACCTGTAATGCAACACATCATAGATAACCATGAGAGGGCAAGTTAAGCTCCAAGAACTGGAGGATTCAACATAATATTTTCTAGCAGTAAAAATAATATACTATAATCCTCCTTACTATGTTTCATTGTTCTCCATGTCTTTTCTTTTTTGTCAGGTTGACCAAAATGGCAAATGAAATGATAGGTATAATGCTATAATTAGTCTGCTTCCTTTTACTACAGTTTGTCAGCCTCATGTGTGGCAGCCAAAGGGAAGTCTTTTTAGGGTTTTCTTTTATTGTTGTTCCTTCCCCAATTCTTCAGGCGCAAAGGCAATTTTCCTGATGTTCTTCATCTACTGTGTCCTTTTCCTTCTCCCCTCTTTCCAAACTCACACGCGCTGAGTTCACTCATGTCAAACCCTCTAATTTATTTATATTTGCTTTGGAAAAGAACCTGAGTCATAGAAGTTAAACCTGTGCAAGCCCACAACTGCCATCAGGCAGCAGCTGTCAGCAAAGCAAAAACAGTGAGTCACAAACGGCTGCTGAGGGAACTCGCTGCCTTTTTTTTTTCTCCTTCTGCCCTCTCCTTCCTGCGTACGCTGACACAAAACAAAACCTTCCACGCCAAAAAGCAAACAGTCGGTTTGACTTTTCAGAAGGGGCTGGCGTTTCATTGACGTCCTCTTTGCTGGAGTGAAAAGAGAATCGATTTGCTTCCTCCTGCTTCTGAGGCTGCCTCGTCCGAGCAGAGCCCTGCACATCCCCGCAGGGTTGTCTAACCGCTGACCTGGCAGCAAGTGGTTGCATGCAAGGGGTTGCAAGCTGGCGGGCGTGCTGCAGTCTGCAGCACGGACGCAAGCTTGCAACCCCTTGCATGAGGTCCATGCAATCCCTTGCGTGAGGTCCTTGGGCTGCAGCACCGCGAGATCAATGGTGTGAACCCTTCACGTGTGAGGGCCCCAGTGAACCCCAGTGAGGACGTAAAACATTTCAGTCTCCCTGTTGGGCTGGCGACCTACTCTTCTGCGTACTCACATGTGTCACTGCAATGACAATGCTTTGCAGTTTGACACTTTGCTTTGTTAGGCTTCAGAGTCTCCATTAAAAGCTGTGATCCTGCTGTGCCGGGTGCTGCACAAGCGTGCGATTCAGAGATGGACAAGACATCACCGAAACTGTTAAGTGCAGCCTCTCCTCCATGTAAGCTGCCCATGGAAAGCAAAATGTTTCCGAGGCGAGAACAGTCTCCAGATCAAAATGTGAGCGTATATCACTGTCCTAAACACAAACAGATGTGAGGAAGGACTACAGTTTTAACTAGCTGGGAGCAGAGCCTTCCTGGACATGTTTTTGGTAAGAAGCATGTAAAAAATAATCATAAGAAACACCACAGAATAAAGCACAGAGAAGGTGCAGAAACTTAGCCCATGTCTGAAGAAACAATGTAGTGGTCACATACTAAAAAGAAAAAGCATAAAGAGTTTTTGAATGAAAGGGATTCGAAGTCGAAGCAAGGCAGCCCTGTGCTATTGTTTGGTTCCTACTGCATTCAGGAAATCAAGTCTTTGTACAGTTTTGTGAATAGCTGTGATTGTATCCAGGCTGCCTGAGACATAATCACCTTCTCTTTCAACTGAGAAGCAGAGCAAGAAACATGGCAAATTTCTTGGGTAAAATATTAACAATAAAAGATATAAAAGGCATAACTTTCCCTGAAAGTGTTAAAGTTGTAATAGAGCCCCTAAGAGGTTTGATGCCTCAGATACTTATTCTTTTACCACAGAATGTTGACCTGGACCTGTAATTTAGGGCTTTGATCTTCTTAATTTCTCTTTGAACCTTGAATGTCAGCGGTGTTTGGTTTGGGCAAAAAGAACAAAGTTTGGACAACTGTCTTATTTCAAGACCTTATCTCTGCCTTTGCAATGATCATTCCTAACATAGCAGAATTTCCCAGTGTGAAATTCTCGAATGAAAAATCTCATGTCAGTAGTTTCAAGATCTAGTAATTCCCTTGCCTTTTAGGATGAGGTTAGTTTCCTTTCCTTTATCACAGACTTTATCTGAAGACTGTCCCATTAGTCAAACTGAAAACAGCAAGATATTGTCTTCCTACCTGCTAATTGTGGTGAATGTTATTAAGTAAATTATATTTAATAATAAAATAAACTATTCATAAAATAAAATAAACTATTCATATTTCCCCATTATTTTCAATAAGTTCCAATGAAATCTTACTTTTAAAGAAGAAGATGCGTGTCTTGTGGTCTCTTGAGCTTATACGCTACCAACTCATGATCATGTACAGGTTTTCGAGGCTGCAGTGTATGCTTAGCTGAGTTTCCCTTCTTCATCTGGGGAGTAGCTTGCTCCTGTGATGAAGCTCCTCATCACTGCACGATGCCTCAGTCCCCACAGAGGTCCTAACTTCCATTGTTGTCAGACCTCCTGGGCAACCAGAAGGTTGTCCTGTCAACCAGCACATATGTTCATCTTCCTCTGCCTTCAGTGTCATGGAAACCAGAGCAAATCTCCGTGGAAAGCCCCAATGCATTTGTTTCCCTTGTGAGTTCCCTCTCCTGCATCTAGCACTCATGCAACTCTGATGAAGCCAGAGAATGAAGCTTGGGACTTCTTCTTGGTTACCTTCTTGGGAAGTTTTTAAAATCTCACTTTTTCTCCATGTATTCTTGCCAATAATGGTGAAACTCAAAATGAGGGGTACATGACAAACTCATCATGTTCAGTGAATTGGTCAATTCAAGAAAAAAAATATCCAGCAAATATGTAAGCACAAAAATGTTGGAAGTATGTTATCTGGAACGTATTCTTGGTTTTATTTTGGTTTCTATGTACATACATTTCTCCTTGTGACTAAGAAGAACAAGCGCATCAAAAGCCCTTAACAAAATTTTACAATATACCTGCATCTCCATAATATTGACATTAGGATTCTTTGCTCATTTTGATTAATGAAAGTACATTAATTCAATGTTACATTCATAGTAATGGGGCAGGAACCTTGTGGTTCTTCTGATGTTATAGCATCACCGAAATGCTGTTCTATCTTCCTTTTTACTTTATTCATAAAATATTCAGGAATAGGTGACTGCAAAGGAAATTTGGATGATGATACAGTAAGTGACATAAAAAAGGAAAAAAAAAAAAAAAAGCAAGCACAAATATTAAAAGCATTTGGCCCTTGAAACTAACAATACAAACAAATGGGGAATGCAGTCTAAACATCAAGAAACAGTCATGACAGTGTTTTACACAAAAGCATACTGTGGGTTCCTTGCAGTATGGCATTACATAACATCTTGAAGGATTTCTGAGAACAAAATCTTGTGCATATGGTTTAGTGATGGCCTTTATACTTTCCTGGGAAATTATGTTCTTTATGCATTAATTCATTCACAGATGAAAAGCAGAATCTGTAATGTCATGTTCCAGATAGATAGAATTTTTTTTTCTCTCAGCAAAGACAGCATAGCCAGCTTCCCAGCAGCCACGCTCTAATAAAAAAGAGGAAGAATAATTCTCCTTGCTTATCAAAATAGGTTCTTTGCGTGAGCTTGCTATCCCAATGCTTGTTTGACAGTGACTTCCTACACTGATGTCCAGTTCTTGAAGGACGTGATGCTGAGCCACTATTGCTTTTCAGTAATCATTTCAGTGAACATGGAATCTACAGAATTACCTCTGGCCTAAATTCTAGTTCTTTCTCTAACCTCCTATTTCTCTTTAATAGTGTCAGATCAAATAAAAAATAAAATAATAAAAAAAGTATTGTTCGTTGGTAGAAGACAAATACTTTTTATTGCTTCCCTGCAATGTATATGTATGTGTATATATATATATATATATACACACATACAATTTGTGCTAAAGCCTCAGTGACTGCAAAATGTGAGAGAACTTACAGTAATCTCATAATATTTCACCCACCTATATCATCTGCATGGGAGGTTCAAAATGAACATTTTAATTTTAGTACAAAAGAGGAGGAAAACCCGCCAGAATTGGCTCACATTCTTTTTCTATACCATTTTATTCAACAGCATGATCCCTATTGTTTATATAAGCATGGTCACTTAAACAATGTAGTCATGGTTTATCTTATTATGGATATAAACTAGGAAAGTATATTACAAGACCTTAAAATCAACTTTGTTTACATTACATTCACCTCTGGGCTTTGGAAGAAGTGCATTCCTCAAACTAAGATCGCACTCTCCAGGTGACTTTTCTCACTTTAACTTAAAAGAAAAGACATAGATTTTGCTGCTGACACAACTGCAGCATAGATATTCTAAAACGTTTGTTACACGCATGCAAGATTAATTAACTCTGATAAGCCTATGCTGCAGAACTCAGTGTACACTCGTGCAAATATATCACCATGACCAATGTGACAGCACTTCCACCAGCAGGCAGTGCTGTGTCTTCACATTAAGGTTTTGCAGTATTCTGTATAAGGTTTTTCTATAGCCTTTAATTAAATGAAAGACCTGGAGGAAGTGATGAGGTTGCATACTATGCATATGTTATTTATTGTAAAGGAGCCATGGAAGAAAATACAGGCAAAGCAACTTGTGCACTGTTGTTTTTCCTTACAGTGTCACAGTGAAGTATTTGTTTTACGTCTGTGTTACAGCTCGTGGTAGCAACTTCTACATGGCAGAAGGATGTTTTGCTGGTCGTGTGAGCAAGCCTGGGCTCTGGGAGTGCTTGGCAGAGCTGGAGTTTCTCTGTCCATGAATGGGTGAGCAAAGGAGAAAGCAGCTATGCCTGGGAGTCTTTTGCATGACCTTTTATCAGCAGATTCTCCAGACATAGTGGCTCTTCTAGGCAGTTACCCAAACACTTCTACCGGGACACTTTGCAGAGCGCAGCGAGAAGCCCAGCCCCTCTAGAAACTCGAGAGGAATGATGAGAGGGAAATGTCATCAGAAGTGTCACCAAGTGTGCTTTATGTACATCGAGGAGCTTATAGATAGGGGTTTCCTTGAGGCACCCATGGCCAATAGGTGGCTCAAATGTAGCACATCTCCTGCTTGGATCTGGACCCGAGGATACTGAGGGGGAGCCAGCACCCATGGGCAGTCCAGAGAGGGCACTGTCAGAAAAGCAGTTTACGGACAGTTTGTCGGGGAAAGCAGGAGAATATCCTGGAGACAGTGTCACAGCAACCTGGGCTCAGAAGCATGAGTGTGGGAGGAAAAGTCTGTTTTTTCCTTTCAGATTTGTTCTGGTATTTCCTGGACTAAGGACAACTCTAAATGTATGAGTTTAAGAAGTGGTTAAAAGAACCAGCAACTTGTTTTTTAACTTGCAAGTCATAACAAGTTTTAAGAATCACAGGAAAGATTCATAAGAGTCTTTCCAAAATTAATGATAGCACAGTTCTGAACCTTAATATTCTTCTTTTTTTTTAAATGTAGTATAGATATTGGATCTCAGTCTCTCTCCTTGCATTAAGTAGACACAGCACATTCTGTCTTTATCTTCTCCTAGTCACACCACGTACTGGTTTCTAGTTCTCTTCACCTTTGCTCTTTTCCAGGTCACATTTTCCACATCCCTTATTTCAACCTATTGAATTTTATCTACGTAGATGCCTGTCTTCCCCCTTCTCTGCTCTCACTCATTATCATTTCTCCTCCCTAAAAGCTCATGCCTCGGAGAGAGAGATAAAACATATTAAATAAATATAAATCTACTCTAAAATAATTTGAAAATGGCAAAATTTTCAAATCTGACATCCTAGGACTTTCTACGACTAGGACATTTTAGGAAGCACAGAAGGCTTCTACCAAAGTTCTACCAAACTCTTGCTTCTAACTTTGTGAGGCTGAGAAATAAAATACTAAACTCAGCCACATTTTCATGTACAGAGAAAACTGTCATTGGTCCAGAACTGAATGTTGCCCATTCTGGGCCTTAAGCCAGGATAATTTAGTGGAGGAGGAGGGAGCCTACATTTGGAGCAAGAACGAGGAAATGTTTCTCTGGCAGGTTGATTTAAGGGAATGGCAGCTGTCAGAAACTGCTCTGGGAGATGGAATCTCACAGAGAAAATTGAGAGAGATGGGTTAGTGGGCAGGCGATGCAGGGATGAGATTGGAAAATGGAAAACTGGAAAATTGGAAAAGCGTGTGAGAGACGTGCTTGTTCATCTTCTGAAACTGCAGATATGAGGAAGTGAAGAGGGCGTGATCTTTTCCTCCATAGCGCAATATACCTTAAATAGCAACAAGGAACAAGATGAACCCTTGTATCATCCTGGTGAAGCTGCAGTGGAAAAAGAAGCAGTTGTTCATCACCACCTTCTGATGTGACTTTACATGAAGGAGTTTCACTGACCCTCTGAGTTCATCTAAGCTTGCCAGAGTTTCACTAGCGAGGTCTGAGCTTAGTGAATATAACAAACCCAAATTTGAGTTCACGTGGCTTTTTATGCACTGATTTGCACAGCTCAGCAGATGATTCATGGCAGAGCTAATGCATAAAAATGCAAGATGTCATCTTTTCCATTTTTTTTTTTTTCTGGTGTGAGCACCTGTATGTATCATCTGCCAACAGATGGTGCTGTTACAACCAAAGACACTTTCTGAAGGCTTCCCTCTGATGCTTTGCCTTCCTATACCAAAGTTCAAAATTTTCTGCTTCTGCATGGACTGCTTTAGTTTGCCATCCCCAAAATGTCTCTGCTTGGACTGTACTAACAGATAGATACTAACAGACAAAGCCAATAGAAATGCCACATTAGGCAGACTGGTTCTGAAGGTACTTTAGACTTAGGCCACCAGACCAGATGCATTTGGCAGGGTAGTTTCTGGGTACAGTTCAGGCTTGTGCCCAAATGAAGTACAACCATGGGGCTGGCATAGAGGAGGCTGTGCCACTGGATGCCACTCCAGCCAGTTTGCACTCCAGTCCCTAGGAACAGGGACTTCTCCGTTTAGGGTCAGGATCTCTGCCAACCGCAGCATGTTGCACTGGTTTTTGCTTATTCTACTGCTTTCCTGCAAGAATGGGAAATTAGCTAGCAGATCCAAGAGCTGCGGCTTCTCCTAGAGCCATTTTAACCCTTTCTGAGGTACTTTTGTTTTATGATGCTCTTTGCTGAGCAGTTTTCTGAAGACATAAGTCACTTTCTGGTGCATGATCTTCCAGATATTCTACCTATTTTCATTCTGCATAGGGGCTAAGGATGCCCCTAGCATAGTGAGCTTGCTGGATCCCAGGAACTGGAAAGGAAGCTGTTAAAAATTACAGTTTTCTGTAGGGCAGAGCATTCATTGTTTTTATATACAACATAATACATAGAAATTTTCCTCAGCAAATGCTGTTACCATACAGTCTGCACAGTAAGTCTGGAAGAACAAAATCTTATGCATCTTTGGGAGAGATATGAGTCATAGCTATTTTATATCTCTAGGAGAAAATGGAATGCATGTAAGTCTCTACCCCAGCTGTAACTAGGTTAACAGCATTTTGCCTTTCCACATTTCTCCATAGACTCAGTTCATTTGACATTCCTCATTTCTTGTCTTAAATGATTGCATAATGCTGCAGTGTGCTGTTAAAAACTTCTTCATTTCATCCTACATTTCTGCAGTGAAAGAATGAAATCACTCCTGCAAACAATTTGTACAGGGGTTGGGTAAGCCATAAAATATTCTGGGAAATATTAAGATGCAAATGTACTATGTAAAGGCTTCAGATGTTTACAGTAAAAAGTCCTATAAATCTTAATTTGTAAGTAAATTGAAACACAAAGATAAAATAGAGAAAAATAGAATAAACAAAACCTACAGCACAAAAATAAAAGATGGCAGAAGTTTTGAGTTGTGAAAAAAAGATTTAATCCACGAAAAAAAGAAATCTGAAAGAAACTGGATGACATGTAAAGTCATTAGAGATGGAGGTTGGAGATGTTAGAGACAGTGGAGGGACAGTATTACTATCTATCTGAACAGTCAGAGAACATCAGAAAAAATAAAAGAAGAAGGATGAGAAGGAGCTAGAGCAAATACAACAACTGATTGTAAATGTCCAGTGTCAAAATCACTGCAAGATTTGACCCATTAATGGTCATTTTGCATGGAAAGCCTGGAATGTCTGGAGTTTTCCGAAAATTACAAATAACATCTATGCATTCGATTAAGGCAGGGAAAGAAAAGAGCTTGAGTGACATTAAGAGAAAAACTGAAAGTTCATCAAAGGAACACATAAACCACTTTTCACAATCTCTCATTCAGCTTTGATTAGTACCTCATACATGAGTTTTAATATTGTCAAATATAAAACCTACTTGTATGAATTATTGTATAAGTGGAGATTATGAAAAGCCCATTGGAGATGAAACCTTGGGATTTTTTTTTTGTTGACTCTAGTGGCATGGTGACTCCAGTGGTCTCATGATTTCAGTAAGAGAGACAATTCCAGTTTAAAGGTAGGGCATCAAAGATGAGTTTTAAGGGCTCAACTGCATATTCATTTGCAAGGGCTAATATGGATCTCTCACTTCTGTAACCTATGTTCCAGCTCTGCTATGACATCTGTACCTGCTTTAAGTTGCTGCAGATTCCTTCATTCACCAGTATATTTTCACTATAATCCAAACAAAAGCCAATGGATGCAAACACTTTCATTAATCATGCAAGATTCTTAAAGAAGTTTGTCTTTTTGTATTGAAATCTGCTGAGATTTCCACATAATATACCTATCAGTGTTGACTAAATTATGAAAGTAGTCTGAGACTATTGTGAGTAACAATACATAAATGTATGTTATTATTGTGTTTTGATTTAATATGTGAATCAAATCAACAACGGCACAGAAATTTTAGATTTAACATTGTCCAGGGAGTAATGCAAAGTGACAGGCAACATAAAAAATGAAATGGTTTGGAAAACAGTTATCGGAATCTGGTTGTAGTTAAATAAAGCTGGGAACATCCTGACCTTCCATACAGCCAGATGTGGAAAATGCACTTCAAAGTCTTTAAGACAGAGCTAATGGTATACAAGATTGATGGGTGCTGTTCCTGAAAGAAATCAGGGGCCTTGTAATCTTGGAATCCACCAGAACAAGGCACATGTGTAAAATACAACTTTATATTCCCTAAATAATGGGGGAGTAACTATATATCTTATCTACAGCTGGGCAAAATCTCTAAAAGCAACTATTACATGTTCAGGCAGTGTTTTTTTTTTTTTTTTAATTTTATTTCTTTTAGGAGTTCTTTAACAACAGTTGTATCTTTTACTGAGATCAGGCCGCATTAAATTTTTACCAAAATAAACGTAGTTTCAAAGAAGTGTTTTGTAAAAACTTGGAACTTGGAACTATTTTCAGAATTTCTGTTATTTCAGGTTAATACATGGGAACATTCATTCAATTTCAATTTACTTGTGTACTAATTAGACAATAAAATCATCCCACTTGAAATCAAAGGAAAAGAAACACTTCAACACTTTATAGCACTCTCTGGTTAAAAAAAGTCGAGTTAGACAAATTGCTTCTTATGAATTCTTTTGCCTCACTTTTTTTTTGCATTATATATATATAAAAAAATCCTTTATTGGGAAACACATCCGGAGAGTTATGCTCCCAGTACATGGAATTCAGCTTCTAATGCATAGGATCATTTTGTTCTGTATAAATTAAAACATTTTTTAAGATCTCAGTGCATACTGGATATACTGGATATACTCTGATACAGAGCAAACCTTCTACGGGTTAATAAATGTGCCTGATTTTTTCCATTTGTTATTTTATTAAAGAGGCTAACATTTAGTAATATATGCAAAGCTATTATGTAAACCTGTGTAATGGTGTCTTTTCTGTCATCCTCCATATTCAGGTTCTCTCATCTCTGTTTCATTTACTAAGCAACAAACACAGACCAGAAGTTACTATGCAAAATTCCTTGGTACAAAGAACACTGTAAAAACATATAAATATGTTATTTCACAACTGCATATCACAACTGTCAACTGTGTCTACGTATCAACATACAGAGTTTGTTGCCATCAGGCTTTCAGCTTGTGCTTCATTTCATTCTGTTCACTTTTCCCCTTTTGGCAGGGCCGGGGGAAGAAAAAGTAAAAATAAAAAAAGAAAGAAAAAAAAAGAAAACGGAGGAGCATGCAGTCCATAAAGGAGCATGCAGTCCACTCTGCTTTTCCACTTTATGCAACAAAAGCGGGGAGCAGATGGCTTGGAGAACTGGTAACAAGATAGGAAGTCTTTTATCTCCATGCCAATAATTTAAACACATCTTAGGTTAAAAGTGACTGAAATCTGTTCCCAAGAGAGTGCTGCTCACGTGAAAATCTTGCTGGTAGTTTCAGGACAGTCTTGGCACTTGTAGGAACCACATCACAACTGTCATCTGGATGCAACTGCAGCAAGGAATCTGGGAAAATGCAGCAGTCTAACAAATTATTCCTTTGGGTCCTGGGGCACACTGGGAGAAAAAAAATGCACACAAAGATTTCCCTGTGGCCTTTTCTGCACAGTATTTATATATGTGCATGTTTCTATGCATGTATATATATATAAATGTATGTATATGTATGTGTGTGTGTGAGTATATCTATATAGAAAGACAGAGTTGCCTGATTTTTGTCTAGGATGGGAATATGCATGTCAGAAATAGCTAGGAGATCCAATGAATAATCAATACAGCATTACCCTGGATGAACTTCATTCGGAGGCCAGCCTTTATTAATGCCAGCCATCAATGCACACATTTCCATCCAGCTATTTATCCTACCCATATCAGGAAAAGATAAATCACTCCTCAACCCCACCTCGCCTTTACTTAAACAAATGAATTCCAAATAGAATTACTGTCAAACAGCTCAGCAGTTCTGTGGCGCTAATGAAAGATTTTTTCCCCTTGGCCCCTCCTTGCAGACACTTAAGTAAATTAGCATGGGATAGACAAAGTGATCTACAGATCAAAGGAGCAAGCCACACTCAGTGGCATGGGACTACTAATGCCTTCCTTTCCCACAAAAATGAACCTTTGCTTTTGTTTTCCTAAGGTGAAGCTCCACTGTAAAAGTTGTAGAATCAGGATCAGTTAACTCTCTCCACGCATTAAAGAGCTCTTGCTCCTATTTCCTTCCTGTCAAATATTTTTCTGACATGTGGAACCAGAAAAACGCTTCCACTTCAAATCATAAAAAATTGAAAACTCTCTAGTCACAATGCAGTGTTCTCTCCCCATCATCTACACACTTCTTTTCTCCCTATGTCTCCTGAAAAGATTTCCTTATGCAGGTCTCTGCAAAGCAACTTATTCATAAAATCTTAAAGTCTGCACTTCTGTACTGCTCTGTACTGCCATTCCACAAACAGAGCCCTGGATTTCTCAAATGAAGGAGTATAACAAATCTCTCCACTACTCCCTTTTACTCCTTATTTCATTTTTTGCAGGTGGTGATATGCAACTATTGTGTTACTTCTGCTGCTTGTAGTTCTGCAACTTTGGAAGATCACATGGCTTATGGTCTAAAAATAGATATATATAATGGAGTCTCTAGGAATAAACCAATTAGTCATCTCTTCTGAAAATTGCTTTCCAAGCCCGTGAAAAACGCTCGTGAGGGTGTAGGGTTCGGCGGTTATCGACGCCTTCCCTATGAAAAGAGCAAATCACGTTGCCAAGAGAGGAATCCATGGTTTGGAAGGACACGCAGCAGTCCAGCCCAGTAATTCATGCACAGGTAGAAGGCTATGGAGATACCTATATCAACCTTTTAGTAAGTCTTTTTCAGACAATGGGAAATGTTGACTTCTCCCTCCCGTCTGGAAGGTAGCCTATTGCCAGGCCCTAACTGCCCAGTTTCTCCATTTCACAGTCCATGCTAGACCATCCTCCTACGTACTTGTCTAGCAGGACTGTAGCTGGATGGGCTTTCCCCTTCCCAAAGGGGAAAAGGCTGGGGCTAAACAGCCCTGCACCTGAGGTTCATTTAGGAGAGTGGGAGATGATGGCCTCAGGGAAGGTTTTTTATACCCGCCTCTTGGCTGTGATCTGGAAGGGAATTTGCTGGGCTTTGAAGCCGACTGCCTGCCTGGAGCTGTGCCACAACAGCAAACCTTTTGTCCTCAGCCTAGGCAAACAGGTGGCTGCCTCACATTCCTCCAACCAGGAGAGTCACTTCAGTTAAATACCTTGAGGCAGGAACCTCATTTAGTTTCAAAGCCTCCTAGGTCCTACCGGTTAGAGGAGTGGGTTGCCTCTTATTTGCAGTAGGCAAGGACAAAGGTACATGCTCTCCGGGAATGCACTCTAGACTTGAGCTCATGCTTATTTTAACCCTTAAATGTCTTTTCTTTTTAATTTTGCATTTCTTGCTGCTGTGTTATGAGAAACAATTCAGACCAAGAAAGAGGAGTCAGCAACTATCACTTTTAGCTTTCTAAAGGAATGCTAAAGAAGCTCACTTTTTCTTTTAACTTTGTTATTACCTCTTGCTTCTCAGTCATTTTAAGGTCTTAGTGCTTGTCATGTTAGTGGAAACAATACAATTTTCTTCAGAATTATATCTTTGTACAGAAAAATGAAATGTCAAAAGCCAAGACTCTGTAAAATGAACATCTACTATTATAATTCATTTTATTTCCCCAAACAATGCTTCCAACTGAAAAAATAATCAAACAAACTAACCATGCAGCCTCTCTGTGATCTGAACTTGGCTTAGAACAGCCTGGCTCAATCTTTGCACCCTAAATCAGTCAGACTGACTCACTTTCTCACTTGGTCTGCTTGTTCTGAAGTGCTCTCGAATTGCTTTTCTTTCAGCTCAGTGAGTGCTTGACTGACCTTTTATTTATTTATTTTTTTTTATTTCTCTCCTCTGCAGGGCCAACTGTGTGACTTCAGCAGAGATCTTTCTTCCAAATTACCAAAAATGGTTCCTCTAGATTTTTGCATGAGAGATTTTCTTTTGTGACATACGTGTCACTTGTCAGCGCTCACTTGCAACATACAGGTGAGGGCTGACAAGCTCTTAAAAGAGTAAAAATAATTCGAAGACAGGGTAGAATAGCTAAACCTTTGGTGCCGTATGTAGCTTTAGACATTTGAGATCTGAGCTGGAAGTGAAACAGCCTCATCTGTAACCTCCTAATTTCCGTATTTCTCTTTCTGTTCTTAGTACATAAGAATGAAAAGCAGCTGTTTATCAGTTCATAATTTGCTTTGCTTCTTGTGGTTTTGGCAGATGAGTGAGATTTCCTCTTTTGTGCTTCTTGGCTTTTTCATAATACCAAAGTCTATAAGAGGGGAAGAGTCCTCAATATTAATTCCAGTCACTGCCTTGTAAAGTCCTACCTGGCATTCCTGTTCAGATGCATTAACATTCCAGTTCAAATGCATTAACATTCCTAGACCCAGTTCTGACCTCACTTATGCTGATTTTACACTTACATAACTCTGCTGACTTACTAAGGAACTGTCCTTAACTTGCACAGTGTTGTTTTTTACTGTATTGTTACAAGTACATTTACAAATGCTTGATCATTTACTGTGCTTTTATTAATAATCTTATTTTGCAAAGAGCAGGGTTTTTATCATTTGCCTTGTTGCATAAATCACAATAGATGGTGCATTATTATTTCTTTGATATTTTAATTTTCTTTCTTTTAATAATTTCTTTTTAATTTTCTTTTTGTTAATCATGCTTCCTAATATTTTCACTACTTGAATAAAACAGTTGTTCTTCTCCCTTAATATACATCCCTTTCTACAGCTGGTAAAACATTTCACATGTGAGGATCAAAAAGATACAGTGGCTTGTTTCAGTCACTGCAAAAGGCAGGAATAGAGTGGAGCCAACCATCTTCCTATCTCTGAGCCAGAAGACCACATTTCCCTGCACATGTTCTTGTCGTAGCTGCTTTGAAACCTCTGAACAGAGGTGGATAAGGAATTTGCGAGCTAAAGGTTAAATCTAATCATGCCTGTTTTGTGATCCAGTCAAATGTGTACGTCCTTCTCTTTCCCTCATTTACTTATATTCTGGGGGAATAAAGTGACTTGTACCACAAGCTTCTAAGGCAAATTAAAGGTCATTAATAGCTCTTTGCTACTTAGTACTTATGGTTATTAAACAAGTGTGAAAAGAATTTGAAAACCATCTGTGTAGACTGGTCAACTCTGACTAACCTTCATTTTTCTACAACATAGATATTCTCAGGATGGGAGAGGTCAAATGGATTTATTATTATTATTGAACCTTCAGGGGAAAGGGAAGGTTGTAGAAAGAAGAAATGCTTTGACAGTACCTTCAGGAATATCTTTTGTACATTGCAAATTTATTATAGACTATCAGACAACAACTTTTAGATCAGATAAGTGTGGTAGGAAATAGCAGCAAAAGATCTAGGACAAACTATTAGATAACTCTTGGGAGTAATTAATTTCCTCAGAATCTGACAAGTTATCCCAAAATATATCTTACATTTTTTACCCTCAATAATTTTACTAAAATACTATGTAAATTGTCTACATGTAAATGCTATTACAAGATACGAAAAATAATATGCAAAATAATAAATAGACAAGTTTTTATTGCAGAACTGTTTCTTTTCGGTGCTAATACTATACATGCATTCTCTTGTGAACTCACTTAAACATAGTAATAATTTTGTGGGAGCTGCTCCATGATTTGATTTTAAAAATATTCAGGTATTTCCTACTGCTTTATAAAAAGCAGAAATGCTGCTTAAAATATGAACTGGACAGCATATTGCTCCAGCATGGGGGAAAACTAACTTTTGTTTTGTAGATCTGGCTGACAGATTTCCAGCGGACCAGAGCTCAGCTGGCACATGCTGATTCCACAGAACGGAAGCAAGTGTCCTGCAGAAACATAAAAACTTAGTGCAGAAAGTTAAGATGTAGGTAGCTCCCTGGCTGCTTCTGGGGACCTACCTGGCTGAGCCTGAAGTACTGATTCCTTGCATTCTCTGTTTTACCAAAATCCCCCAAATCCCTTGCTGTCTCGTTGTATGGGAATTTTATAGGAAGAAATGCATGTTAAGTTGTGCATTGTCAATTTTGTATTTGTTTGATTTTCTCTTAAAAAAACCCTAAGGTTTTTTTAAAAAGACTTATTCAGGTGACAGTTTTCCATAGTATGAACATACTGATTCCTGTATAGATTTATGTGTGTATATTTGGAAATTTAGATTCAACAAAATTATCAGTCTGCTACCACTCATAACCTCAGACTCAATTATTAGTTTTCACAAGAAAAGATTGACCAAATATTTCCCATATCATTCTGGATATTTAAAGCAAAGGCCAGACTGGAGCTACTGAAATTAATCACAACTCTGCTCAAATCAAACGGACAAGGGGGTTTCACTTCAGTTACTGACTATATGCTTTCCTACTATGATTTTTGGTATCCAGCTGCTTATCCTAAGCCAGCACTGATAACCTCCACTTTTGTGACAGGTATAAATTAAAAGAACTCCTTCTCATCTTAAAAGATCTAAATTAATCCGTTTTAAAAGCTCTGTCCTTCAGATGCCGAGGGCCTCACTTCTGCTGTTATTATAATTGTCATTATTATTTTTACTGCTACTACAGATAACTTTATTCTCTAATCCATTCCAAAGTCATGAACAGATAGGATAGAATTCATTATTTCTCTTGTCTTCCCATTATTTCAAAAACTGACAGCAATTTATTTTAAATGACTGAATCCCAAGAACACCCATTTTCCTTTGAGAGCATATCAATATGGCAAATGTTATCATTTGTATTCACTGAAGGAACTGATGTTTAATCAAATTTAATCTCATTGTGTATAAACAGTCTTTGACATCCTTTAAAGAAACAATTATGTCTTCTTTTGGGTATTAATTCTGGGGATTAGGAATGATTTATCTGCAACCTCCTATCTCTAGCCCACCAGATCAAATCCAGCCTAAGTTGCTTGCATCTGAAATTTGTTGTAAAATTCTGTGTATTTTTTAAAATGCTGAAATCTTTTTGCCTATTCAGGTATTATGTCCTGACTGCCAATGCTTGACCTATCTATCTGTTGTGTGAACTGCCCTCTGCACTCACATTCAAGGCCAAAACTCACCAATGTTCAGCACATCCAGAAGATGCTGGCAGAGAGAAAACTGTACAGAGAGGGAGGGAGGAATTTGTGTTAGCCCTTTGGTGAGGACACGAGGGGTCATTCATCTGCAGTGCAGATAGGCTGTTGCAGTGTCCTTGGTATGACAACATCAGGTATCCCAATTGCTGTCATCATACAGGCAATGTTCAAATGCCTAAATATAGGTATCTGCTGTCATTTTAGATGCCCTGTCCTATGCTGTCACTTTAGAAAGAAAGAGGTGCCTTTCTTAGGTCTGTGCCTTACGCCCTAACCTCATGCAGAAGTCTTTGAAACCAGGCTTACTGATACTGGACATCAATGTCTATGCAGTTGCATCACAAAAGATAGTCCTCAGCTGCCACTAGAGTAGATGGGATTTTTAATCTAGCCACTCACTGCCCTGCAAGTACGGATGCAGGGAGGTATGCCACAGGCATCCCACAGTCAGGGTATGGATGCACAGGGTATACTCAAGGATCACACTGGGCTTCAGCACCCTTTCTGGACACAGCTCCTATAGAGAAGGTAGGCATAACCTAGAGACACAGGAAGATTGGTCTCCTGCCTGTATAAAAGCATTAAATTAATTTATTTTTCCACAAACTCACACATATGACTTTCTGCAAAACCTGATAAAGAAATTAGGTTGTTTAGATAATCTTGGAAAGTGGACAGAAGAGGCGTAGAGATACCAGTGTGAAAACTAAATAAAAATGCATGGACATATTTCTGTATTATTTGCACAGCTCAATAAATGAATGATACAGAAAGCAGTTATCATAGGAGGGGTTATTTCATTAATGTAGTCAGTTGATAATTAATTATTCAAGCATTAGTTCCAATATATTTTTCCTAAGCTAAGTAAACACAAATAAGTCATTCTACTCGCAAGAATGTATGTATTCCAGCATCTTCTGGAACATTTTCACAAAACAAACACACAAAGGCTCCATACAGTATTCTACTATATCTCAAATAATCCAGGGAAAATCATGTTATTTTTGCCTAGTTTGCTTCTTGAACCACTGTTTTATTATAAGATATTTCTGTTTCTGAAGTGACAATTCAAGGATTTAGAGCTGGCCATTATAGCAAAAAGATTTTAAAAAACCTTGCAGCTTTGGTCTTTGGCTTTGCCAATCAATCTCCTGTTTACTGAACTATGATCTATATATTTCAGTCTTAGATATACCTTGTGAGGACTGTTTAGTCCTTTCTGTTTTTCAGTCTGTGATGGAATAGCACAGATCCACAGAAATAAAATAAAATGTTACAGTAGACATCCTACTAGTTCCATGTAAAACTTAACATTATTCTAGAAACTAGAGGTATTATACAATTCTTCCAGAGGTAAATCCCAAAATCTAATGGTGAATGATCATAGCGATGACCATCACAAATGTTAAATAAGAGAAGCTGCAAATTTTTAGGTAATAAGAACAAGAGATTCCAATTACCTACATATGGTCTAGCTAAGTTCTTCAGGACAAGGTAGAGGGACACAGTTTTTGGATGCAAAGAAAATAAATTAATGTTTCATAGGACAACTGGTTTTATAATCTACAAGATGCTATTTCGGATTTAATTCTGAGATATGGCTAGACAGTAGAACATGAGAGTGGCTCCATGGGATGGCAAGGCCGTGGCAGGGAAGTCCAAAGTTGGTCTTTTCTGATGAAGAAGCTGAACAGGTTCCTACAAGCCTAGGCAACCTTTGCAGCAGACAGGTCAGAAGCATTAGAAAAATCTGAAGCAAACATACAGGATGTAACCTCATCCCCAGATAATAAAGTCAAATCTAAGTAACTTAATGGGGTCAGACAGCATTCAGTCTTAGGTGTGAAACCGCAGGGCTGATGGCCAAACAGTTCAGCCCATTATGACGGACACCGCGGGATCAGTGCTGGACAGCAAGTGCCATCCCATTAATACAACGGGATCTAGAGGGCATCCAGGGGATTACAGATAGGTATGTCTGATTTTCATTCACAGTAAGCTGGTGTGGTTTGTAATGAAGAGTAAAAGCATTGTGTTCTTATTCCATTCAGCGTATACCCCAAACAACTAGTAAATTATATGTATTTTGTGGGGGAGTTAAAGTATGAGGTGATCATCATGCAAGGTATTGGTTAGTAATTTTCTTCCATTTACCCTGACAGTTTGTCATAGAAACATAGCCATAAAGCTCAGTAAACCTAAAGAAAAGAATCAACTGCAGCCTAATTTGGGATTTATAAGCATGTTACCTAGTATTTTCCAGGTTGTTTCCTCTGCCTTTTGAATTGTGGGAGAAAAAATGGTCCTGTTTTGGATTTTGCTGTTTTTCAAATGGACTTGCTAATGTTACATTGCACTCAAAATCATGCTGTTGCACAGTGAACAAATCCTTCCTTGGCGTGCTGTGCCTTTGAAATCAAACTAAATCACTAGAGTGCTTAAAATATATACCAGGACTTGTTTGCTTTTAATAGCAATGATATAAATTTGCATACCCGATTGTCTGACTTTCTATATTCTGATACTTGGAATTTGATGACACTTCCCCAAAGAAAAGGCAAACATTCTCATAATGCTCCCCAAAGATGCACGGACCTTGGCCTGAAGCTCCTGGGAAATTCTCCACATGCCTATGTGCACTCAGTTTCAAAGCGCACGCAAAACAACCCCCCAAACAGCCCAATAAACTCAGCACACATTAGTGAATCCCTGGCAGAGTTTGACCAACACTGTGATCTCCTTTCTCTCAAGAATTTTCAGATTAGACTAAGATGTTTCAACAACATTATAAGCAATCTTTCTAAGAGCTTTCTTCATTTCGTCTAAGTGACCATGTGATTTTACACTGTTATATGATTAACAATGATGAAATAATAGGCATTTTACATTTTATTAATGAAAAGAAAAAAGATTTTCATGTGTAAAACTAACAGAACATCGAACTGGATCAAACTTCTTTTCTAGGGAAATGATGGACTAGAATTCAAACAACTATATAAACTACCAAAACACTAAATCACACACAGAACTCAGAAAACAATCATTACAAAGCAAATGCAACAGAAAAAAAAAAAAAAAAAAGTGTATGAAAAATAGGTTACATGGAAGTTCAAGGTCTATATTCTAATTTCATCAGAGTCAACGGCAGTGCAGCCTCTGTCTTCAAAGGGTAAAGGACAAAGTTCCTGGAACAGAAAATCCAATTTTTGTGAAAACAAAGCTAGAAACATGAGGATACAAATGATTAAAAACACATGGACACTTTAGATAACAATGTGTGGGAGAATCGACATTTTTACCATTAATGGAAATAGTATTGCAACATTTCAGTAAACAGGAGCTGAACTATTTTACTACTCTTATCTAAAATTAAACTTTGAAGAGATTCATGCCTTTTAGTAAAGGAACAAACATTCCATAATTAATCATAGCTCATGGTACCTTAAAAATACACTACGGATTTATAGCTGTTATTCTGTATATGCCCAGGTGAAAAACTGGGTAAAAAAAAAATACATAAATAAACATATGAACTTCATCTGGAGTTTGTAGAAATTCTGAGTATCCAATGTTGGAACACAATATTTTTATTTTAGATTTAGTTGTGAAACAGGCAGTTAAAGGCCTCCAAATTTCATAATACATGCAACAACATAAACTTATAATGAGGACTGGACAGAGGAAAGGCCAAGTGGGAGCAAATGTGCTTGGGATCAAGAAATTCTTTTACAACAAGGAGCCAGACTTTGTAGATTATAGTTCGCTGGCCAGTAAAACCAATGGTATTTTGCATGGAATGCAATCCTTGAGCAGATGCCTATTGAAATGAAATCAAGGTCACTCCCATTTGCCAAAGGACCTTGTACAAGCATAAAACAAAGAAACAGTCCTTTGCTGACCTGGTTCAGATTCCCACTGAACCAATTTAATGTTTCAAAAAATTTTTGACTGAAAATGTAGGAAATCAAAGAAGGCTATTTGTATAATTTTTTATTTGTTTTTGTTTGTTTTATTAAAAGTACAATAAATGAATATGTTCCTTTTTTCAACTGCTTGGCTTACTCTTAACCAATCTGATATGACGGTCAGTGCTGATTAGCATTTGCCTATTTAGAGTTTAAAATATAGGGCAAATCTGAATTTAAGAACCCCACCTCTTTATCGTCCATCAATTAATCTACCTAAATCAATGTATTCTGACCAACTGATTCTCCTGTTAAGAAGCAAATCTGTTTTCACTGGATCTTTAATTTCTTCAGGTCCAATGGGAAACCACATAACCATCAAACAAAGCCTACTACGGCACTGAAACTATTGAACAGCTATTGCAAGTCCACTGCAGTGATCTTTAAATAAGGCTGCTATTTATTACTTGCGCTCCCAGGAGGCAGGAAATCAATTGAATCAGGATGAAGTAGACTGCCCCGTTCAGTTGGTGAAAAAACAAGTTTGCCTGAAAAGGATAAATCACACCTACTTTTTAAAATTAATGCCCAGCGGTTCTTTGAGCTACAAAGGAAAGGGGAATTAGTGTCATTGTCTCTAAGATCAATACTTTTTTTCCCAGCATAGAAAGAACGACCCATGAAAATAAAAGTCCTGCTTGTCAATGCTAACTCTATAACAAGGAAGAAACTAACCTCTTCAGTGGAGTTCCAGTATTTGGCTTCTGTAGACTTTACTCTTCAGAAAATGGCCCAGGGAGTTTGAGCATCAAGCAATTTCTTCAGCTAATGAAAGCTAACAACCCTTTCATAGCTGAACCTGCTCCATAACTTCGAAGTATTAAGATGTCTAATTTAGCGACATTTCAGCAAGAAATAACTCTAAATGCTGAATCTGCAAGGCTATCTCAGACCCATGAAGGAAGGCTACCAAGAGCTAAGTCCACAGTATCCTATTGAACCCAGCTCCCTTCTTTCTAAAGCCAGCAAATCAGCTTGTAGGCTAGGCAGTTAGATTCAGGGTAGTAGATTCTTTATTTTAAAATAAACGTCAGAAAGTATATATATATTCCTCATGATGGATTCAGTGGATGAGATTTTTTCACAGCTATACAAACATGCACTAAGATGTGAGGTCTTTTCAGGCTGAAGGCAAATGTATAAGCTTTCCCTCCTTGTGAATCTCCTCACTATCTGCTAACTGTTGATTTTGTACAATGCTGCTAGGTATCTTTCACTGATCTCTATTCTCCTTGCAGCAAACAGTGAAAGGATGTGACATTTAAAGCTGTTTCTCTTTTCAGGTATTGGGGCATGGAAGACCTGTATCAGAGGCATGGGAGCAAAGTCATTGGGATTCAGTCTTCGTATTGACATTTCCCTGGAACTTAGGGACACTCTAAGCCACTTTTTTGAATCATGGGCTCGAGCTACCTCACTCCAAATTTCTCACGCTCCAAATTACTAATCACAGCAAAAGAACCATGTCAGATTCTGGACTGAATGCAAGGAATCTCATTTTTAAAGCTGCTTGACAGTAATCTTGATAAGCCCTAAAATCTTGATAAGCAGCCCTAAAGTTTCTTAGTTTGTTGTATTAATGGAATTCCTGAGTTTAGCTGCTGGCTGCCAATATTCTAAGTAAACTCTGTTCTAAAATATTATACCATAATCACATTTAAATTTTAGTACTGCAATGAGAAATGAAAAAAAAAAAAAAAAAGCATGATATGATTCTGTGATCAAGGTCTTAACTATAAGTCATGTAATACTTTAAAGCATTGAGCTTCCATTTATAAGGTGTGATAATCTAATTTTCTGTCACTTGTCCTATTTTCTGTCATATTGAGATGCTCAAGAGCAGAGATAACTCCCTTTTGGTACACACATTCATATACTGCATCAAGAATAGACATTGCCTGGTTAATGGTTAATAGCTGGTGGATATAGCGGATATCTATTTTCAGTACAGAAAGCCTCGCTTCGTTTTTGCAAGTCCAGTTTTCAGTGACAAATATGAGACAGTTACCCATGCAGGTTTGTTGCTACAGTTTGTGCTGAGTCGTCTAAGTAGCTGTTATATCTCAGTTTAAATGTCTCTTGTCCAAAAATTTAATTTATATTTAAGAAGAGTTCCCATGGGCAACCCTTATAAATATGTAAAACTTTCCTGCCTGATCAACTGCAACCCATTAATATTTGTTTTCAAAGAGACTGAAGAATAGTGGGTTTGCATTGTTTAATGATATGCATTGTAACAATGATGTCCTACAGGCATAACGCAATCAGAGAAAATATCTGTTATGTTTGGTATTCTACTATAAAGATGAAAATCATAACTAATTCATGCTCTATTCATTCTAGCAGCCATTAATCACACAGATATTGGCTAGCATTCAGGTAGCTAGAAAGAATATCATCTCTTGCAAATGCAATGCTTTATTTCAAAAGGTCTGAATCACCTGAGCTGACTCAAAAACATTATTTTCAGGGCAGAATATTAGCAACATAATTAATAGTTTATAGCTTGGACCATTTACTAGATTTCCACTTTTTTAGTTCATGGAAAAATGTAGTTTTTGCAAAATATTTTTTCTTATGAATAATTCAGTCCAATTTCACTGATTTTTCAGGGGAAAAACAGTAGCTATGCCCATGAAGTTACTGTGAGGCAAAATTTGTAAGTGTGCTTTGTCTATCTATCACATACAGAATACCCATTAGATAACAGCAAATATTTTATTCAGATTTATTTCAAATACATTTAGAGCACACAATCTAGAAGAAAAATTCTAGCAACTGGTCCGTAAGCCTGTTTTGTGCTGGTCAGTGTCACTGCATTCACACACCACCCAGCAGACACCAAGTCTCATTCATTTCAACTTAAACTGCATGTAGATCCTTACGCACAAACAAATTGTAAAGCTTGTCATTCACCATCATAATAAGAAATGTTTAGCTCTGTCCAAAAATACATTGGCACAGAGTTAGAAGTGTCTTTCAGCAACACATGCAGCAGGTGTGAGTGGTATTCACTGTAACAAGACTTGACAACTCAAATGGCACCCCAAGCACTTACTAGTATAATGCTTGTGCTGTCTTTGGTTCAATGCCAATATTAATACAGTTCTTACCTTTCTTCTTTTCAGAGGGAAACTTAATGTCTAGAATGTCCTCATTACAGATCACAGACAAACCCCAGATTTGAAGTTTTCTTGTTCCGTGTAAGCATCAGCCTCAGTTGCATCTGCTGTGCCCTGGGGGCTACGAAACCTTTCATCCTGCCAAACAGATCCAAGGAATTTGCGCCTCCACGTTGTCGTGCTCAAGTCAGTACGATTTTTCTTCTGTGCACAGCTACGCATGTGAATTTGTAGTATTCTGGCCTGCTAGAACAACATATTCTTCACACAGTATTAGCGACAAAGTCAAGCTGAAACATCTTATTTGCTGCTCTAAGACATGGTATCAAATCACCATTATTAGGAGTTGTAATTTCAAAAGTGCGCTGGAAGTGAGAAGTGAATCGGAAAACAGAGGAAAGGTGGTGGTCTCTGAACTCCAGGGGAATCTGCATCAAAATTCTTATTGGTTTTGATAAAAACTGCTGTTCCTTCAGACACCATAGAAAATCAGGAAATAAGACTTATGGTGACCTTAAAGCACTCTACTTGCAGAACACTTAAGTATTTCATAAAATCACCAAAAGCACCTGGGAAGAGGCATTGACAAATGACTGAAAAAGTCAAAATCAAACTGAGAAATGGGAGAAGCAAAGATTCACTAGCTCACGCAGAATAACAGATGTGAGAGTCAAAAGCAGACGAGGTACACTGACTATTATACAAAGTGAGGTATCTTGTTGAGTCAGAGCTCTTTCTACCTATGTGTAACAATAAAGAGGAAAAAAACAGGTAGCTCATCTGTCATTTTTTTCTAGGCTAATTCTGAGATATAACAGTAAGTTTTAGCTGCAGTACATATATAACATTAGAATGACACAAAGTGGCATTTACCGTGTTTTGAATAAAAATCACAGCTGTAAAATTTATGTTACAGAGTTAGAAGGGGTGAAAATGTGTAAACTGACAGAAAGTCTCCTGAAGAAAACAGGAAGCCACATCTCTTAAAAGTCAGAGCTAGACTGGACAAAGGCACCACAAAAAATGCTAAATAGAGCAAGATTGCACTGCTAAGAGGTTTGACTGGATGACCTACTTGGCCTTTGCTGTCTTTAGATTATGTAATTCTCTTTAAAGCTATATTAAGGTTTTGAGGGGAAGCCAAAGTCTGCTAACAACCGTTGCCAACACTTTTAAGAGAGAAGGCTAAATAAACCTTCAAAGACACTCCCAGAAAATCTCCACAGCTGGTAGAATAGAGAGGGCTCGTGCAGAGAAGGCTTTTCTTTTCTCCATTTTTTTTTTCACCAGCACTCCCTCTAAAACTCATCTAGGATAATATTTTATGAATGCAGCCTCTATGCAGGATTTTGAAAAAAATCAGAGATGCAATTGCTGTTGTTGGGGAGTGGAGAAGAACAAGGATGCCACAGTAGCCCAACTGTGACAGACAGAGGAGAAGGAACAGAGCAGCCTGCATGAGAAGAGTGGATCAGCTGCAGAGAAGCACTGATGTGAGAAGTCATGTTTGGGAAGCCTGGCCAGGGTCATGAAGCCAGACCTCTCATCAGGGAAGGTATCCAGGAGAAGGTGGTGAAGAGGACAGAGAGGGCCGTGAAGAAGGTTGGGGTTAGCATGACAGGAAGTGCGAAGTTGTCAGATGGGCTGGAAGAGAGACTCCAAGATGGGAAAGGAAAAGAGGAGGAGCTCTGAGGTGGTTAGAGAAAGATGGGAAACCACAGGATCAGCAATGGTAGAAGGCAGCATAGCTTGGAGTGGAGAGGAGTAAGGGCAGCCAGCACTGAGAAGTTGCCACGGAATGTTCCCTCATCCAGATGTCTGAACCCTTACTTGATGAGAACACTAGGGCAAGACTGCCCTGGTTTTCCACTTCCCCCAGCCCAACAAGTATCTACATTTTTGCCTTCAGAAATGTCAGGAGCTTGAAAATAAGATCTAAACTTCTTGAGCCTTAACTGCAACATAGAGATGATACTTTTGGAACAACAAATTGGGATTTGGGTTTTTTGCTATGTGACTACAGAGTGAAAAGAACATATATATACTTAAAAATGCTAAAAGCATTTTTATCCATTTATATGGTACTCATTTTGCAATAAGACCTCCGGAAAATATTATAGATATTATTGTACCTGTTTTGGGAGTCGGGCTTCAGCCTTTCAGAAAGGTAAGTTAGAGAGAAGTGCTATTTATTACTGCCTCTTAATTGCTGCTCTGTAGGGTCCATATCAAATAATGCAACTGGAACTTCTGCACTGCATGACTGAAGATTTTGTAGCACATCTTGAACAAAGCCTGCTAAATATGAAAGTAGTTGGGTACTGATTACTTCTTTTCACAACATCTATGAACCACCACCACAGGAAAGCTTTCTTTTTGGAAAACCAGAGCACTAACTTAGCAATTCTGGTTGTTTTACTGTCTCTGTCTACTCTGCTCTATTTGTCTAAAGACCATGTCAGAAAGACCACCTCAAGACTCATACAGTCAATGCATCAAATTCCTAGGACATTCTTGGAATAGCTCAGACACATCCACACAGCATAAGATTTGCTATGTCAAAATATATCACAGGACCTCTGATCAAGTCTAGTAAGACACTCTTGAGTCCTACTTCACCCTTGCTAGAGTTCATTCAGAGTCTTAACTCCTATTTTAAAATGTCCCATCATCAGTCTTTATAATGATCTCAGTGCACTAGCATGTGTGCCAGCCTATGATAAATGAGGTTGGAAGACATCAGGAAAGGAAAGCAGAGGTCTTAGGGAGCACCATGCAAGCAGAGAATAGGGCTTTTTGTTGTAAGGGGTGACACAGGCATACACTATGCAGGGAACATCTGTACAAGGATGTGACCTCAAGGTGCACAAATTTGGGATGATCCTGGGATCTGCTCCAGAAAGACTTGGCTAAAAATGTCAGTACCCTCCTTCTTTACTTGGTGTGATAGTTGCAATTGGACCTAGAAAGATTCACAACCTGCTTCCCGGTACAGAGGTAGCTGTTTTTCAGCTCTAGGGAAAGACAAATGTTTGAGGAAGGTTTGGGTGCTGGATTAGGACACTGAATTTCTAGTGACCTCCATCACAGAGAATGATGTTCAGCCTCTGCAGGGAAGTCTCTTACTACCAACAGATCATTGACATGGGCTACCTGGCATGTGGGGATATCACAGGACCACAAATGGATGAGGTTGGAAGAGACCTCTAGAGGTTATCTAGATCAAGACTCCTGCTCAAGCAAGGATGCCTACAGCATGTGGCGCAGGGTCATATCCAGGCAGGTTCTGAAGATTTCCAAAGAAGGAAATTCCACAACCTCTCCGGGCAGCCTGTTCCAGTGCTCTGTCACCCTCACAGTAAAGAAATTCTTCCTCAGATGGAGATTAAATTTCCTGTGTATTAATTTATACCAGTTACCCCTTGTCCTGTCACTGGCCGCCCTTTGTCCTGTTACTGGACACCACTGAAAAGAGTTTGGCCTGATCTTCTTTAATTCTCCCCTCAGGTATTTGTATATATTGATAAGATCCCTTCTCAGTCTTCCCTCTACCTAGGCTAAACAGGCCTAGCTCACTTAGTCTTTCCTTATAAAATAGATGTTCGAGTCCCTTAACCATCTTCATTGCTCTTCACTGGAACCTCTCTAGAAGCTCCACATCCCTCTTGTCCTGGGGAGCCCAGAACTGCACTCAATACTCCAGGTGCGGCCTCACCAGAGCTGAGCCTGGTCCAAAGACGGGCAACAAAGCTGGTGAAGGGACTGGAGCACAGACCTTATAAGGAGTGGCTGAGAGAGCTGGGGTTATTTAGTCTGGAGAAGGAGAGGCTCAGGGGAGACTTTATTGCTCCCTACAAGTATCTGAGAGGAGCTTGTAGTGAGGCGGAGTTCGATTTCTCCAGAATAAGTATGGGTAGAACAAGAGGAAATGGCCTCAAGTTGCACCAGAGGATGCTCAGATTAGACATTGGGAGGAATTTCCACACAGAAAGAGTGGTGAAGCATTGGAACAGGCTGCCCAGGGAAGTGGTAGAGTTACCATCCCTGGCACTGTTCAAGAAATGTTTAGTTGAGGTGCTTAGGGACACAGTTTAACAGGCATGGTGTTGAAGGGTTACATGTTTGAAGATCTTGAAGGTCATTTCCAGCCATAACGATTCTATGATTCTATGATCTGTGCACTGTGGATTAAGGCAGAAGTTCATCTGTTGTATCCAAACATGCACTCAGCATAGACTTACTAAATCAGTGCTGCTCACAATTGCTTTAAAGCTCCTGGGACTTGCACTGCTTTCAATTTAAGAAATGCAGTATGAATAATAGATGGATTTCTTGAAGTCAAGGGAATATATTTCAAATGTGAGCATTAATATATATTAACATACCCCATGGATATCTTCAGAAAGAAACATTTAGCAAATTTCCATGCTCAATGGCTTTTTTTCCTGCTTTTCCAGAGAAAGAGAAATCTCTAAAATAGGCCCTGGAATGAGGGTAGTTGCTCAATGGAAAGAGGTCTAGTGTTTTATATTTCAAAATACACATAAATAAAAATTATCTATGTAAATATTAATGTACCATTACAAATGTGTGCATATTATCTGGAGGTAGGATAAAATATATGCCTTCTGTGCATGTTTCTCCAACCGGACAAGCAGCTACATCTCAGGCAAGCCCACAACCACTATGCTGAAGTCTTCGGCCTCATTAGAGCAGCATGCAGGACTTTTTCATAATGAAGTGTATGTTCTCTTGTGCGTAGTAAAGACATTTTCTCTGATGAGCAGGCTGCTGCACAAATCAAGAAAAAGGAAATTACAAAGGACTCACTTTTCTTTGCTCCTTTGTTACCCCAACCCCATGTTCCTTTCAGTAATGCTGGTGAGCCCAAAAAAGAAGACATATATGAGTAAAAATAGAACTGTATAAAAAGTAGTATGTCATCTCTGTGCCTGTTAGATTAATAACAAGCAAATGATGAACAAAAATTGTGGTTCATTATGCAGTCTATCACAAAAGGAATAATTTATAAATGCCACATAATCAGTTATTTCTTCTGTAATAACAAAATGAATCACCAGTTTTTAATTTTCTGCCATAATTGATCTGAATCCTTTCAATAGGAGGCTCGTGTACTTCTGGAGGTGTCCAGTAGCATTTCCTAGAAATGCATGAATTTCACAGTTTTTCCACTGATATGTCAGCTAAAAAAATTATACCAGACTATTTGCATTTAGATTCAATACACCTCTTAATTCATTATAGCTACTGGTATATTACTCCCTGAAGTGTCATCTTAAATGTTACTGTATGACCAATTATGCTTCAGCTACTGTATTTAACAATGTATGCCTCACAGACACAGCAATTTATAGCATTTCCATAACTGAAAAAAAAATCATTAATAATGACAAACGAAACATCGAGGTTTTCTTTGGTGGGGATATTTAAAAAAATGACAACAAGAGGCAAATCAAACTATGGACAAAATCTCCTATCCTTTCTATCTGATCTGTTGCTTGTTTTACAGTGATTCCTGTTGATGTCACTGACACTTTTGAAGACTAATTATATAATGTAGCTAATATAATGCAGTCCCAGATATTCAGTGCTTGCATGAATACAGCTTGAAGGAGAAGGAAGATAAGCCATATTGGATGTAGAGTACCACTGGGGCCAAAAATCATATGATTTTATCTGATTTTAGCCTTGCATCTTTAACTACACTTATTAAGAAAGGATACACTAATGAGAAAGTGGGGCAGTATATCTCACCTATAGCTTCACATCAACTTTATTTTTTCTGCTCAGTAAACCTAAGACTGGAGTCCAGATGTTTATCAATGCTGTTCTTGAAATATTTATCTTTTAAGTATTCTGAGCTTTTCAGAGAAGTTTGACCTTTCTTTTTTTTTTTAGATTGTGGGAAAGTTTGAAGAATTATGCACTCAATCTTGAAACACAGTAAAAATATAATGCATTAACATTTTTCACTCCTAAAATACTCTCTATTTGCATTAGAAAGCTCATTATTGAAAAATGACCAAGATCACAGTTCTGCAGGAGACTGTTGTGTAAAGCTCAGTTCTGCTCCAGCGGAGCTATTAATATTTTCAATCATAAGGAAGGAATACAATTGCAAGGCATGCAGTATTTTCTTTCTGTGTGTTTGAACTGTACCTTTCATACTAGGGACTTGGTTGAAGACCAAAGGTTTAGGTGCAACCCCAGCACAACAAGTGCAGATATTCCCATTATCTTCCAACTCACAGACTTTTCCATGTTTCTGTGAGATTCTGTGATTCTGTGAATACATTCCCATGTAGACAGAAACATGGAAAAGTCTGTGTTTCAACTTACATTCATTACCCCTCATCCTTTCACCAGCCACCACGGAGAAGAGCCTGGCCCCATCCTCCCTACAATCACCCCTCAGGTTCTTGAACATGTTGATCAAGTGTTCTCTCAGTCTTCTCTTCTCCAGACTATACAGGCCCAGCTCACTTAGTCTTTCCTCATACCATAGATGCTCCAGTCCCTTAATCTTCTTTGTAGCTCTATGATGGACCCTCTCTAGTAGCTCCACGTCCCTCTTGTCCTGGAGAGCCCAGAACTGCACCCAGTACTCCAAGTCCCCACACTAGAGCTGAGCAGAGAGGCAGGATCCCCTCCCTCGACCTGCTGGCAACGCTCCTCCTGATGCAGCCAGGATCCCATTGGTCTTCTTGGCCACGAGGGCACATTGCTGCCTCATGGTTAACTTCTTGTCAGCCAGGACTTCCAAATCCCTCTCCACAGAGCTGCTTTCCAGCAGGTCAACCCCTAATCTGTACTGGTGCCTGGGGTTAATCCTCCCCAGGTGCAGGACCCTTCCCTTGTCCTTGTTGAACCTCATAAGGTTCCCCTCTGCCCAAGTTTTCAACCTCTCTAGGTCTCTCTGAATGGCAACACAGTCCCTGAATAGTCCTCAAGCCTATTCAACTTGAGATGGAATTTAACTTGCTTAATTTTAGTTATCTAAATTTTAGGAATCAAATATAAATTTATGGTTCAGCTGATATAGTCAGAGGAGAAAGACAGGCAACTTCTGGCATCAGTTCTACTCACCATCCCATAGGAGTCTGGGAGAACTGCATTCTCAGGCAATTTCTGTCATTTTCTCTCTGTGGTGAAATAGGTGACCAAGAGACAAAATGACTGAGTTTAAAGCGACTACAGTAAAACATATTGCATGCCTCTGAAGCTCCATTTTTAAACTTTCTAAACTAATAAAAGAACATCATTCCTGTATCTTATGTTCCCTATCTATTAGTTTAAAAAATAAAGTAAGTTCCTTTAAATAGATTTTTCTCCCTTTTACTGGCTATCTCATTTGATTATATAATTCCAGCTCTATTTTCTATGCCTGGAATAGCTGAATATGAGTTATTTCTTTTAGAATTTTATAGTCTATGTGACCATAATGTTTAAAAAGGCTTTTTTCAAACATTAAAAGTTTTCCTATTAACTGAAACTGAAACTTAATGCTAGATATTATATTCAGCTAGTTATTATCAAAATGAAAAACATTATATCCTCTTGAATTGTAAGAGGGCTGGCAATTCTCATAGTTTTGTGGTTTGTCTCATATCTAGTAGTTTTCTTAAAATTTGTCCACTTCCAGTAACTGAAAGTATTTCTTGGCTTTCATTAAAACAACAATAGCAGTAGCAAAACAAGCTCTTCTTATTTCCCAACCCGTGTTTTAACAAAAAGCTTAAAAAAAAATCATCTAAACATGTCAACTGCATGAAAATGGGAGATAAGTAAAAAGAATGCAAAATGCATCAAAATAATTATTGCTGCATCATAATGTTTTTATTTTGAATGTTATGTGAAACTTAACTCTTCTCTAGAATCAATAATAATTTATTGCTCAGTGCTATCTTCAGTGGCAATGAAAGAAGAGCACCAGGAATCTAAAGAACAGAATTGTTCTCCAAGGGCCTTCTAAAATCCGAAAGATGCCATTCCAAGATCTAATCTCAGAAACTGCTTAATTCCAGAAAGCGTGATGATCTCTTTTCTTCAGAAGAATTGTTTTGATCGTACCAGTAGATATGGTAACTATATGAATCGAAATAATAAGGCTCCGTAGATGAAAGAAGTATTTCCACACTGGAGAATAAAATAGTGATTTTTTCTTCTGATTGATGTGATGTAGTGAAAGCCATGGTCCCATAAAGCTGAAAAAAGAATACTCCAGGGTTTCTTTGTCTTTCATTGTACTATTTATGTAATCAGATATGACCTTGATATGTGACATGGTAAGAAAATTACAGAATGATCTCTCCTGTCTTGCACAGACATTAATTTCATTTTGACATCTCTCTGGCACTTTGTAGATCTCAGCAGTTGTATCGTGTGCTTATATTCCAATTATAAGAAAAGCTGAAATTCACTGAGACCTGTTACTTGATAAAGGCAACTAGTAACTGAACATGTATAGAGGAAAAAGAATCACAGCAAATTTATGCATATAAAAAGAGCATTTTTCTTTTTTGAAGAAAAAGAAGTGAGGAAAACAGCACTTTGTGCCTACATTTTTTTGTCCCTGTATATACTCACAGAGACAATATTTGTAAAAACACTTGGAGCCTAAATAGTACTTGAAGATTTCAAGTTCTCTTAACTTCTGACTTTCCAGATTTCAACAGTAGTTGAGGATCTACGCACTTTTGTCCTTAGCTTTTTATTTACCGTAATACCTTTCTAAAGTCAGTACCTTCTTAAGGAATTGTAGTACAATTTTAAAGGCCCACAGATAAAACAAAATTCTGAAAAGAAATTTATTCCACTTGTTTTTTGTGGAAGTTGAATCTGGCTCTTACTCATACATTTATTTTTAATTAAAAATAGGAAGAATTGTTTATAATATCAGGATCTACCTCTTTTCCATTGTTACCATCCTCCTTGACAGAATATAATTGTATTTTTAAAAGAGTGAGAATGTGTCCTCTCTATTAGAGGATAGATTTATGTTTATATTTCAACCTAAGGTGATATGAGTGCTCAGCAATACTATTTTGGATATTCTGCATTGAGAGGAAACATATCCATGAATTTCCATGTTTTTTTGGTTTGTTTGTTTTCTCCTGCCCAACATAAAGAACACGTTAATAGGTTTCATATTAAAACAGTCTCTAAAAATAAGATTTTATACCATAGTCTTTCAGAAGAAAGTGAAAAAGTGAGAAGGATAACTTTCAGTAAAATGGATGTCCTTCACAGACTAAATATTTCACATAATAATGATGACAAATAAGAGTACATAGTCAAATATATAATGAGAAAAAAAAAAGTTAAATGTTTTACATTAGAACATCATGCACAAAATTATGAATTCTATATAACTTGAAAAGTTGAAAAGTTCAGTTAAAGACAAAAGGGAATAATTTGGGGAACAGAGAATAAATGAAAAGGTGGTATTGCATTTCAAATCCTACCCATAGTTATTAGCATTTCTTTAGATACCTAAATTAAGAACCAATTTTTTACATACTGAGTGCCAAAATGTCTACGTCAGCTAAAATATTGATGACTGGCAACTCTGAAAATAGAGTATGTGTATCTAAATCCAAATGCTAAAAAACGGGGAAATGGTAGGAGTTGAGATGGTTTTTGAAAATGCATAAATAGCAAAAAAAGTACACCATGTTGTCCTATTAGATAAGACTGCATTTCACAGAGCACAGAGTCACAGAAATACTGCAGTAGTGTAGGAATCTTAGTTGTACAATCAGATACAGGAAAATGCATTTGGTTCCCTGGCTGCTTTGCTAAAGCGATTAGCAGTTTACTTGTCCAGAATACTGCATATTTGCTTTTCTTCTTCTTGCTTTCTTAGGAACTGATGCAAGTATCTTATTGTGATTTTCCTTGTCTCTTCACTTTACATAACTTTCAGGTATGTGATCGCTCCTACCTAATCCAAAATTGAAACTAAGATTATGCTACAAAATGGGCTTCAATGTTAAAATGATTTTGACAACCTTTCCTAGTGAGAAAACAGTTGGTATAAAACTCATACGCACCTACATTTACACAAAATGTCATAAATTCAAAGATCTCATTCTTAAGGCAGGCTTTTCTCATGAAGAGCAAGTCTGGGCTTCAGTTCAAGATGAGGAGATTGAACGAGTTGTTATGTGTGTCATGCCTGGAGTCTCTGTAATTTTTTCTAGTCCAATAAGAGAATAACCTTTTCGTTCAAAATAGGCTGCCATTTTGGGAAAATGCTCAAAAGTATTTTATGCAAACCTGTCACAAAACTACTTTTTCACTTGTGACCCAAAAAAAAAGAGCGGTTGCACAAAGAGGTCACCCAGGACATACAAGAAAGTTAAGCAGTGAAAAGGAATTAAAGTCGAATGCAGTGTAGAAGAGTATTCAAATGTAGAACAAAATCACCTCTGCTCTTCCTACAGTTTAAAAATGTGCTTTATCAGTTAGTGTAAACTTATACAAAAAGCCTCAAAAACTTTATTCATCTTACAATCTTAACAGAAACAAACTACTAAGGCTCACATGACAGTAGATGGCACTCTAGCTACTCACACATACATGTGTGACTGCACATATGTATGCATAGGAACACATACATATGCAATCACAAATTGCAGTCACTGCTCTCCTAATAGTGACATCTTAAAACAAAACAAAACAGAAGTTCAGGGTTTATGCCAATGATACTGTTTTCTTTAAAAAACTTGTGAAATGTGAAATTTCTTTAAGCAAGATTTTGGAAGGATTTTGAAATGGAAGATCTTATACAACAGGGAAATGTAGTCTATTTCTAATACACATTTTTGTCTTTTGATGATTGCCCATGCCTTAAATAAAAGCCACCTTCCTTAAAAATAAATGTATTGCTTTTTTTAGATGCTCATATAACATGTTATGTATATAGGCATTTTTTTTTCAAACAATACACTAGTGTGTCTGCTTATTATGCACCAGAGACCAAAAATAGTAATTAGGAAGTTAGAGTGTATGTTAGGAGATGGAAGATAGGAAATATTATGCTATGCCTTGTAGTCTTATTAACATATGCAAGAAATATGGTAATACATTTATATGAATGCTATGTCCCAATTTTGAAGATTCAGTAAATTTTGCTCTCTATTATTAAAAGAAGAAAGAAAAGAGAGAAAGAATAAAGTTGGAGGAAGTTGAGAGAAGAACAATAAGTACTCAAGACAGGAAGAAACAGTGGTAATAGGGCAATAATGTCACCTGAAACTAAATAGTTGTTGGGTGCCAAATAACATTATTTTTACTGTAGTGAGTGGTTTAGCTAGAGTGTAGTATTAAACCAAATATACATAAAATGTAAAGGTTTGAACAAATAGAATCCTTGAGAAAGTTTGTATCAAGGTCTGTAACCTGAGGCTCAGGCCTAAATTCTTTTGTGATATAAATAGTCTTCCATCTCGTCTGGCCAATAGAACTAGCCATTTCTCATGATTGTTGAGTTAATGCTAAAAATAAAATAATACCACGGTTGACCTGGAGATTTTTTTCCTGCTTTTTCCTATTTCCAGAAATCTCCTACTAAACAAAGAGGCAGCGTACTAAACAGCATATTCACCACGATCATATCTGCACTCAGATTTTCACTGTCTTTCAAGGATGGGACTAAGAGATATTTTGATTCACATTCAGCTTTCTAAGGATACACATACACCTGTATGTAGGCACAGGTTTTATCCAAGTCATAGTTAGGGGGCCACATTTGACATTGTGTTTCTTGTTAACAGAGGCTCTAGTGGGACCCTGTGGGGTCGCTCTGTCAGCCAAACTGTCATCTCCCTTTGGGGTGATATTGCAGCACCAGCATTGACTAAAGGCTGTCCAGGGCACAGGGATCCTGACATCATCTGACAAGGTTGGGAACCATCCATAGACACATCACAGACTGACTTGGTACAGTTATATAAACCTGCCTATCAGAGGTAGGTTTATATAGAAGATGAGAATCCACTAGGCTTTTGTCTTCTTCCTTACCTGACAGTCTGATAGAGACAAAACCACATTTAGTGCGTTTAGATCTAGATTTAATGGAAGAGTTAGGCACCTAAAATTGATGTTGGAAACCTATATCCTTCTGCAAGCTCAGTCTCTGATTCTGGTTCCAGTGCTCAGCTTTTCTCATAAGAACTGATAGATGTTTGGCTCTTCCTTGGTATTGTCTTAGAAGCTTCGTGAATAACACAAGCATGGACCTTACATTCCCCCTTCTGTGTCACTAAATGGATATGGTTTAACAAGCATTCAACCAGCACCCACAAGCATGCCTGATCAGGATCAACGAGACCAGTGTAATTCTTGCCATTTGCTTCTAAAATGTAACTTCAAGACCCTTCTTACTATTGTGCAGTTGCTAGAATATTCATGACAAAAATGGGAGATTTCTTTCTGGGGTACAAAAGCGCGTGATGAAAGGACTTGATTCATCTTGCTACTGTTGTCTCTACAAAATGACCCGCATTTAGCATGAAGGATGTTTGGAGAGAGAGACACATTCTACCCTATCCTATGAAAGATGAGAACTATAGGAAAGAAATGAGGACTGAACTGAAAGAGAACAAAAAGTAAAATAGAATACATGAACATGGCTCATAGTAAATAGTTAAGACACTGGTAACAAAAGGTCTGGATACCGATACGTCTCCAAACAGCTTTTACACACTTTTTCTCTGCAATGATTGTTCCTTAAATCCTTACAACTTAGACAACTTAGATGTCAGCCTCTGAGCAAACATACAGAAAAAAAGAAAAGCAATCTTGCTTTGTATATATAAACAAAACAATAAATCTTGCATTCTTTTTTGCACAACGTCCCATCTCCCTCCCATGGCACATTAAAATGCCTATAACAGTTAAGAAGCAGGGGAAAATACTCTATCCTCTGCTGGATAGAGAGGAGCATGAAATAAGACTCCTAAATTCCAGGATGTGTGCTCATGTTGTATCCATAGATGGAATTGCTCATCTGTCTTAAAAGAAAGCCAACTTCATAAATGTTTTCAGCAATCTGTTGCAGTTGTGTGTAAGCTGAATGGCTTGTGAAAGACCTGCTGAATTTCTCATCCTTGAGGTGACAGAGCTCAACCAGGAGACAACCAGGAGAAAAAAGGAAACGTGTGAGGAGTTGTGCCATCCCTGCTCCTGCTGCCTGACAGCTTCTAGGCAGGGGGGTTGTGGATTTTGGTCTTTGGTTTACGCACTGACCTTCATGCTGTTCATGTGTGGACTGTTTTGAGTCTTTCTGTAGCATGTAAGGCCCTGAATACTGGATCTGAGGACCTGATCCAAAGCTTTGGTAGTCAAAAGTCACTGACAGTGATAAACTTTGGATGCAGCCCAGGTCACTACACCTTTTCTGTAGCATATTTTCTACAGTACGTGAAGCTTTTGGAAAGTGGCTAAGAGCAAACCACAGTGAAGAAAACCATGCTTGTTTTCCGCTCCTGCAATTATTCCAAAGTCTTATTTTAGATATTCTGCTTATTTCCAGCAATTCCCCCTAGTGTGCAATTCATCTGGCATGGCAGCTACTCTCTGTGCAGTATATTTCAAGAAGTAAGGGGACAGAAGAACCAGCATATTTCCAAGAAAGCAGATAAACTGCTTTGGTGTCACAGACTTAGAAAGTGGGTTAGTCAGACTTTAAAGGATTGGTCTCCATGATTTTGTTTTTTTAAACTTCAGGCCTTTGGATGGATGTGTGATAACTCACCCCTCAGAGTAAAATCAGCAGATGTTCTGCTCTGGAAGAGCAACAATGAACTTAAAAAATGTTTTGCAGTTTACTATTTTAATGCCGCAAAGTATTCAGCTGTTTTGAGGCAGCATGTAAAGCTGATTTAAGGATTACCGTTATGGTGCTTCTCTTTTTTTAGATACGCTAAGTGATTCTTTATCTATACAATTAAATCTTTATCCAGACAGAGAATAGGTAGACAGATTAAGTGACAGTGAACTAATAATTTTCATTGTACCAAGCAGAAGTACAGCATTATTCTGATGACAGATTAGAGGAAGCTAGCAAGCCTGTGGCATGAAAAAGTTAACTGGGAATTATGATTCTTTATGATTCATATCTGGGGGAAAATATTTCAGCATTATATAACCAAGGTTTGTCAAATCATGATATTGTCTTTGAGAATGTAAAAAGAAATGTGTTGTATATATGAAGAGGAAGACCAGTAGGTCATGGAAAGGAAACAACTGAAAAACCCAAAGGAAGACCAGAAACAAAGGAAGAATTTCAATTAACTCTTCTCCATTACTCCTTTTTCTAAAAGATAACTGATCCAGAACAAGTGTATGTTAAGCTCTTTTGGAGGCATATAAGACACTGACAATGGGATATAAGTTATAGCACTAGGAAATATTAATGGTTGACTAGTCTGAGTTATGCATAACTCTAGTACTTTCTGAAGCCAATGGATATGCTAAATAAATGCCAAAGAAGCTATATCCACACTGACCTGAAAGATTATCTTCAAACTTTCCCATCAAAGCCAGATTTCTGCATAGTCTGTGCTACCTAACCACAGGAGTGAATGCCACAATGCCACCAGGTAAACCTGGGATGGGCTTCTGATTTTTCTTGCTATTTAAGTGCTCTACCAAATACTTACACAGGCTTTTAGTGAAAACATTTTCCACCCAAACATCCTGTCATCTGCTGCTACACTCTGAAGCACAGAACTCTTGCTCCTCTCTCTGCATCCTCACGCCACCCTACACAATATTGCTCTGCAACTTGACCAACATGCATGGGTTTTTGCAATCTACTCCACCAGCATTACCCTAAAGGGCATGCAGCCTGTCTGGGTACACCTGAGCAGGGACAGAACACTCTTTTTTGCATCAGGGAGGAATGAGTGTGCTCTATGCCAAAATTTTGAAAAGATGTCTTCCAATCATAGTATCTCCTACTGCCATTGCAGGTACTTTCTCCGGGATCAAGATCTTCACTTATCTTGGAAGGATTATTCACCTCAGAGGCATCTACCATCAATGACTGGCCCATTAGTATGTCTAGAAATTCAGTAGGAAGCTGCTATCCTTCAAGGCAGGTAGCAGAGAAGAGCTCTTGTGAATTTGTTTCTAGATGTCCTGCTTGTACAAGGGTGAAGACCTTAAGGAAGATGCGGAGTACTTTTATGAAGCTCTGGTTACTGAAGTGGCATATTCCTGGAGTTTCATACACATTCCCTAGATTTCATACACATTTCTTCCTTATTTTGACTCTGAGATGAGATACTTCTTGGGTTGGCATCCAGAATTGAACTTTCGCTTTGTGCATGGAAAGTGGACTGGATGATCAACGTAGATCTGCATCATCCATGAGCTCCACCAGCCACTTGGATGACACAAGTAACTTCAGGAGGGAATGACAACTGAAGGACTGATTTTCCCTATATTCTTCACAAAACAAAACTTTAAACCTACAGGATATATTCTTATGGCAAGCAGTCTACAAAGAAGAGGTTGCAGGAAACGACTCCTTTAGAATGCCCCCTGTGAGATAATCAGTAGGTCAGGTACGGTTGCAGCAAAGGTCTGTGTCAATGACAGAAGAGCATGAGGAGAGAGGATCTATGACACTCTTATCAGTAGGTCTCTACGAACCAAAACAGCTTGCTGACCTTGATGCAGACAACTGTATCATTTTATATATATGAAGGGGAGGATTTCACAGACTACAGGCTCACTAGCTTACAGGCTCACGTCTTGGGTTCTTTGAAGAATGGAAATAAGAAGTTCCGCTAAGTGACCTCATCTTCTAGGATAAACCTGAGAGTACATTTGTGAGGTTTTATACATTGGCTGTAGCGATTCCTGGTTGATGAGCCCAGTTCAGTAGTGATGTGGTCAGAGGTGGAGGCCTTATTCCTTTATAGTTTGGCGAGGAAGTACAAGAAAAGAGTAAGGGCAGCAATACCGAGGTAAGGGAGATGATGGAAGGAGAAAGTCACCTTTGATTCATACTTTATTTTGAATGGTATATTTATGGACTAAAAAAAGCACATAAGAAAACTTAATGCTTGATGAAACCTACTTGACTTTTATGATCTCTGTAATGTGATCCATTAACCTGTGCATGCCTTATTAAATCTCTGTTAAAAGGTTGTTGAATAGGTGTATGTATTCAGACTAGTGGATTAAAAGTATAGCTATACTTATGACACTCTTAAGTTAGTCTTATATATTTACCACTAAAATCTTTAAGGAAAGGTGGTGGTGTCTGTGAGTATCTTCATAGCTTTATCAGCTTTTGTTTTCTTAGAAATATTTCCTTTGTATATGATGAGCTGACTTTGAGGAGGAAAATACTAGCAAGATTTTATTACAGGCATGAGACAGTACCAACTGCAAAAGACATTTGAAAAACACTCATTACTCTGCATCTACTTGAAATTCCTTCTTTCAAAATATCTTGAAATTCTACTTATTTTGCTTTCTAGAAAAAAAGACAATATGTAGTCTGAACAATTAGACATTGTGCCTACTACTGTATTTACTTATTACATTTCAAATTATAGGAATTTCCCTGAAAAACAGCAGGGTTTCCACGCAGCTTTCTGTGTTTTGAACACAATAGGACAGCAGGAGCTACTTCCAAAGACATATGAAGGATGCTTTATGTTTGCAGAGTCTTTTCTCAGTTGTGGCCATAATCCTAATTCTGAAGACAAAAAACAAATGTGTGAAAAATGAGCAAGAAAACAAATGGAACTCCTTGTACATAATGGAGTCACTAGTTCTAAATACATTTCCTGATTAAGAGTGACTTCAATTTGTTTCTAATGACCACTGCTTCTTGTGTTTCTTAAGAAACAGCATGTTCCATCTGTAGCTGCAAGCAGAAAAGAACTCTCTGAAGATAGTGGTTATTTTTAACACTAGTTAATAGCTTATGGCTTTGTTCAAATTTTCTACAATTTCTTACTGAGAGGCTTTGTTAAGTTACAAAAAAAAAAGTTATAGCACTGTACCGGGAAATATGTTTGAAGACAATTTTCAAATGGTTATTTGAACCTGTCATATATTTATACTTAAAGACTGCATAACCCAATTTTCTTTAACAGGTAACCTTTGTTTCTTTATGATAAAGACACTGTGAAAGAGCTTTTGCTTTTCCCTTGTAAAGGATTTTGTTCTCTACTATTGTTAAACCATAAAAATATCTTTAATGTCATGTCCGTTTTGTGAGAAGATTAATAACTTTCTTAGTTACCTTCACACCTCTTTGCTCATTAAGACTGAAAGACAAACTCAAGTCAAGTCATTAGATGTTTATATACACTTTTTTCTTAGCATTTATGTACACAGGTGCTAAAAACAATCAATCGCACAAGGTGTTTTGATTTTTTCTATTGTAGGCAAAAGAGAGGTCCAGAAACAAAAAAAATATTTTTTTTAACTACACGAAACCCCAAAACTTCTCATTTGCCTCACTGCCTTCCCCAAACCCAGTTTGTTAATATTAACAAGTCAATGAGACCCTTTTCTCTATATCATTCATACACATATAACAATGCTAAATATACATGCGTATACATACATAAATATACATGCATATATATGCATAAAGCAAAAAAACTAAGATGCAGGCTAGACTGTGTCTCTTAGGTGTGAGAAGCAGTAACAGGTAATGTGTGTGTCTTGCGTGGATCTGGATGAGATAAGCACTTCCCTGGGAGATAAATAAATATTGCCAGAAATGGAACCTCTTGAATCAATCTGCCTGGCTTACCTCACCTATTCCATAAAACAGTGTCAATAGAAGACATTTTGGAAAAAAAAATCACAATATGTATAAAACAAATCAACAGGACCAAATACATTCACCTAACAGGACTAAAGCAAAACAAGTATTAAACTCCTCAGTTATACATTTCACAGTTGCTTTATTTCTTTATCCAATATCTATACTTATATCATCTACTGTCAGAGGAAAGGGAACAAAGATCTTTTTTTTTTTTAAGAGGAATAAAGATCACAATCCAGGGCCTGTAAATTCCAGGCCAGGCATATTGGTAGAAACTGTATTAAATAACAGCATTCATAATCAAATAGATAAATGTAACAAAATTGAGAAGATTTAAAAATAAATGCCTCTCAAATTTGAGAGGTATGAGCTTTCTGAAGGACTCAGTAATGACATGAGGAAGGTTCCCCCTTTAATACAGTATTCTTGCCTTGCAAAGTAATTAAGTTGTCGAGAGGAAAAAAAAAAGACACTTATTTTGTGGATCAATAGCTGACAGCAGTAACAAGAGACAGAAATTTCCACAGTATAGAGAGGATTGTCAGTAGAGTCCCATAAAAAATGTTTTAGGGACTCATGATATTCTTAAATGGTCTGAGAAAGATACTGAACAATGATATGCAAAATCTGCAAATGATACAAAATTAACCCCAACGGTCAAAACTAAATCTGATCATAATGTTCTGCAAAAGCATTTCATAATGCTGAAATGGCAGTGTGATAAAAGGCAAAACCAAAACTAATTGACAGGAATATGCATAATGCACATGGTAAAATCAAACCAATCAAACCCAACTATAGATAGAAATGATTAACTCTGAATAAACTTTTATATCTGAAAGAAGAGATTTTGGAGTCAGAGGTTCTTGAAATCATGTTCTCAATAATTACTCAAAAAGGAAAATTGAATGCTAGGAATTATTAGGATGAGAATAAAGAACAAACCTGAAATTGTCACTATATCACTATATGCATCTCTGGTGCAAACTTCTTTTAATTATCGTGTCTTTTTTTTTTTTTTTTTCAGCTCAAATAAGGTACAATAGATAAGAAAAGGAAAGAAACAAAAGGTAACAAGAGTACTCAAAGGAAAGAGAGACTATAGCTTTCCAGCCTAGAAAACAGACAGATGAAGAGGCATGTGAAAAAAGCATGGCAAAGAAGATAAAGATTGAATAATTGTTCATTATTTCTTGTAATACAATCATTGGAGGGAACTAAATGAAACCATGAGGCATCAAATTAAAAGCAAACAGGGAAAGTACTTTTCCACAATCTGTGTAATGACGCTGTGGAACTTACTGCTTCTGGATATTTTATCATTATTATAAATGGATTTAAAAGAGATTAAATAAATGTGTATAAGAAAGATCTATTGTTGGCTACTAAACACAATGATGAAGATATAACGTTTGGCTCAGGAAGAACCTCAAGATACAGTTTGCACCCTGAGGAAAGTATCACTCTCAGTTTTGTATTTCTTATCCTCCTTCCTCAACTAGCCACCATGATAGAAGGAAAAAAAAAAAGGATTTTAGGATGGTAGACTAGAAGAGCTTCTTTTTTTTTCCTTTTTTTTTTTTTTTTTTTTTTTTTTTTTCTGAACCACTATAGTCATCCTTACAGAGAAAAGAAAATGTATTAATTTTTCTGTCCTGGATACTTTCATGCAGAGAATAGCCTAAAGGTACACATAAGAACAGAGAGAATCTCCTTGTTTTATAGTAAGCACGGTAAAAGAAAGCTGCTTGAATTTTCTCCTGTAACCTATGCAACATTCAAAGATTAAGTCCATAAATTCTCCCCAGCAGGATTTAATGGGAATAGAATTACCATATTAGATGTTGAGAGCATTTGGCAATAGGCTTTGCACCACAGGCCTTACCTTTATGACTACTGAACTACATCATAGATACATAAATATTCATAAGAGGACGGCATGAAAGTTGTCAGCCTTTCAGGGGGTCATGCCAATAGCTAATTTAAGAAAGAGTTTGGGTCTATTGGCAATTCATCTGACTTCAGATATTACCCGAAGTGGATAGCACTATATATAGCTCTTTCCAATCTTTTTTTTTTTTTTTTTTTTTTTTAAATAACCATCTTGAATTCAAGCATTTATTGAAAGACTGTTCTCTGCTATTGCAAGAAAGATGTCATTGCCAAGTGACAGGGGTCAACTCTAGCCATTAATCTACATTTCAAAGCTCTCATTATCAAGAAATAGGAGTTCTGAAGCAGAAATATTACAGAATTGGGTCGTTAACATACTTCACTCAGAAGTTTACAGATTTGTCATCATCATAAATATAAAAAGCACTTTGAAGATCTGGTGAGTTTTACCTGAGCTCGTCTGACATTTTTTTTTTCTTCACAGTAAAAAATCCATATCTGAACAACAGGCAATGAAAAATTACTCCCCCCAAAACTGTCTTATTCAATGTGTTTTTTTTCTTAGTATAACAAGGCTTGCCTTGGTAAGATGTAAAAAGAGAGAATGTACTGATGAGGAATAGTAGATATGGATATTTAACCTTCCTAACGAAAAAAAAAAAGGCATCTGAGCACTCACCAAATGTTATTGACAGTGTGGAGTATTCTAAGGCAGCTGCTAAGACAGCTAATGAATACTATAAGTGGGAAGAATGACTCAATAGGCACCACCTTGGCTAGTAAGTTAAAATTGATCCAAGCTCTTCCTCCAAGCCTGCAAAAACTACAGCACGAAGTTTCTCTTGTGGTAGTAAATGCAGCACCATGTTGGAAATCCCTTTAGGAATTGTCTTCGAGTTCTTATTTTAAAATGATTAACCTATACTTTAGATATTAAAGACATGCTCAGCTCTCAAGTTGAATTTTTGAGATTTAAACAGGGCTATTTATCTGGGTCTCACCTTGAGCTCTAAGAATTTCCGCTTCTGTCAATGGTAGCTGAATGCTTGTGAGAACCAGGTTTACATTTATCTGCCTTAGAGCAGCCATTTGCATGGTGAAATCTGGCTCTCAGTGAAATTAGGGACAACCCTTTTGGTTCTAGGGGACCACTGTGTTTCAGATAGTATTTTCTGGAGAATAAAATCTCCTTCAGCCCCCAATATGTGACTCTCTCAATTGTCTCTACATGTCCTGTTCGGTTGCTGTGTTCATTCTCACATGTTTAAAGCGAAGCACACAGCTTTAATATTATAAGTTTATCACACTGAAGCATATAAACTCAAATTAAAAAACAATACTGACTGACATGTGTGTGTGTTTTCAGACACTTTTCTTATTTCCATGATGCATCAGAGGAATGATAAGTGTTTGAGGGAAGAGAATTTATTTCCATGTAGATTTTCCATGTATGTGCATGCAGCACTCTTCTAGCCTAAACCAGTAGATATTTCCCTAGCCCTATGGATAAGATTTTTCATACTCCATTCTAACTTCATCAAAGCTAGTAGTTTATTCTTATCCAACTTTGCCTTTTATTTTCTGGAATAAGTATTGTTTAGAATAGTAACATTTAAAGTTTACATACTAGTCCTCCAAAAGCAGCTTTAAATGTCATTTCATACAACTGACCATTATCTCTGAGTCAGCACTGTAGACCTTTAGAAGTACTGAAAAATAAATTACATAACATATATTTTTTTATAACCAAAATTATCCATGGCAAAGATTTCAGTGAATCAAAGGAAAATGTTTTTCTTATGGAAAGACAAAAAAGAAATCTAAAGATTTTTGAAGTGAAAAACAGGTATTAAAACTTACATAGCCAAAAAACTGTTGCAAATGCTCCTTTGAAAACATCACATAACTCGTTCTAAAAATGCATAGTAGAGGAGTTATAGTAACTCCCCTAGAAAATAAATATCATTGATTGTAACTATTCTGATAAATTCCTTTTTTGGTTAGAAAAAATACAAAATTTGCAATTTTATGTATACATTTATATTTGTGATGTTAAATGAAATTAGACTTTATCATATCAAGTCTCTCTCCATTTAAATATTAACTTCACATATTATATAAATAGCATAATTAGAAATATAATTCATTGAGATAAGATATATGATATGAAGAAATAAGAGCCCATGAACATTGTAATTTTGTAACAAAATGCCTTTCATCTATTTATTTTTTGATATTATACACTTGGGTCAGCCAAAGCTGGGACCAAAATAATTAAAGAATTCAGAAAGTTAAGATTTATAGGAAAGCTGGATTAAACTCAAAGATCTCAGGAACTGAAAATTATGTATATTAACAACCTGAGACATGAAGAAAAGAAAGTAGAAAACTTTAGTGAGGAAATGGAACTGAATAAGCTTAGTTGTACATTTATTGTAATGAACAAATTGCATGCCCAATAGCTTTAGGAGACAAATGAACAGTTCCTGATTCACAGACTATCAGTAGCTGTAGAACAAATATGATTTTATTCATATATAATTTTAAAATAAGAAGAATGACTTCCTAGTGCTATGCCTATGAATAAATCTACCTCTAGAGCTCTTTTTGGCATATGTACCATTAGCTTTCATAATTAAACTAACATTAGATTTGTCGGTGATAACAGTTTTGTACCTGAATTAGCTAAAACAGAATAGGAATTATAAAATCCAGTTCTATTAAACCCAAATATAACTAGACATCTGTGTTCAGAACATTCGTCTCAACACACCTTCCTCCCTCCTGACCTGCAGCAAGGCTGCAGGTTGTAGGCACTGCAGTTTCCAAACCTGAAGTTCCTGAGGTGATTAGACCTCTGATCGTGGGCATGGATGAAACACTGGAGTCATTACAACACTGAGGACCTACAACCCGAAATCACGCGTGAGCGCTCTGTGGTCTGTGTTTCTCCATTGGTCCCTCTCTCAGTGGCTTTCTCCAAGCACGTCTACTGAAGTAGGCTCTGCACAAACCCATGGCCATCATGAGCTTTCCTTGCAACATTTTTCTGAAAGACGGTTTAAGAGTATGGATGAGGGACATTCCCCTCCCATGGCCTAGATGCTGGCAACAGTCCAGAGCACATTTAACCTATTGGTCTAGAAGCAGCCACGGTGCAGCATATGTCAATAGTCCGCCTGAAGCTTCCAGAAGTAGGAGATTGGAGAAAAGATGCACAGTGACTCTGACCAGGTGGATGCATGTCCAGAAGTCCCAGTCATACCCACAATAGAGGAGCATGTCCAGCCTATCTGTCTGTGCATCCATCAGGCGGGAGGCATCAAAGTCACCAATGCTGTAAGAAACTTGAAATGCCTTGAAATTTCAGGCATGTACTTCAAAAGCTCTGTTATCTAAATTTTTAGAAAGAGGATTCTGTTAAAAACTGGGGTATGCAGTAGCTCCATTGTTAATTGATATTAATGAGCTACATTTAAAGTCCACCTACGTCCTGCTTAAACACTTCAGTCAGTATTTGGCTCTGGTTTCTTGCTGCTTTGTATGGATAAGCTGGCACAGCAATGTTAACAGGAGTAGAGAGTAATAAAAGTTTGTTTTTGTTTTAAACATTGTAAGCCAATCTGCCTCAGAATACATAGGGCAAGTTGTTGCATTATTTAACAAGGTGACATTTTTACATGGTCACTTTCTTAATAATAACTATATTATGCTACTAGATGTGGCAACTAGCATAAGTTTTCTTTCCTCTAACTAAAGATGCCACTGTGAAGACTTTCCTTGCCAGAAAATGGGATTATTTATATCTAATAGAAACTCCTATGAACCAGTTAATGTTGCCAAGTACTTACTCTTTTGCTGCAGATGGTTATGTTAGGGTAGGCTTAGCTCTTTTTTAAGTAACTTCTATACTTGAAAATGTACATTAGTAAGAGATTGCGAACTGTGAATATTCCACAAATGTAGCTCCAATGCTGTGGTCATCCAGCTTGGGAGAGAAATATAAAAGTTTATTCAGATTTGCAAGAGTGATTCTGCAGCAGAATTAGAGCACTACTAAGCAAGGCATTGTCATTTTAAAACAGTGCAGCTAAGACAAATATGAAAGCAATGTAAACCTGTTTACCTACTTCCCTGTTGATATCTGCTGAAAGATTGTCTGTTCAGGAATTAGTAGAAAAGTGCATTTGTGTTTGAACAGAAAGAGAGAAACAAAACATTATCACTGACAAATGTGCTCCTCTTGCAAATGATAGTCATTGCAAACACCCACTAATACACTCTAGACCAGATTTGTTCAAACCGGGAAGTCTGCTTAATTGGGAGGGGAGAAGACAGACAGGGCTGAAGAACAGCTTGGAGTGAGAGAGTGGGAGGATACACCTATTACTGGCATTATTATAGTGATCAAATACCACTCCTCCAAGGACAGAGAAAACTAGCTAAGAGGGCCAACATCAGTAGCCAACAACACATAAGGCAAGTATTATATTCAGCTGCTTTCAATTCCTCAGCTCAAATGACTTAAACCTCATTCATAACAGCAGCAGCCTGTTGCAAGAATCCAGGATAAGCTGATATTTCAGTCCTTCGGTTTTGGAGTGAATGATTTTTTATCACTGCATGATTGCAATGACTACGTGTCATATATGTCATAAAACACATAAAATGAAGGAACCTCTTGAATTTCAAATTCATAATGTTTATACAATATTAAGCATGTTTGCATGATTTTTTCATTAAAAATCTTCACCTACTTGGTGCTGCTGCTATTTTCCTAATGTAAAAGGAGCCTCTGAGAATCTATGGAGTGTGGTTTTGGGCATTGAAAGTATCCTTAGCAAAGGGACTTCTAATTTTCTGGTACAAATAATGGGAGGGTTTTTAAAGAAAGAGAGTTGAGATTCAAACTGAACATTAGGAAAAAGATTTTACTAAGAGGATAGTTGTGGGACTTCAGTCTTTGGAAGTTGCTTGAAAAAATTTGAAGAATTTCAAGGCTTAACTGAACAAAACCATGGTTGACTCATCTTCTTTTGGCAGTAGTCCTACTGTGATTGGGCTCTTGTGGCTTGCTTTAACTGAAGACTTTAGGAACTGAACTATATTGACTTTAGTAACAGGTAATAAATGTAATACATGTTTTCAGCATTTTTTTCAGGGACCCCGGAGGACCCATGGAACAGGTTCTCAGAATAAATATCAGCAAATACCTGTCTGCCGAAAGCTGATTCCTCTGCCTGTGGGTAGCAGTGACAGTTCCCAAGGGTTCTTGACTCTTCATGGTGAGAGCACAGCCTGTAGTGACTCCCCAGCTGAGTTTTGAAAAATAAAACCTGTCTTTCTGCACTAGTAACTCTGTCCTGTCTTTCACTGCTTTTTGTAGCTCCTCCATCTTAATTGATCTTTTACATACAGTACAGTATCTCTATCTCTTTGAATCCCTCCATCAGCTTTGACACATCACATCATATTCATGCTTTATAATTTACCCCTAAATACATTATGCTGTCTCTCATTTCCTCCTCTCTTTTTTTTTTTTAAATGCTCTTCATATTCCCAAGGACATCTTTTTCTATTCCTCCTGTTGCTACTATGGATTAAAATAAGCAAGAATGTTCGTTATTGTATGCTTCTACCTTCTTTTCCACTGCATGTTTATTTCATCCCTGCATTTTTCTCTCACCATGTGGGTAAATTTTTCAGAGAAGGAATTACTTTGAAAAATGTTTTTCTATTTGTGACTCAGGCTTGGCACAGCAGAGCCCATAATGACAGCAGTAATCATTAGATTTGCTCTTTCTTTGTCTGCAGTTCTCAGGGAAGTATGTTCCATTGTCCTTCACTGCCTACAGCTTTTCCCTATTGCTACATTCCAAATATTTCACCTAAAATATTTTCTATTTGAATCTTACTGTGAAATTCATGTTTGCCATAACAACAAATATGTTTAGTCTAGTATGTCTTGACCTCAATATTGCATATAAAAAAATTGGTAGGGATAGGAGCATGTAATACCTTCAGATTGCTAGGGAAGCATATCTGAAAAACATAAATGTTTAAGAATGAAATCCATCTCAGTTTAAGTTGCATTCCTAAACCTGCCAACTGTTTACAGATTGCTTGATTTACACTCACATTATTCAACCAGACTTTTTTCAGCTCTAATCTTTTAGGTCTCTGAAGGCCACCATAACACTGAGAATGATAAACTTCCTGACTAGCTGTCAATAATCAGTTTATTGCACTCTGGTGGGAGAATAGTGATGCGGCCTTTTGCTTTAGGCAGTTTCATTCCTCCAGGATGCTAGATATGTTCTATTCAGGTTTTTTCTTCCTCTAAACTTAGGCCTACCTCTTCTGGAAGAGGCATTTTACAGGACTTTACAGTCAATAATTCTTTCCAAAAATTTATTTTGTATGTCCAATCACTTTCTTCTAGGTAGCATTTCTTCTTTGCCAGAATCAACTATGTCTTGAAGATAATTTTCGACTATTCAAACAGAATTTTATACATAGAGAGCAGTTTAAAGCTTAGTGAATTCTTTAATGACCCCCACGCAGAAGGATTTTGCTTGGACAAAGTGAAAACTGATCTGAGGGCACAGTACACTGTCAGAACAACATAACCATCGTCTTCCATTTTCCTTTCACCATACAAACCAAAGAATCTGTGTCATTTCTTCATCTTTATTAAACACTAAGAAGTGGGAAAATGCATTCGGAGACAGATGGGTTCTATATCAGCATGGGCTTTTTTGTTTCATCTTAGCTGAAATCTGTTCAAAGCATGTTCCAGTAAGACCATTAGACCTCTCAGCTGGCACTGCTTTCACTTATCTTCTACATCCTCTTGTCCTGTTCCAATGTCTCTGGTCTATTATTTAATTTGGCAGACAAATATACTCAACAGGCCCAAATACATTTTCTGGACTCCCAAGCCTTATTGACTGCCAGAATATATCCCTCAGGAAAGGAAAAAAGAATTTCTATATTAATATATCTCATTCATTAATTCACTAAGAAAACTTTTTTCTTGTTTCTTTCTTAAATAGTGAATTGTGATTCATTGACATGTTCTGTGTCTTAAAATAATACTAATTTCTTCTTTTAAAAAGCTGACCAAAGAGCTTATGTCATACTGCTCTCCAGCATCACTAAGAAGTGGCAGCCACTAGAAAAAAACAGGCAATTCAGGAATACAGAAGCAAAAACTTTATCAGCAATTCACAGGATGGCATATTACTCTATTTCCATCAGCTTTGTATGGCTAAAAGCTACGAGTACATGGGATTTTTGCAGCCATACAATGGTCAAAATATCTCTTTCTACATTTCCTATCATATTTCTATTGAAAGTTGGCCAAGTCTGACTGTATGTCAGCAAAGGAAAGAATTTAGTTGAAAACATTGAAAAGGAATCCCAAACAATAGCTTTTCAGTCAGCCCAAATAATAAGCAATACCAAATTTCATATTGAACTTTATTCTGCTGCACAAACATAAGGAGTCACATAATGTAAATGTTAATTTTCTCTGGAAGGTTTCAAGCATTGTAAATGCCATACTCACAGCAACATTCTCTCCCCAAATACAGATGCAAAATAACAACAGTTATGCAATTCACTATCAGTTAATTCATTCATGGCATTTTCTACCTGTGCACATGCTTCCTATGGAAATTTAGCATATATTTACATTTTCTTGAACTTTTAACACTTAGAATTCTTTAAAAAATTAATCATCTATAGTGCTTATCCGATTTCTTCTCTTTATATTCATCTGGGTTTTATGTAAAAATAATGGATTAAAAATTAATCTAAAGTGGGTTAAAATGGTAGTTTGTTATTCAGGTAGGGCTAGAGGATTCTACCAGCTTTTAACAGCACAGTACCTGAATTCAATATATTGAAAAATATATTTATGAGATAGACATCTTTTGACTATCAGTTACGAGTTGCCACTATCTGGTACACTGCTCCAAGTATATTTTAATACAGCACAAGAGAGTAAATTATTGCAATGTTTGATAAAAATACCCAAAATATTAAACATGTTGCTTTACTAAAATAATTAAATTGCATTTAGAAAAAGAGGCACAGTTCTTCTTCAAGGGTAATATCAAAATCTGTTGAGATATTTCTAAGGATAATTTAAGAGAATATGCACATTGTGGTAGAAAGGACTGTCACACATGGTTTTAAAGAAATTATAACAAATAAGGAAGGAATTATAACAAAAGGAAGAGTTTGATTTGCAGGCGGCTACTGCAAGTTTATCAACTATATAGAGTCCTTGTTCCAAACCAGAAATGAGGATTACCATCAGAACCTCTGTACATCACACCAGTTTGGCCATATGGCTCAATTGTGCCTGGAGACTGACTCATATCTGTAAGCTGGTTGGCAAGCTGTCCTCCCTGTCCTGATGTGCTACAAGTTCTGCTCTTGACATGTCGCATACGAAGATGAAAGCAATTTTCCTCCACTTAACTGCCACTTCATGTGATGATTTTTCCCTACAAACTCATTTACCATTAGATGCCTCTAAAGGTCAGACAGGCTGCACAGGAGACATCCACATATACATAGTGTTATATCATGCGGTCACTTCCTTTGATGTCTGGAAGATGTCCAGAAGATGTGTCTGAAGGGGAGGAGTTGTAAAAAAAATCATAATTCTGTTGTACTTGACCATCAAGTGAAAGAAACTGATCCTTTCATCAACTGAATGAGTAGCAAATGCTTTGATACCTGGAGCAGAGTTAGGGAGTTATCAAATTCTTCTAAGCTATGCAAAAGAGAATTAGGAGACATAGACCTGGAAAGGGCTATGGAATAACAGTCTGTGAAGTTAACCATTATGCGGGGGTGGAAACTACCACAAGAAAGGTGAACTTGAGACAGAAGAAAAATCATCTGCAGCCTGTTTTCATATGGCTAATTATTTTTTGCTCGACTTTGGGTACAACAACCTTGCTTTTACAACCTAACTCAAGGGCTAAGAGAGTAAATGCTAATGTCATCAGTAGTGCTTGATTCTGTGCAAAGCTTTATGCATTCAAACTTGTGAATAATTTGGGGGGACTTACAATCTGTAGGAAGACATTGAAATCTGGCAAAAGTATAGCAAATATTTGAGTGTGCTACCATTTGAAACCAACCTAGGAAAATATGTCCAATGAATTCTTCTGAAGTGAGTTATCTTAAAGAGAGTTTTATTAAGGTATATTATTTATGAAGTATAAAACTATGCAAGTGATTTTGCTAATGACACTTTGTATGGACAATGAAGCACTGCAAAGAAACAGTGTTATTAGCTATTACTTTCTTCATTGGCTCAGATTTCAGTGGAAAGGACTAGCCATCATAAAAAACTAGTATCAGTTGTCATGCCTTGTGGGTGTTGGCTTGGCAAATAGTTTAAATATGGAGTAAACCAGCCAATTCATTTTAGCAATGTGGAAAAAGGGATTCATAGGGACCTGCTTTGTGTTATTTGTGTTAGAGACAAATATGCAGGTTATTTCCTCAATTTCATTGGTAAACGTGCAGGAGTCTTAGAGCATGCTTGAACAACCTCTCTATATAAGACAAAGAAGCCACTGATCAAATTTGAATGTGTTCATAGTTTTAAGCAGTGACAGTTAAATGTTTTTTTTTTTTTAATAGACTGGCATAAGTTACAGCACTACTGCCATGCATTGCATTCATTTTAACTTCCTGCCTGCAAGCTGATTCATGCAGACCATTCTGTCCCCCTGCCCTTTAGGTGACAAAATTACCTTCTGGACTTGCTGGTCAGGCAGAGCCCAGAAAAAAGCTTTGCTTTGTGGTCTGACAAGACCGGTTGTTGTGACGCGAAATGAGCAGTTTGGAATATGCTTCTCATGGAGGCACCTGAATCATCAGTCATCTGTCAGCACATGTAGAGAGAAGCAGAAGAAATGACTGCCAAAAATACCCCAAAATGGTACTAGGTAGAAAGTCTGAGGAGGAGATAAGAGTTTTGACATATCTACAACAGGAACATAGGCAGGTAGGGAACATCTGCAAGGAAATAAGTATTTCAATGCAAAACTGTCCTCCTTACCCTTATATAAAAGTAAGAGTTAATCCACTGCTAATCCAAAAGTGTCAGTATTCGCTAAAAATGAAATCAAATCAGCACAACAGTGCTGGCTAGTGAGCACAGAGAAAAAATGCTGAGAAAATGTAGCCTAAAAGGTGGACGGTAGGCAAAATTTAGGTATTTTGATCATTTTTTATATTGTGTTGCTTTTTTCTTTAGGGTTGTTTTTTTTAATGGAAAATTTGAAAAATACAGCAGTGTTTCAAAACTAATCTGGCTTGAGGAAAAAAAAAGTATGAGAGAAAAGATTTTCTGTTGTTCAGGGAGGACTAAAGTAATAAATTTTCTCTGTGCACTGATCAGTCTTTTTATTACCGTGCTTTGGCACAGTACCTTATATTTAACAAGGATTATTTGGAGCTTTTATGGCATTTGACCTTGTTGCATGCAGCAGAGATATGGAGAAGACACCTGTTGTTTATGTCTGCCCAACAGATTGCTTGGCTGTGACAAAAAGAGAAGAGTAAACACAGCTAAACAAATTTCATACTCAACATTTAAAAGGTGTCTTTTTCATCTTCTCAGAGCAGAGGGAAAGAGTATTTTGCTGTTGTGTCTCATCATGGCTCTGTTATTAGATGATATCTTCATGGCAATGTATAGGCCTCTGGCATGTCTAAACCTACCTATAAACCTTGTCCCTGCGGCCTCACACACTATACCTGTGCCAGCTACACTATCAATACCTGTGCCCATATCCAACATGTACTGCACGCACATGTGAACACTGCCAGAATATCTTCATATGTCCCTAAGTGGAGCTCCTCTAGGAAATACTTCCAAAGCCTTCTGAGAGAATGTCGGACCTCCATGCATGTTCTGACCTATATTCACCGGAGGGACTTGTGATGCTTCATACTTTGCTCTGTCTCCATCCCAAATGGTAGCATATCACAGTGCCAAACCAAGTAGATGCTCTGCTGCTCTTTGCATCTGCAGTATTACTGCAGCAGGGTGTAGACAAGGAATTTAGGGGCACTTTTCAAGCTGTATGTTTGCTCTCTGAAGTCCTAATTGGATACCAGGGAAAGGAGTGTCTACAATGAGTAGCGAATGGGGAAGACCTCTTCCATGTTGCAATCTCTGAAGAATAACCTTCTCAGTGCATGACAATCATGTCAGTCTGATGGATTGACATCACCCTTCAAACAAGAGCTGCAAATTGAGGAAGTCTGAGGTCCACAGGGAATTTGCCACAGACTTCCAACACCAGATCAGGCAAAAGAGCCTGAGCCTGAGGCAAGAGCCTCAAAAATATAAAGTTATTTCCCACATTCAAAGAAATGTTTCCTCCACATGAAATGGCATCAATGAGTGATCAATATCCGCTATAATATTGCAGTACCTTGTATATTCTTTGCTTCCCAGAGGTATGGGGTCATGCCCTGACCATGGTATATTTGGCAGAAATCATACAATTACATCTACAGCAATTACAAAAAAGCTAGAACGTAAAGTGGTACTGACTTCAAAGCACTTGAACGGTTGTTCAGTTCAATGGAGGTAAAAGGTCTCATCAAAAATATGAAAAAAAAATGTTATTTTATGTCCCTGGAAAGAAAACAAAATGACCCTCACTGTTTCTTTGTATATTTTATAGCAGAATTATAGTTACAGTTATCTGTTTAATGGTGATTCTCTATTTTAACTCTTGCAAAGAGTCCAGAGGTGTGCAGTGACTATGATTTGAAGTCTAAAAAATTCTCCTGTACAGAAGGACTACAGAAGGACTGGATGAATTGTGCTCTTGTCTGTAAAAGAGATTACTGAGTCGGGGAGGAAGACAGGCTGAGTCTTCACATATTTTAAAAGTAACTGCCTAGGAAGAGCATAAACTGTTCTCCTTGTTTACTGAGAACAGAACTAGAGGTAATGAGTATAAACTATAGTGATGGAAATTTATATCGCACATTATATAAAAGCAATTCCAACTGTATGATTATCCAACTGGTTATTTACTCGAATAGATTCTGGGATTGTGGAATTACTATCGATGCTTGGTTTTAGGAACAACTCAGACAATCATTTTTCAGGAATTGTTCAGATAGATAGAGCTGATCTTGTCTTTAGGTATAGATGAATAAAACAATGTGACTCACTATGTCAGGCCTAGCCTTATTTTCCTATAATTCTGCAGCCTGGTCAGAAGCTGCAGCAGCAGAAGCATCTATTGTCAGAAACTGGCACAATATACCTGCCAGAACAGGGTATCTGTTGTAGGATAGCTGGCATATAATTTATCCGGCAAGTACTGCTGGCTGAGGATATCAGTCAGCTCTCATATGCTGCAACAAGAATTTAATTCATTTACAAAGAAATTGCGCAAGGGGCAGACAGAGGGGAGAAGTAAATTCTAAGAGTATAGGTAAAGATTCTCACTAAAGTTTGGAATCATTATTTCTCACATTATTTCAGACTGGGGAAATTTTGAAGAAAGCAGTTTTATGAAGTGCCCTGACTGAAGAAGGGAGTAGTTTTTCTGGATTAGGAGTTTGTATCCAACTGTCTGTGTAAAGAAAAGTTCTTCCTCATTCCTGGCTTGTTAAATTAATTAGTGTAAAGGGATATGTAGGGTAACCACTAGTAGTTTCTCCTGTCCAGCATCTTACTCAGCAAATGCCATCAGTATGAGAAATATTTATACAATATACGTTAAGAGGGGAGAAGAACTTGAATAATGCTTAGCCAGAGGATGATTTAGGATAAAGGGAGGTTACTGTCAGGAAAACAGGTTCATCCCTCCACATCTTGCACAGTTTGGACAGCTTGCTATAACTAGAACACCCCAACAAACCAACTCCTACCATTTCAGAAGAGATTTCTTGGGTGACAGTAACATTGTCACTCTGTAATACCACCATATAGAGTCGTGTAAATTGAAGCATGCACTCACACATATTCAGCTGATCAATCCTGACTCTATTCAATTATTTTTTTAATAAATATTGAATGCAAACACAATGAAAATGAATCATCAGTTTCACATTTAATATTTTATGCCTGCCTGATCAGCATCTTGCATTTGATGCCAATTAAGTGGGCACACTTTCTCCGTGTCAGCAAAAGCTGGAGGTGCAACTGTCCCAGTGATCCTCAGAGGCGAGAAGACCCCAGTTGACACCAGCTGATGTTGTTAGAGTCATCAAGAGAGGTGACGTCCAGATTGCTCCTTCTGTAATTTGTTATATAAAAGGCTCTCCAAACTGAAGAACTCTTTGCACACTGCAAGAGAACATTTGCACACTGCAAGAGAACATTTACACACTGCAAAGGCCATTCTTTTGTACATACCGTACCTTCATAATCATCAGTATACTTATCAGATAAAATCAGAAAATCTGGCCTTCTTATGTCATATATAATATGTATTATATATATGCATGCATATCGATAAACACAGAGCATAATATTTATAAATACAGAGCATATAGCATAAGACTAAATTTTCTTTTTATGATCAATACATATAACTACATATATTTAGGTATACCACAAAATTCATTATGGTATGTGTCCTGGGTTTTCCCAGCAGTACAGCATGTACAAGGATCTATTTTGCTTTTCTGACCACTATAGGGTCCTCTCTAGTGTTATTAAAATCAGCTCTGCCTCCAGTTTAAATATCAGATCATATTATTGATAGGGCCACCACAGTAAGAGTGACAGCACAGTTGGACCATATTCTTTTCATATATTTTTATCCACTGGAAAGCCCACAGGTTCCATTGGGACAACTAGTAATCACTTTGAGTATTCATGTCAGGATCTTCATACAATTTTAGCTAAAAGTGAAAACTTACAAAACCTTCTTTTAAAACCGCTTTTCATGTTGACTTGAAAGAAATAGTTCAGAAATATTGAAACATACTTTTCCTTCCATTCCAAGGACATTTCATTTCCAGACCCTTGTGATAAAATGGAAGATACAAAGCCTAACAAGGTATGGGTAGAAAGAAGGAAGACTGCTTCTGAACAATAGCTCTCTACATGGAATACAGGGAGTGGGAGATCTATGCTCAATTCCTTGATTGCTGGAAATCCCAAGTTTCACTGCTCAATGAGACTATGTCATGAGAAAAGTCCTCTCCGTCTTTTCTGTTGGTGCTATTCCAACGTGTATAAAATACTTAAATACTCACAGAGGAACATATCAGAAACTCTCATATGGGTCATTAGCTCAGCAAAAGATATATTGCCTCTATCCAAAGCCTGTTCAAGTTAAACGGGATGAATAAGTGAAGCAGAAGTGAGAGACAGACAATTCTGTGCAACCTGATGAAAAGGATACCCGGACTGACCTGTGGGACTGATCATCTACCTTCTGCCATGTATACAGAAGAGCTGTCCATTCATCCTACCTGCCAACCAGAGTATCTTGGTTGGGACAAGGGCAACCCTGGTGGTATCCTAGGTCTGACCTGAAGCATTCTATGCATTCAGCACACACTTGTGTGAGTGGACATTGCACACTATATAGTCTCCAGCTACTCCTTAAGCCCTTGTGACCAGAGGTTGCCTTCAAGGCTTCTGAAATCCTTCAAAGGCAGTTTCTAGCATCATATTCTACAAAGTCACATGGGTTTTGTAGGTAACCTAAGCTTGCGTTTACTGTGGACTGCTTGCAAGGACAATGCAGGCAGTCAAGGTGGCCCTCCTCTACGCTGTAGACATCTGTCCTGTAAACATCTGCCATGTAAATGTACACACCTGAGTTGTTCCTTTTAGATTTTCAGTAGAACCAATGGAGATTAAAGGCACATCTACACAAAACTTCTTTTCATTTATCTTAAGTATGTGTCTAAAACAATCAGATTAATTCACCCTATTAATGTCTATTTCTTCTCGCTAAGAATAAAAGGAGTCCATCTGACCAGAACAGTATTTTTTGTCTAAGTTTGCGGAGGTAAATCTTACTTCACTCCAGCACAATCTCAGGATTGATCTGTGGGATTCTAGTACTCCTGAAATAATCTGGCATGTACCCTTCAGAAATTCACTGGAAGACAGCAACCTAGCCACCAGGCTCTGAGCACTGGACAGAGAAAGGCTGCAAGAAAGTCTCAGTTTATCATTTTGGAATGGCTACTTTTTGCCCTGTGATTGGACACTAGACATCTTTGCATCCACTGCACTTGGCCAGTCACTTGCTCCCAAATAACAAAATTTTAATTGAAATATATCAGGGAAGATAATAGATGCTTCATCTAACTTAATTTTATCCTCATATCAGAGGTTGAGAGACCTGATATGAAAAGCTCACACAGCACTACTTTGGGATGATGTCTTCAAGCACTTCTTCCACTAACAGGGGCCTAATATTGTAAAAGTAAAGCCATGAGGACAGCATAGGCTATATCCCAGTCAGAAATGGGTACACAGAGGGACTCTAAAACGGCTTTGGTCAGCCTGAACTCTACTACTCGTGCTATAGCTGTATGTAGCTTGGATGGAGCACATCCAAGGGAAACCTGCATTACAACCATTTCCTTGGGTAAACAAGTGAGTATGAGCCCAAAGCAGATGCATATTATGCAGAGTATATGATCCAACAAATGGGAAAGGGTCCATGGGAAAGTGATTATATTTGAAACTGGGTTCACACAAGCAAGCTGCTAGCAGCTTGGTAAGACTGGTAAAACTGTCAACTTTAAAAGAAGTCTTTAGACATGCACCAAAGCCACATACAAAAAAGAAGAATCTATCATAATATTTTGCACTTAAATTATCTTGTTACAGAATCCCATTGAATTCTATTTTAAATAGAGACAATCTGGCCTTTTTTTCTTTTTCCCTAAATTGCTCCATTATAGGATTTTTTTTCTTGTTTCCATGTATTTATTATCCAGCCATTTGCTTTCTATTCTGGGTTGAGCACAGAATGAAAAGCTTGAGTGCTAGGACCAGATTACTACTTGCTGTAAATCAGGACAGTAGTATCAACTTCAGTGGAGTCATTGTTTATTTATATCATCTGACCTTTGAAATTTTAGGATGTGGAACATTATGAAGAAATCCTGAAAAGGAAGTCCAGTGGTTTGTTAGATATATTTATGTTTATCTGTATTGACTTTTTAAATATTTCAATGGTGGTATAGGACAAAAAAAAAAAGAAGAAGAAAAAATAGATTAATACCAGAATTCAGTCACTTAATATATTACAAATGACAGGAGAACAAAAGTAGAAGGTGGATAGCTCCTGTTCAGGTTAAAAATGGTAAATGTGAGAATGTGTAGTGTTTTCTGTTTCATAAAATTACTGGTATTTCAACAATTTTATACTCTTTTCTCTGAAAGCAGAAGGTTATGTGCTATCAATGTAGGCAATGTCTTGTGTTTGCACAGATTCCCATATTTGTTAAAAGTTACATCCAATGATTTTGCACAATTACAGTCTAAATCGATGGTTTCTTTTTTTTATCCCCAAAATACAGTCTTAGAGATTACTTCATTAAAACATGCTCAGATGGACTACTTGCTCGCCAGTGTGCTTATTTACCACTATGTGAACTGCTTCCAATTTGTGATGTTAAAACATCCCTATGGCAACTGCAGCACTTGCTTACATGGGAAAGTCATTTTAGGAAAGCATTGAATTTATTTTTAGATTCTTTTAGTGAAATCTAGCAGCTGGAAATGAAGTAAGCCAGCACCATGTTACTAGCCAAGGCTTTGCAGAAGAACAAATTACTGGTTTCAGTTTTATTATTTTTATTATTTCTTAATTGTTTCTTGTGCAGAATACCTGAGTCCTTGTTCTGTCCTTCTTCAGCCTTTGAAATCAATATAGCTTTTGTCTAAGGGCTGGTTATCGTGCCATTATTTTTATTATGATGTTTATTATTGACCTTATTTTACAGCTGCTCACTCACAGCAAAAATTGAAATTATGTTTGCCCATAATAGCAATGATTAATTGTGGAAAAGATAACGAAAAATGCCTCTCTGTGAAAACAGTTATAAATTTCCTCCACTGTAAAACAAACACATGGGTCTGTTGAAATCAGGAAAAATGAAGATACAAAATGATTTCAGAAATGACTTTTTCTCTCCTGTTAATGGTCCAAAAATTTTTGATCAGTATTCCCTCTTCAATATAGACTGAGATGAAGGCCACAGTAGTGAAGAAAGTTAACCCTAAACTGACTGACACCGCACAGATATTATGTCAAATTTTGGATGTTCATCTTGCCTCAAACACCCAGATTAAACATATTTTTTCTGACATTTTTTTTTCTAAGTTTAAACTCCTACATTCTTCTTGAATATGAATGCTTTGTTGAATGCTTGCCATCATGCTCAGAGCCTTGCCTACTGTGTGCGAAATAGCCATAGTGATTTGATACATTGAAATGCTAAAAATAAATATACAAATTTCTTTCTTCCCATGGGCCCATCATGTATAGATTTGTTTTTTTCATAATACTCTCAACTTCTTTTTTTTTTTTTTTGGACGCTGTTCTCCAGAACATTTTTTGGCATGAACGCTTACTTCTTGACAGTAATACAAACTTTTATTAGACATATATATAATTTATTTTCTATTGTTATAGTTCATTATAAAATGCTTGTGTGTCCCTCCCAGTTGTCTGTTAGTGAATTATGATCAAAATGCTTAACTTCTTCCATTTACAGACTACACACTTGCATATATGCTTTTCTTCCATTTAGAGGTCTACACATTTATCTACTTCAAGTGCTTTTGCTTATAAAGTGTAAGAAAGACAACCCTGCGAAAACTACTCCTTTCTTTCTCAAATAAATGAGTCCATTCAGTTTCTTCTTTTTTTTTTTCAACATAGTCTGTCCTTTGCTGCATGTGTCTATCATGGTGATTAAGTAAGTAATGCGATTTTCACTCATTTGTTGATAGGTAACCTCTTTAGATAATCAAAAGATACCATAAAATGACATTTGTGCTGTTTGGTGATTTTGTTTCAGCTATCTTTTACTCTTGTTTGCTTTGGACATACTTTAGGAGGAATCTTACTTACCAGTTCCCAAAGTTCGCTGAAATCTCTCTTCCTAAGTCTCCCTGTCTCTGTGAGTTATTCCATAGTGAGGAGAAGGAAATGAAAAAAGACAATCCTTTAGGTTTTCATTTCTTACGTTCTCTGCCAAATCCCCAACCTGCTCCAGGAGCCTGCTGAAGAGTCTCAAGATTCATCTCTCATCGTATGTCACTTTAATATCCTCGTAAGCCACTCAGTCCTCTAGGATGCATAGGATTCATTTCATTCTTTAAAAAAACTTTTATCCACTTCATTTTCCCTGGTTCAATGGTTTAATATGATATTTCAATGGATCCATCTAAATGATGGATTTCAGAAGAGGTATCCATATCTGTGCTATATGGCAACACTTCTTCCCTCTTTTTCCTTGCTGTCCTTTTATAATAATAAAAGTATTAATTCCATTATACTTATATACTTTGTGTTTTAATATATTTATGTATGTATACGTTAAATTTATTATATATTATATTTATTATATATTATACTTATTGATAGTAATACTATATAAATTGCATGTTTTTAATATATGAATTGTGTATTTTGTGTATTGGATCATGAACTGTATACTGATATATAAGTCATACTGTTGGCCAAATAATGAGACCTCTACATTTAATTGTTTACACTCCATGTTTTTTCACTAATATATAGATAGCTAAAATATTCATCAGCCTGGGATTGGTTTTACCTTTTTTGCCATTTCTCTGAGCATATAAGCAACTTTAGTAACTTTCTTTTTTATTATTATTTTTTGATTTGGCTTGAACCACTATAAATTTTGTGCTAACTAGTCTTATTTGTCCATCTCCATTCAATAATAGTCCACATGTTTTCTCCCTAGCTAACAACTATACAAGTGCTAATTTGAATAATCCGCTTTATGGGAGAGACGAACATTTCAATGATCCTCGGTACTGAGCTAAAAACTTTAGTGAAAGCCAGAGGCAGCACAGGTGTTTCCAGTAAGAGCAAAGTGAGAAAAGATATTAAATAGTATTATCAAAGGCAAAACTTGAGTCATGACATGTTAATTATGAATTCCTTTTAAATTCTTAATTAGGAACTAGAAAATACTTTTTTATGCGGAATAATGAGGCATAACTGTGGAAGACCATAAGGGGAAAAGTCACAGAATGAAATTACAATGGAAGACATATCAGAAGAATTAACTTAAACATTTAAAAATAATTGTGTAATCTAATTTACTTGTAAAAAAATAGTCTGATAATCCATAAAGTCATCACCTCTTGAAAGCAGATTTCCATCTTGACATACATGAGCATCATGAATCCACCCCAAGAAGTGCTTGCTTCTCTTTCTCAACTTCAGAGTAAGAAAGTAGGATTAAAAACTCAGACTACACCCCAAACTAACCCAGCTAAGATTAGCTGGGATCAATTCGGCCTAGTTAACCAAAGCTTACAGTAAAGGAAAGCAGAAGACTTAAGTGTTCTGTAGCAGAAGAAATGAGAAGCAGGGAAAAATATTGGTGGTTGTAATAAAAAAAGTCTGATAAAAGACATATGGTAAAAAAAATCCCTGCCATTTGCTGCAAGGAAAAACAAATGCACATCCAGTGCCAGAGGAAGAAACTCATGCAGAAATTCAAGAAATTCAAATGGAGAGACCCAGGTAGTTTTTACATGTTTGAAATGGAGTAATGACAAGGCAAGAATAGTTGAAAGAGTCTGGGCAGGTGTCCAGACCAGTGAGCAGACATGAGCTAGGGTTGTTCTTCAAGGGAGATAAAAGAAGGTATAAAGAGGGGAAAAGAGACAGAGAGGAGTGATAGAAAGGCAGTAGTTAGAAACTGCAGACAGAAGAGAACAAAGCTGGAAAAATGAAGTGTAAAGGAGAGCAGAGGGCAGAAAAAACAGAATGGAGGAACATAGATGCAAAGAAGTAATGGTTGTGTTGAACAGGTATACCAGGTCCCATTCATTCACAATGACTAAAAAATCTTATGAGAACAGAGATGGTTGGATAATGCAAACTACACTTACTTTAGGCAGCTGAAGAATGATGTCCTAGGGAGGAAAAAAATGTCCAGGTTGCAGTGTCAGGAGCAGACTAGTAGGTGAAAACATCAGGCAAGAACTGCCATCCTGTGCAGATTGCTCTTGAACCCTTCAGCTGAAATGAAGAAAAAAAAAGCTACATTTTTATCTCAGTTGTTTTAGGACAAATTACAATTGTATTATCTTGTCTTATAAAAATAATTCATAGTGATTTACATATAATGAACAGTTGACTGCTTATCTATTTCCATAATAGAATGGGAAAATAATTCCCATAATTTTATTCATCTTTTTTTTTCTTAGAATATAATATAAATTAGTTAACTCAGCACTATTTCCCTCCCTTTCCTCTTCCAGAACTGAACCGGGACCTGACAGTCATAATTATGTCATGATTTCTGCTATTGTTTTAAGGAATATTACAAGAATTAGGACAAAATGATGGTGAACTGAAAGAAATGGATGTCAGTGATAAAGACTGCTACTATTATGTGTGGAGAAGTGGAAATACAACAAGTGGAGTACAGTTCCTTTCATTTTCCTTTCCTAACCTGGTGCAGAAATTTGGCAGCAAAAGAGCAAAAATTATTCCGAGCCTCTTTTTCTTTCTGCCAGCTTGCCTGAGGATTATACTATTGAGTATTAGTTAGATCTGAAGAAGATCTGTATGGAGATTTTCAAATGTGCAAACTGAATTTCAGGTCCCTTATTTTTTATTGATCCTCAGTAGAAACTGGGTACAAAAATACTCATCACATTTAAAAATTTACTCAGTCTATCCATGTGTGTGTGTATGTGTTCACAGATATACATACATTTATACTTATATATGTGTATGTGTACTACTTTCAAATAGCTATGGGAAAATCAGTATCTCAGTCAATCACGAAAATTATTGCTCTAACTGAAGTAGAAGGATCATATTTTCATTTTGACCTTGAGACAAACTAATATGGATTTAAAAGCAAGAACAAGGACATTTCATGCTAGAAATTTCAGAACTTTAATTAATAAAAATAAAAGTAATAGGTAAAATACTTTGATCAATCAGGAACAGAAGATCTAGTTTGCTCCCTAGATCATATCCATTTGGAAAGCAATTTGAGAACAAGTCAGTTTATGTTATGAGAAATTTAGCCAGACAACTGCTTGTATAACTTATTTGGCATGTGTTAGTTTTGTAATTTTATATATAGAGACCGGATTTTCACTGCTTGTAGGCAGTATGCCATTTACTTCTTTATTTAATAATCCCTGATAACTGAAAAGGAAAAAGGATATTGTATTTTTTCTTTATGTGCTATAACAATGCTGCTTCTGGGCAAAGCCTTCAAAAATTTGTTATGGCTATTGTCCTTGGCACCCAGCATTAGGATATTTCTCTCAACTTTAGCATGTAGCAGTCCTTAATTAACTTTTCTGTACTGTGTAAAGTAACATTGCTCTTTCTGTTTGGCTTGTGGCTTCTATTTTAGCTATTTGATGATACAGTGATATAACTTCACAGGTAATATGTTTTAGGAAGCAATTCTTTTAAGTAACTTTATGACCCTTTTACATGTACAGACGTCTTTCAATCTACTTGTGAGCACTAGAGACCAAATGGATACTGGAATAGAAAAGTAGAAATTTATATTGTGTAACATAAGTAACTTCATAGGTCGCTCTGCCATTGATCTCTTCAAAATGCGTCGAGAGCACATTCCTGAAAAGAAAAATGTTTCTATTGTCTGATGTCCTACTTTTTGCATAGCCTAACTGAACAAAAATGGAAATCAACTATTTCTAGAGAGCAGAGGGGAAGCATGGTAGATTTCTGAAAGACGTTGCTCCTAATGATTTTAAAAGAATTGTTAATATCATAAGGAATGATATGGCGGCAATTAGCTGTTCCACACCCAACATCCTCTCACCATACAGAGGATTGACGACTCTAATTTCCAAACAAACTGGCTATTTGTTAGCTTTTATTGCTGAGGCTTACCTAAAAACTATAATATTTTAAATTAGGTGAAAAGATTTTAAAATAGGTGAACTCAATGACTTATTTACATTATTTTAATTCTTTTTAAGTATTTTGACTGATAGCATTTAGTCTGCTCAGTTTGTACCCTGTTACATTCCAGAAAGCATCAAGAAGTCTTTTTATCCATCATAGACCAAACACAGAGGTTAATGCAGGCTGCTCACTGTGTCTCAAGGACAGCTTTGCATAAGTTCCTCTAAACAGCAATCTATTCTAGTCCGCTGATGTTCTGTGGTGGTATCAGTAAAATTCTCTGAGATAAGGACAATGTGCTTTTGCAAGAATGCAAATCAGTATCATTCAGCAACTCTGTGGAGTTGTTTGGAATATTGAAAAGGCATAAAGCATTTCATGTGCATTTGGGGTAAAGACACCAAGATATACAGACAGTCTGTTGATGTAGACTGACAACACTTTTTTTCATAAAACTAGAAGCTCGGCATGATGGGTATATCCATATTTAAAAATTATCTTTTAGCATTGATGAATTTGTCAACTAGCAACTAATGCAAGTAGTAAGCAATAAAATAAGAAATAAAAAACAGCAAACAGCAAATAACCAATGATAAATGATAAGTATAAATAATAAAGAACAAAAATAAAAAATAACAGAATACATTCTGTTCTTAAGAAAGCAATTTGGATGTTGGGGGATTTAAAGGCCATTTTTCCATTCTGACAAATTTTATTTCAACCAATTACCTGAGGAAAGAATCAGATAACACAGAGAAGGGATTGTTAGGATTCAAAATTGTTCTAACTGCAGAGGCTTTGGTTCATGAGATCTTTTTGTTTTGTTTTATTCACAAAATCCTAGAGGCTAAACCTGATGACTCTTTTTATAAAGCATTCTACCTACTAAAAATTACGTATCTGGAGCATTTTTTTAACCACAAGATGTTAATATAAATAGCGGAAGTTCCTGTGAAATGGAGTTCTGATGAGTTAAAATGTTAATTTATTGAAATATGGTATATTTGAATAGATGGCATGATACTGGTTTTATGGTTATATATATATATATGATTATATATAAATATACTATATATAGTTTTATATATATATATATATATACATATATATGGTTATATACTATATATATCTATACAGGTATGTGATATAGATTTTACCTTTGCTTAACCTAGAGATTGAGTAAGGAAAAAAATCGTATTGCCTATAACTTAGGTATAAAAGAAAGTAAAGAAAGCAAAGACTTTATTGAGGAAACTAGAAGATAAAGAAGTGAAAGGAAAAAAAAAAAAGAGAGAGAGAGAGAAGGGTTATAGCAAGACTGCATGGAAGCTGAAGGCCCTGCAAGCTTGCACGGATCCCCAGGGACTGCCCTGTCATGGACAGCGCAGCCCCCAGCTCCCAGCCACTCGGGAGCTGTTTCACAGCTCTCTGACAGCTTCAGGATACGCTTAAAATAGAGAAAATAAACAATAGCCCCTTTAGTAGTTCCCAAAGAGTAGTTTGGAATGCAGGTAGATCCGTTTTTATATAAATAGTGTGCTTGCACTATCAGCCAGAACTGCCTGCAGGGAAAACACTCCATCCCCTAAGATGTCACTTTTTCTACATTTCTGGCAGCAGTTTTGCTTTGAAATCCTAATATTTATTAACATGCCTTTCTATGTACCCTAGCACATCAGCCTAATTCTAGTTATAAGTATTATTGTTTTTCCTCTTCACTCTCTCAAATTCATATTCAGGGTCTGCTGCTAACATCCTTATTTGCTACATTATTACATGCTTAATGTACTGTAATGGCAGATGTGCAAAAATTTATCAGGCATTCAGCATTCAGTACATATAATGCATTTAAACCTCCTTTAAAAATAAATTCTGCTCACTAACAGAGAAACATAAAGTACTTTCTACGAATTTATAGACTAAATTGTTAAAATTAGTTATAGTAAGCACATTTGTTATAATAAAGATCTCCACGGGAAGCTAATTCAGAGACAGAAATATGAATTATAATTTAATTTGTGGAAAAAGAAAAAGATATATAATGGATGAATAATGAACAAAACTCTTAGCAATTTCCATTGTAAAACAGACTCACACACACTGCCAAGTTATGGAATTCTTGAGAGGGCTTCTCTACTTTAGAAAACTTTAGAAAATCAATCACTCTTCTTAAGACCTCATGCTTCCACAGTGTTCAGTTAGTGTTTGAAAAAGAACAATAGGAAGGAAACTCTTAAAATGTGTATCTGTGATTGTGTTAAATGTATGAATTCATATGCTTAGCTAAAGGTGTTATTCCGAAGCAGTAACTTGTCTTCATTCCTCTAGCTGATTTCCTGTCATCTCATTTCAGATGAAGTTTCAGTTCTACCATTTTAGAAATGGCATTTGTCTTCTCTTTGGAGGAGCAAAATTAGAGTCTATCGGTCATGAAATTATTTTTTCGGTTGCTCACCTCCCATAAAAAATGTCACTGAAAGAAAGAAGTCCATGTGGAAGCAACTGAGCATTATCCTGCCATATTATTAGTGTTAGAAATGATTTGTTAAGCACGAAGAAACATGCTTGGCTCTGTACAGAATACAAAAGAGACAGAAAGACCAGCACTAAGGAATGAATAGACCTTCCTTTACTGTGCTGTTTATATCCTATATAATTTTTTTCTTATTAAGTTATGACATCAGTGCAACATTTAGCTTAAATTGATACTTTCCAAGTCAATAGCCCCTGTAAATGTTTTCCAAATTTTCAGATATGTGTGCCTATTGTTTTTCCATTTCTGTTCTTGCATGTTTTGCTCTCTGCCCAAAATTGCTACTTCTTCAAAACTGCTTTCCCCACTTTTTTTAATTTGTTCTTTCATTGCATTCACCATAAGAAGACCCATTTATATCAAAATAATTATTTACAATTGTTTTCAGTATTTTCATCTTTTTCCTCAATGGGAGAACTTTTTAACACAAAATCAACAGGCAACATCTATGACATTTCTTCTTTTTTCATTCTTTTTTTTTTTTTTCACCACTGCAATCATGGCAGCTGTCTGGCAAGCGGTCTGAAAATCACATTGCAAAGAGCCTTCCCTCAGTCTGCATTTTTGATCTCCCTGATTACTTTTTCCTCCTGAAGGAGCTGTGCAACTGGATAGAAAAGGGGTTTCCTTGGTTTGGCTCTGGCATTATTGCCCAGAGGTTGTTTTTTCTCGCTTCAAACTACCATATTACTTTCTGCAGAATGGTGTTGCTCTAAATTGCCTTCATTCCTCAGCATTCAGTCTCTGTCCTACCCTGTATTTCTTTCCTTAAGTTTCCAAATTTATTCTTCCCTTGTCTCTGAACATTTCATTCACACAATGTTTAGACATTATTCTTTAGGGTTTAATCTATTTCTTTGGCCAGTCTCTCATTGAAGAGACTTGAACACACAAGTCCAAAGTTATAGTCCAAAGTTGTGCGTTATTTTTAAAAAATGTTAAGGTTTATAAAATTACATATGATAATATGGTTCTCACCTCTATAACTTGTCAAATCTTTGTTTTCTGATAAACATACTACCTCTACAGAGATTTTTTTTTTTATTTAAGATGACCTAATTAAACAGTTTTTCTACTCCCTTCAGTTTAGAACTCTATTCTGTTAATTATCTAATTTCCTACCATCAGTCATCTACTTCCTCTAAGAGCTGCTTTGCTTTCCTGCTGATTGCATTCATGTCATTTGATGTGTTTTTCAGTAGTCTGCCTTCTTGTCACCATGTTTCACGTTTATGGGATAATAACATGAAAGAGCTGCATGTTTCTGAAAAAAAATATATAACTTATTAACAAGTCAGTTCATACTACTGCTAATGGAGCGATGAAAAGACTGATCCTTCCTCCAACTACTTCATCTAAGCCATCATATAACTTGTTTTTGCAAGTTCCTTGCAAACTGATGCGAACTGTCTCCACTAATCTAAAATGGTCCTTTGGAGCTACACAATTGGCTCCACCAGACATTATTATGAGATAAACAATATTCTTCCCTCTGCAGAGATGATGTAGACTGAGAGTGAAACAAAGTAATGCCCACTAATAACATAAAAGCAGGGAATACATTCTAAGGTAATTCAACATCTGTTCTCTGATCATTAAGAATGACTCAAAGTACTTGAGAAGTGTATATATTATGGTGAATTTGTCTTAAAAAAAAGTTCTACTTGGTAGCAAATATATCTCTATACATATATATTTAAATGATATACATTTAAATATAAATTATATATTTTTTTAGAATTAAGATTTGCTATATATAACATATACATATACTACCAAGACCTACTTTAAAAAAAAATAGCAAGTCAAATACATAAAATGTAGGTTTGTATTACAATTACTTGTGTGTGTTTGTGTGTATTTGTAACCCTCTAATTAAATGAAAAAAAAAAAAAAAAACTGTTACCAATTCCTTCCTTATTCGTCTAAGTTCATTGTAAACATCTGATGTATTTTTATTTTTCTCCTTTTCAGTAAACATAGGTCTTATGGAATATATGGCTCATAGTTTCAGGTTACTAGTATAAACTTTACTATCTTTTCAACATAGTGTGCAAGAAAATGAGGCAAGATATTCTGAAAATTTCAAAAATCCTTTTAGATTTTTTTTACTAGGTGAAGCAGAATGAATCAGGAAGGAAAAATTAATTTAAATGTTGGGATTAGCACACATACAAACAGCCATATTCTTTCAGGTTGAATTACTGTAAGAAGACTTTGTCTGTTGCACTGTTAACTGTCTGTGCACTGTTGCACTTCACCTGGGGGTACTTTAACCCCTGATAACTCAACTACAATGACCTGCTTTTTCTTGTATATGTTAAAGAGTCAATAATCTTCATTGCCAATACACACAGGTGCTACCTGGCTCATGTTACGGTACCAAGGTCATTTTAATTATCCTCTATATTTGTACAAAAACAGGTGAGTAGCTGGTTGGAGGCTCTTTGGTTAGTAAATTAAAGGTTAGGGATCTAGGAGCAATTGCCTTCTGTAGTCTTCTGCAGTCAGAAAAGAGTGGAGCTCATTTACGTGCCCGGTACTAATAACTTGCAAGACGCAGGAATTGCCACTTTTAAATCCTAAATTCATGAAGCTTAAAGTACTCCAGAAGAGACAGCAAAATAATGGAGTCAGATTCACTGTACACCTCAGGCCACTGTATTCTGCACATTTGACTCAGGTATAGAAACCGATGGAACCTCATAAAGGTTCAACAGTCTTTAAAGCTCGCTGCATTTAATTTTGACTTTTCTCATACAGTCTAGACACACGCCCTTTTGAGAAAGAAGAATTCATAAACATCGCTGACTTTGATCAAGAGGGATCTTTGATTTTGAAACTGTAGGAAACTGGCGACAAAGAGACCGTGTGCCAGATGGGATCTTGAGCTAGGCTAACTTAAATGAATTTCTCCTGACTTTGCAGCTCTCTTATTGGGTTTAAGCACATACAGGCTTGAATAAATAAATGCATAGCTCCATAAGCACTGGGACTAGTCAAGTGTTTATCCCTCATCATTATCATCATTAATTGAATCTGGTATCAAAAAAGGTGCAAACTGCTGCTGAATCCTTCCATGCAGCAGACTTATAAGGGCTCTTTCATGCTGTAATTTTTTGGTACCTAATCAGATGCAAGCTCATGTGATAATTTTCCCTTCATTAGGGTACATACTGTTTTCCCTCTTCTACCTAGACAGATTTTAATAATGGTTGTTAAGAATTTCTTTCTGTAATTTCCACCTTTGTGCCAAATTAACTTGATATCAGTCAACTGATTCAAAAGTTATTATATGTTCAAGGACAGATGTGTCAGACAAGAATATTATGATGAGACGCTACAATCATATAAGTCTTTCTTCTACCTGAACACAAATTTAAAAGGAAAGCCAGGATATCTATATACTTATTAAAATTAATGATTAATATGTTATTTTGATTGAGTACTCATGAATCAATAACTTTCCCATATTGGTATCCAATATTTGTCCTTCTTACTGTTATCTAAAAATATTCTAAGAATATTAGTCATAGCTATTTAGGATACTAAGGAAACCCTATGAAAAATATAAGTATAAACTGTCATTTTCTGCACTGAAAAATATGTGAATTAGAAAGCGCACAATTTGAGGCATGTGAATAGATTGGATGAATTCTGTTATATCTTCTAAAAATGAAATTTAGCGTAAACAAACAATAATTTTGGACCTTTTTTTCGACTGCTTGGCTAAGTGTTAAAATATTCCAAGGAAGATGTGGGGAAAAGACGTTAATCTTGAATCAAATATGAAAGGGGAAAAAAAAACGGAAAATTTAAATGAAGTATCTCTTTGGAATATTTATTATGTTTACTTTCAGTTACAGAGAATTGTAGTGTGCTATTGATGTCAAAACAAAAATACTCTTCGAAATTTTAAGTTATACAGTGAAGGAATGCTCTAGTGTAGGTCAGTTTTGCATTCATTAGGGTTCATTTGCTACCGAAAAAAGAGCCAGAGTGAATGATCCACATTATTATCACATCATTAGCAATTTAGCTTTTTTTACTGTTGGACTGTTATTGTTGTAAACAAAAGGGTTTTTTTGAAGTCTTTTAATCTTCTTAAGAATGAAAGGATTCAAGAACCCCATAAATATTTCCCTATTGACATGAAGGGGGATAGAATGATCAATGCGTCCTATATAGTCCAGCTAAACTGAAATCACCAGAATTAAGCTCTGAAGTAAATTCAATGAATCGAAACATCATATTTTGGGTGGTTTGCTCATGTTCACACAAAGAAATCAATGGCAGGTTACAAAAGTATATTCAGATTTTCTAAGATCAGGTACATCCCTTGAATTCCCCTAAAGCTCCTGCAGCACAAGCTAAGGAAAAGAGACCAAGAAACAAGTAACTCAAATATAAGGTAAAAATATGAACGCACAGGGGATTATTCTAGCTTTCCTACAAGGTTCATTCATAGGTCAATGGGTGGATGCATGTTAATACACTCATAATTCAAGAGGAAAAAATGCACCTAGAGAAACATGAAAAAAAGTTTAAGGTAATGGAACTGTCTGTACTGGCATGAAAACTACATGATCATTCCCATATTGAGGCTTTCTTCAGTGTCTAAACACGCAACTGGAAATTCAATAGTATTTTAATCTATGATTTTTTGAGGAGGTTCAAGACACTCTTAAGGCTCTGCTTTGATTCTTTTGATTCCCTCTTAGAGTTAAGATAGGAACTGCCTGTTGGTGACTCACTCCTCAAATCATAAAAATACTTTTTTTATCTTTCTTAAGTCAACACATAGCTTCCTTAACAGCATCTGAAGTCTTTTGTTCTTTCTAGATTGAGATGTTTGCCTTTTAGCTATATTTCTTTCACTGCTGTTTTGGAGAGTGGGTTTTCCAACAGTATTAATACTGTTGAACAAGCTGCAGGAGTCTATGGTCCCCTCAGTTTGTCAAGAAAACATTTCTCTGCCAAACTACAGTTTTCTGCCAATTTTTCATGCCCAGTCCTCCATTAAGATGATTTTCAGGTAAAATGCTAAGAAAAACAGGCAAAGTAGAGACACAAGGACAAGTAAATGTACTTGCATCAATTACTGACGCATTATAAAACAGTCTGGATATTTCTTAGTATTTAGAAAAAAAAAACTCTAGTAAAAGTTTTTTGATTTTTGTTTGCCTGTTTGTTTGTTTTAGCATAATTTACAGATTAACACTTATCTGTTTTACACTTACCTAAGAACTGCTTTTCCAACATCTCCCTGAACTTTCTGATAGTCTCTTCTTGAGGTGTCAGTGTTGTGTTGTCTTGAACACAGTGAGACTTGAAAGAGATTATCTTTAATACCACCATCTGTGGTGGTATTCTACTGACTTAATTTTTGCCTGCTGGAAATTAGACATATAATCTCACTTAGTGGTTCGGGTCCTTCAATAAACAATAGAAAAATAATGGTATTTCCAAAGGGCATTTTGTCCCACTTATCTTAGATATTTATCTTAGTATGAACTGAAACACTTCTGGAGACACTTACCTTGTAGGATTTACGTTGAGTAAATATTGAATCACATTGTTAATGAGCATTCCATATTTTTTCCGAGTAACCCATAACACTTGTTTCAGGTCACTGCTTCCATGCATATTAACATAGTAGCCACAGAAGAAGGGGAAAAGAAAAATGAAGCATGGTGAAACAGCTTGCTATTTTTCTCCAGCTTTAAACTCGTGAAGTTCAGAGTGTTTTGGGTGGATTTTAGTCAATGGCACAGGGAAAATTTCTACACACCACAAAGTTCACAGTCAAGGCTCTCGTTTCAGACTTCTAACAGGAAATTCAATGGCACGAAGCAGAACCTGGCTCATTACTGAGATGGATCCAGTTCACCCAAGGCCAGGCAAACAGCCAGCTTTGGTTAGGGTGAGCCAGCATTGCCACATAGTCCGTGAAGCACAAAGGAATGACAGTGGCAGTCGACTTCCCAGCTACCTTGAGTTGCCTAATCCAGATTATCCCCTTCCTGCTCTTGGTAACTGGGGGACACCCTTCACCACTGTGGCACTTAAGGCTCAAAGTGAGCCTCTGGGTTCATAGCAAGAAGCTGGACTCGCTCCCCTTTTGCTATGACTTCTCAGTAAGAGCTGCTTGGATTTCTCCAGTAATGTTGTTTCCTCTATTATAGCTCTCTTAATGAGAAGATAGCTCTTGTGTCCCCAACAAACACCACAGAGAGAAAGAGAGCATTATGTTATTACAGATGAAGAGATCATTAGATTATTGCAGAAATAAGAACACATAATAGCAAATTTAAAGCTGGTTGTTGCATTTCTTCACAGTGCACAACACCTGGAAGCAACACCTCAAAGCTTCTTCAATACTGTTATGTAATGTCACCATTAGAGAATCATATGGGAGAATAGTAATTTGGCTATTTTCTTGTATTTAATTTAAATAAACACAGGTATGCGGTAGGTATTGGGTTTCTTATTGAATAATTCCATAATGATCTATGAAAATATTATCCTTCAGGTAATGGCAGTAGTATATGACATCTATTCATATCAAAGACAACAGTTTAATTAAAAAAAGAAAAACATATTTTTTTCTTTAAAGAAGATTCCTCGATACCACAAGTACTGTAATTTATCTGGAGCCTTCCAGTCTTTGCTGCTTTTTCTTAAATCTCAGCTCTTAGAGATGAGGAATGAGAGTTTCAAACAAATTCCAGTTTTAAACCAAGAAGAAAATCACTCTCCACTGTAAAAAAAAAAATAGTTTGAAAAGGTGGTATGAACACAGACTCAGACACAAAACCCTTGAGATAAATAAAAATAATTATGTTTACATTTTTAATATTGTCTGAGATGTGTTCAGGACAGATTTAACCTATGCTTTTTGAGTGTCTGGAGCTGGCAAAGCCATAACATTATCTGTCACTCTCAGAGAACAAATGTGGTTGTTCTGTTCAGCTATATCACAGGATCAGAGCTCCTAGACAAAGCTTTACTGTAAGAGCATGTTGTCCCTCAAACTCAGTTTTATCTTTTTTTTTAATGCAATAGAAGATGGAAAAGAAAATTAGTTTGTCCTTGAATGCAATACTGTCTTTGGCTCATGAAAGAGTGGACATCAGATAATGAAGGGAAGTGCAATGGGAATAACTGAGGCAGCAATTTTGAGTATCAGTAATAAAACTCAAATAAATACAGACAGTGCAAGGGTAGAAAATTATTATGAAATATATGTAAATTTACTGAACTGGTCCCAAGACATTGTAGTGACTAGCCTAGGAATATTATTTTTTTCTTAAAATGGTCTTGCATCATTTTAAGATGATGGAAGGATACATGAAGGTCACTGTATCATATTTTAAGTGCTTGATTTTATTGCTTATTTCTCTTTTGCTTTTTCATATTGCTTTTGAAAAGGATATTTGCTTCTATTGTAGATAGAACTGTTCTACTGTCACCTTTACAGATGGTGTAAAAAGTATTTCTAACAAATAGTCAAAATTAGAAACTGGAAAGGAGTAAATTGCAAACCTATATAGTACAGCAGGAGAAAAAGTCTTCAAGAACTCAAGAAAAAAATGATTTAAGGAATGAATTATTACATACACAGTACTTAAATTAGCTGGCCTTCTGCCATCTTGTCCACTGGCTGCAAAAGAAGACATTGATGAAGGAATGAGGAGTCAGAATTTTCTTCTTCAGGAGTCAGTGCTCTGTTGCTGCTTCTACATAGCTCCCTTAGCTAAGTCAGTGTCATCCATGGTTACACCACTTTTTTCCACCCATACAGTACTGCTGGAGGTCTCTCAGGGTACAGGATACTCTTCCTTCTGTGCCGCTCTGCTGAGTTCCATTCCATTGGGTGCATGGGGACAGCAGCATCCCCTGCTATTTAAGCTCACACACATTTTCCTGCCTCAGCTTCCTCATCAATTTGTCTAATCACATCCTTCAGGGATTTTCTCCCCATAGCTCACTGCTCATTCTCCCTGGTCATCTAGCTTTGACCTAGATCTAAGCCCAAACACCCAGTTCTAAAGCAGCATTCCCTGATCAGCCTCTCTGTTGCAAAGATCCTCTTTGACTCATTTTTTTTTAAAGTTTGCCTCCTCCAATTTGATCTTTTTTTCCTCTCATTTGCTGAAGCCTTTCCACAATCCACCTCCTTTTCTTTCTTTCTTTATTTTTTTTTTCAGAAAATTTGGGAAAGGGAAAACAGAATGTCTTCCTTATTTCAGTCAAGACAACGTCCCAAAGGTAGTTACACCTGAATAGGGCAGCACGAGGCAGAGTTAAAATGTGTGGTTTGTGATCCGCACAATCCTGCATTGATAGATTTCACATAATAAACAAGATCCTAACAAAAATGAGCATGTGTTAGGTAGCCCCTGAATACTCACAGAGCTCATGCTCTTTCTGCACATTCGAGCTCTGCCCCTCGCTGGTAATCAAATCCTACCTTCCAGTGGTGTCCCCACTGTAGGAAAGGCTGAGTGCTGAAGACTCAGCTCTTGGCTTCTGCTTTGTGCAGAACCATTTTCTAGGTTGAGGAACAGCACAGAGAGGCCAAACACAGACTTGTGTCCCCAAAATAAGGGCTGATGCCACATCAGCTCACCTGTTGCATCATGAGGGAGAGATGGGAGGGACTATGAAGAGCCCAAGGTTACAATACCAATCCTAATACATGCAAAATTTTCTGTGCTGGTCAGGTTACTATTAGGGGGTTTTAGTAAAACCATTAGCAGCCAGTAGCTGGTTTAACACTGTCCACAGACTCATAGACTTCAGGTGCAGAACCCTAATGGTTTCTATGGTTATTCAGTGAGACTCCAGTATAAAATATCTACATGGGCAAGGAAATTTCCACCATGTTTTAGGGTAGAGGTCAAACTAAAAATAAAATAAAATAAAATAAAATAAAATAAAATAAAATAAAATAAAATAAAATAAAATACTTAATGCCAAGCAAAGTAAAATCACAGACTGATGCCCACTGAGTGTTATTTTGATGTCTGTTGACCAGCAGAAACAGAAGAATGATGGTTTTTATAGCTTGAAAAGAATTAGACAGTTAGAGCAAAGCAGCATAAACCATATTTTTCTTACTTATGAAAGCAGCACTAAATAAAAACTACTAAATTCTTACTGTCAGCAATTTCAGGGAAAATGAATAAAGTCAAAATCATACTAAAAAAAAATCCAGTAATGTGACTACCTAGCAGGATTATTTTTTCTTTTTTACCTAAAAAAATTACATAAGTACTTCTCTACATGTTTTTCTATTCAATTCAGACACTAAAGTATACATTTTAAAATCTATTTTCAAAAAAGTTACTATATTAAGAGAATGACCAAGCCACAAATTTTTACATACACGTTTATATATATATATATATATATATATATATGTATGTATAAAAAAGTGGGAAAACTACAGATCCAGTTGATTTTTATCTTAAACAGGAATTTCACTGGAAAAGAGAAAAGAAGAGGAAAATTCTAAAATAGATTATATTTGCGGAAGCATTTTATGTCAGTGTATGCTAAAATATTGGGCACCAATGCAGGAAGTGCTGCGAATTGATAGAACAAATGATATCCTATCAACACTAGATATTCTGAAAAAAAAATCATTTTCTTGCCCTTCCTTCCTTCCTTCCTTCCTTCCTTCCTTCCTTCCTTCCTTCCTTCCTTCCTTCCTTCCTTCCTT